>OZ030387.1:4042015-4531768 GCA_964023945.1 Ectemnius cavifrons | reverse complement strand
ATGCCTAATAGTACTCTGCGGAGGATTTCTTCGGTACGGTTGGTCCAGCGAAGATCAGTTTTTACAGAGTTCTTTTTTAAGATCATAGCTAAGGCAGGGACCAAAATCATGCAGATAAGTCATGTGAAAGTTGGTTAAAACCAATTGTTTATATTGTTAACCAATAAAACTCTATTTTCTGTAACTATTTGGTTATGCTAAATGTACTAAATGATTGAATATAATAACAAGTGTGGTCCCCGCTGTAACAGGTGGTACAGTGAATAATTGTGCAAAAGCGGAACCCATTTGAACCAATAGTTTTGGAAAAATCATCCGCAGAGTACCATTATGCATAATTAATATTGTAATGTTTAACAATTAGTAACTGCCTTATTGTTTATTTGATTTTAAATGTTTTTACCTCAAATTACTCTGTACAAGTATACTAATTAAAGGTAAAATGACTGTGCTCACCAAGTGATTGGTTTAGTCACACCAACATTTATACAATTTATAAAAATGTAAAGGTTAACTGTCCTACATCCCCTTAAATGAAGATGAACGAAATCTTCTTTCATCTGAACGCAGAGCCTTTATTTTTCAGAAATAGCACTTTACAGCGCGGGCGTTCATTGTTGTCCGGATTTGCAAGTATCTCGAGTGACAACTGAATAGTACTAAGATTTTTAGAATAGGGCCGAACAGAAGTGCGTGAAACAGTGCTGCAAACTCATGCTTCTCATTGCATTTTGTCATGCAACTCGATTCACATAGTATCCATTCGCTTCTGATAAATAATAACTACCGTTTAACCTGCACTTATTCTGACATTCGTTATTTTGTTGACCGTCGATTGCAATAATAACCGGATAGAGTCAGCGATAGCAGCATTATTATTCATAATAAACGAATATTATGAAAACGTAAAGGCAGGAGGAATAACAATAAAACATAACGAAAAAAAGATATTACCAGAGGTAGAGATTAAACACTGAAGGAGAAAAGGGAAAGGAAATGTAAAAAAACAATAATCGCAACAACGAGGAACCGAACACGGATCATCGCGGTTACAGATCGAGCGCTTTGTCGCGCCGCCACTTCCATACTTGTTAGAGAAAGTATCACAGGCACCTGATAAATTTGATTCATTGGATTTGGACGGATTTAATTGGATTAAATCGGGAGTCGCGGAACATCTAATCGGGGACCCTACTTATCGCAAACGTATACAACGAAAATGGGAAAGCGAAAGAAGCGCATATTGAGAAAGTCGAAAAGCAAGAAGAAATGCAAAAAGTGAGCGTCCGTGGGGCGATGCCGCGCCGTCACGGCACTGCCGCGCTCGGGCATTGAGAACCACGCATGCAAGGGGTTGCTTGTCGGCTGAGCTCGTCGGTGTGAATTGCGGGGTGCGCGGTGCGAGGCATGCACGAGGCTGCCCGCTGGGGTATCGGCATGACACATCAAGGAAGCGATCGCCTTTCTTTTAAAAGCAAGGAGTGAGACTGAGAACCTCTAATTCCGCCCGTCGGGGAAGTGGGCTGATCCTCGGTCAGTGGGGTGTCGCTATAGCCTTATCTCCACCGCGTAATGCATCTCATTGGCTTACAGTTTTTTCAATTTTCTTGCAAAAAGAAGCCCCAATGAGAAATTTGAAAATAGCCATCTTCATCCCCGCCCCCGTCTCTACAAGATGGCTACAGTCATTTACGACATTTACGGAACACCCTGTATATGAAAGTAGACTTATTATTAGACATAGGAATTCCAGCGCAGTTATTCTATTTTCTTCCGGACCATTCCTTTTCAGTCTGTTGAAAATATATTGTAAAATACGCTGAGGTTTTTAAATTCGAATGAATAAAAATTAGACATAGAAATTTCGCAGCAGTTTTTCTTCTTGACACATTCTTTTTCAATTTATTAATTCATTTTGAACAAATGTATTTCTGGCTTTACTAGGCATTTTAAAAAGCTGGAATCAAATGGGAACTAATAAAACTCTCGGAAATCTTCTCGAATATTCATTGATTTGAGCAATGCGGTTTTTAAATTCGAATGAATAAAAATTAGACATAGAAATTTCGCAGCAGTTTTTCTTTTTTGACACATTCTGTTTCAATTTATTAATACATTGAAAAAAAATGTATTTCTGGCTTTCCTAGGCATTTTAAAAAGCTGGAATCAAATGAGAACTAATAAAACTCTCGAAAATCTTCTCGAATATTCATTGATTTGCGCAATGCGGTTTTTAAATTCGAATGAATAAAAATTAGACATAGAAATTTCGCAGCAGTTTTTCTTCTTGACACATTCTTTTTCAGTTTATCGATTTATTTTGAAAAAATGTATTTCTGGCTTTACTGAGTATTTTAAAAAGCTGGAAACAAATGGGAACTAATAAAACTCTCGAAAATCTTCTCGAATATTCATTGATTTGAGCAACTCCGGCCTCTGGCGCAGGTATACACAAGATAACGAGCAGTACTTCAGCTTCTAGTATCGAAGTATTCGCATATGGGATACATTTGTTGGTTGTATAACATGTATACACATATGCAACGTAGAAAGGAAGCCCAGAAATGTGAAGAGCTCCCTGTTATTTTCTCAAGATGAGACATGTTAGAAGTTAAAATGTGGAACAGAATTCTTTGCTTCGCCATGGATAGAAATTTGTTGTAAGTATCTTACAAATGTAATACAAAATTATGTAATAAAAATGTATAATCTAATAAAAAAGGATTTCTCATCTTTGCTTTGTTTGCTTTCTCTGCTGTTTTATGGATTAAGTTTAAAAGTGAGAGACTTACTTTGTCTGTCATAACATACACAGACATTTTTGTACACAGTTTATTGATTGTTTATTTGGTCCATGAGATGTAAAGAATAATTCAATTAAACAAAAATATGTACTAGTAAAAAGAAATGTTTTTCTCGTGCACCATAATGGAGAGGGACATTTATTCCTATATTTATTAGACTGAAATTCCATTGATGACAAACAACAATTAGTAAGCATTACACACACACCTTCGATATTCAGGCAATGGGACCAAATAAATACGGATGAATACCAATTAACTTTCATTTAATCTTTTTTGATTTAATTATCTGCGAAAACTTTCAGAACATATTGCTGTGAAATATTTGAACAGGTAACGCACCACGCGTACACTTTGAATTTGGCATTTTGGTACAATTTTCGCCAATAATGTGTTACGAGCCAGGCTTCACGAGACCTAAATATGTTCAGAGATCGTGCTAAGAGTTATTACGTCTTAACAAGAATCGAGCCTACTTGTTACATAATCGGCTCTAAGTCAATTCTGGGATAGCACAAAGCGTCTTTCAGCTCAGTTCTACTCAGGTTCCTATTCTCCAATTAACCCCCTTTCCTAGTGGCCTTCCAAAAGAATACCCTAACCTCGAAGTTAAACCTCACTATGGCTCGCCAGATACATCTCGAGCGGTAAAGATGTATTCTCCTGGAGATCTTTTATTACTCTTTTCCTTATTGTAAGTATTTAAACCGTGGTTGACTAAACAGGAATTGAGAAATGATTAGACAGTTGATTTCCTTATTGAAAACTAGAATAAAGTCTAATATATTCTGTATATTAATATAACACAAAATACAATGAGAGCTTCAGTGGATATGGAATGTTGTTACAATAAACTTAAGGGAGGACGCCTACTTGGCGCCTTAAAAATAGATGCATTTTTAAGATTATTTTTTTCAAAAATCTTAGATACGAGTTCGATCAAAATTTTTTTCTTGCGAGACGCTTCTTTTGTCTATATTATAAGTACTATTAAATAATTTATTGTAACATGTTCTATTGACCGTGACCACTGCTGCTCGGGCCTGGATCATCTAAAATCAAAAATCATACGTATTTGGATAACGGGTTAGATCCTCTAAGTTCCTATAGAATTAGTTTTTTTATGGTACCCCAGAGTTCTGTTTTTAAATGAAAAAGAAGTGATTAATTTGCAAAAAATATAGAGTCTTAGAGGATCTAATACGCTATCCAAACACGTATCATTTTTTGATTTTAAATAATCCAGGCCCGAACAGCAGTGGTTACAGCAAGGCAGTGTCAAAAGAATATGTTACAATAAATTAATTAATAGTACTTACAATTGTAATTATATGGGAATTAAAAAATTACTAAAAGTTAGGCAAAAGATGCCTCTTGCAATAAAAAAATGTTGATCGATTTCGTACCTAAAATTTTTGAAAACAAATCTCGAAACTGCATTCGTCTTTAAGGCTTCTAAGTAGGCGCCCCTCCTTAATGCGAGTTTGTTTTCTGTTACGAATGGAACGGGGAAGAAAGTAAACGAAAGAACTGTGACTTATCCAATGATCGCGGTTATTCACGATGCACGAACGGTAATTATAATTGTTTCAAAAGACACTGGTGCTCGATCTACTACGGTGTTCTTTGCTGGTTCGAGAGGCAGAGATTCGCTGTCGATGAGACTTCGGAACTGATTCTCCCGCTTTCCACTAGAATTTTGGGTTTATATATTCGAAAAAGCCAGGAAGAAGGGGGTATGGTGGGAGTAAGAGCGGCAGGGATTTGATTATCCTTGAACTCTAAATATTTATGGGGGATAAGAGTATTCCTATTAAGAGTGCATTCCTATTAAGGTGAAAAGGTGAAAAATAGTCCGATAAGGATGAGTATGTAACAAATGTTTCTTGCCAAAAATGATTGTATTAAATTGTATAAAATTCGATATGGTAATTATTTAGAAAGATGGCTCATAACCGCTTTCAATGATTTTTACCGACTTCGAAAAGGAGGAGGTACTCAATTCGACCGCTATATGTATATATATATATATATATATATATTTTTTTTTGACATATGTTATAGAGCGTATTCTCTTGATCATTTTCATATATGTATACTATTTGTGGGGGAAACTTATACGGACGTAAAAACCTATTTCGTAATATAAAAATGTACAATCCTATGCAATATTCAATTCTACAAATAGATAACTATGCGAAATGTAGTTTTATACGTGAACATATGTATAAATTCTGACCGAAAGAATTCTGTTTTATGTACAACATACGTCACATGTTCCATATTCAAAATACTGAAAGTAATGGCGCGGTTAATTTCTGGAGTGTTGGTACCACGAAAAATCAGGGTTCACCGTTTTTAGCATCAATCTTTGGAAATATAGATTATAATTACATTACTAAAGTTAAGTAATTTTTCACGTATCAGTCCATGTCATTTTAATTGGAATGATGCTATACCATGCTACTGATTGAGTTCAACTTTCCACATGGAATCTTTGATAAGAATAAGTACGGATCAACCATTTATAATAAAACGTTAAAACTTTTACCGTTTTTTATAACATTTAATAAGTCCCTTCAATTTATAGTAAACCTATTATAGTAGAACTATTACAGTCATTGTACCAACTTTTCCGATACTCGGAAGAATTAAAAAATACTAAACGAAAATGATCCACTTTTTAGGTTAAGGAAACAATGGAAACTAAAAGCATACTATAAAGAGTAACCGAAATTTTAGAGGGAACTAAAATAACACCATTTACGTAACATAACTACAACATAAATTAGTTAATTAAAAATTTACATGAAAATAAATTTTTTTTTAACTTAATCCATGCGCCATCTCCATCTTTCGAGGCAGGGGCTAGACTCCGAAAGGTGGAGGCGCTGCTTTACCTGCCCAAATGGCCCAAATCATGTTTCCGAATTCCCGCTTTTGTTCGCTGACATGAAATGATTTTGGGTTGGGAAAGGTCTCAATCGAAAGATGAAAGTCCAGTCTAGCGTGCTACGTTTTCGTTTTTGCAAGATTACAATGCTTTCTAGTTAAACTAATGTGCTAAATGTTATGAAAACAGCGCTGAGGAGGCCTTTTCACAGACAGTCGAAAGGAAACAGAGACACACCGATCCCCATATATAGTTTAATATGCTATAGCACGCATACGTACTGTTATGCCGTGAGAAGGTTTATTGGAATCTTCCAAGGAATGATTCACACTTGCCGGATTAACAATAGGTTTTATTTGTTGGATGTCGAAGTACAAGAATAGACGGCACTTGATGCTCTCGCTGGCGGAACTTCTGCTACTAATCATAGGGCGATTCCTGACTTATATTACTTCGTCTAATAAAGCGAGTGACGCTTACTTATCGCATTACTTAGAACTGACTACTAATTATCACGGATGTTTAGGGGCACAGGGTAACCTATATGAAAATTAATTCCAGTCATATACTTGGTGGCATAACAGTACATACTATACGTATAGTATGCGTACTTGGAACTCGGATGGGACTCGGTCTCGGAACCTCGGTAACTGGAAGCTCCCCAGTTCAAGATCGTAAAAGCGATAAGCGAGTGCCGCAAAAAAAGGGGATCGAAACAGATGACCATATGCATGTGTGAGAGCTGACACACACACATTTGTAGGCTGGATCATGCGGTAGACATCGCGAGCAGCTCCATCTCACCCGTCAAATTCTGTAGGTAATACAGCGAGCGGCCAACTTGCTAAAAGTCACGTGGGTACCTTAGCCGCTTAATGGACCTTTATGAACTCGCAGCGAATACAATAACTGCGCTAACTAACCACGGCAATGGCGAACTAACCTCAAAGAAGAGCGCGCTTCAAGGAATTTGGCTGATCTTTGTTGGTATTCACTCTTCTCTCAAGGAAGCTGTTGTGCGGTTACTTTGTCCAATGTCCAACCTTCGTGTCACACAACATTAACACAATCCGCTGCGGAGTAAAGTCCAGTGCCACTGTTGGCGTCGCATGCTAATTAAAAGAAAACTTTTATTTTAGTTTACTTTAACTTACATTTATATCAAGATGAGCTATACAGGATGCTTTTAAAATGAGTATTTATTTGTGAAATAATGGAAATTACGGGAAACGCCTTTCACACATGAAAATGCGTAAACTGAAACATGTAAGTTTGTAACTGTTAAGTATAAATTAGAACAAAAGCGGCCAAGTTCGTGATCAGCTTTGCATTAAGGAACACTGCTGTAGTTTGAAAACAAAATTGCAAATTTTATTTAAATTGTCTTGAAAATATGGTAAGTAAAATCTTTTCCTTATTTTTTTCGGAGACTAACTATTTTATAGGGATCGTGATAATTTTACTTGAAAGTACTCACTAAACACTTTTTTTGTAAAATATTTCTGTAAGAAGGTGTCTTGGGCGCACCGACGATACGCGGTCAACGTGCTGCCCTCTGGATCAACGAATCCTTTTTTGCAAACACGCTTCGCTGGCATGTGGCTGAGCATGTAGCGTTACCGTTAGCGGGCATTGTGCGTGAATTATTTCTCACTGCGTATGCCTGCTCACAATTTCAGATGTTTTAAAAATCGATGACGAAATTAGAGGGTTGGACATTTTGGCCGCGAACTGCGGAACCCAAAAAATGATCAAAATTGTATACTTGTTTAATAGAATAATTATCGTTACAGGAATTTCACGCATAACGTTTTGAACATTTTGCAAATTGACGACAACAAATTTTTTCTGGTGCGACAGGATCGATTGACTTACTATTTGTATAAATGCGGAAAGATTCTAATTTGAAGAAATTTCCCAAACACGATATGGCTATATCCTGTATATTATCCATGCTTGTAAGCAATCAACGATATTAATTCATATAACAATAATATACACAATATTATACCAATCTATAATTATTTAAAAATTTGTTGTTACAACAGTTTGTGTAAAATTCCCATTATCTTGAAAAATGAATAGTAAGTTTAGAGACTTTTAATTGGGTAAATCCGTGTATTTTTGCAGAAATACTTTTTTTCCCCCGGAATGAATGTTAATTAAACAGTATTGTGAATAGAGACATCGCTGCTGCCAACAAATGTCAACCCGTACACAAAAAGTTTTTATAATGTCATGCGAACAGGTGAGTTATAGATAGTCTAGTGTTGTCGACTTCAAACAATTATGAGGTCCGGAGTTCAAAAAAGCGAACACGCGTACAAGGTGTAAAAGGCGGCATTTGTTTTATAATGAGCAAGTATTTTCAGCCACTAGTAATTTTGCGGAATTATTACTGCCTATTAGTTGTATTAATGCTTGCACCAACTGGTGGTTGATCGTTAATGAAGGGTATCTTAACAAGAATACGCGTTTTAATTGTTTAATAAAGCACATCATTTATTCTAAATTTAATTAATCGCAAAACTATTAGTGGGGGAAAATACTTGCTGATTCCAAGGCAAACGCATCAAAATTCACATGTAAATACGGCCATCCGGTTTTTCTATTAGATTAGTTCATACCTTCGGAGCATAGCAATGATGTTTGAAATTGCCCATAAACATTTACCGCAAAAACCAAAGTTATTATGAACATTTACAGAACAATCGTTACTTTGTTTCTATTTCGTAACACATTTTATAGTCAAATTTGAGAGGAGGTAAGAGAAATAGTCAGATTTTTACTACTCACCTTTCTAGGTGAAGAAATAATTCAATTATAATATTGCCCAGTTTCTTAAATCGCACCAATGCAATTCACCTCCTCACGACGGGGTGTATCGCCATGTGAAAATGTTTAAGAGGTAAACACCCCCTCCCTAACAATTTACTCATGGCGCCATTCACTTTAATCGGATGTTTACTCACGTTTTTATGTTATGTTAAAAATATATTAAAAAAATACCCGTTAAAGTAGTAAATCGCACTAGTTTGAAGGTTTCCAAAAGTAGTTATTTTCAAAATGATCGTGATGTATTAGAATTATAAAAAGAAATACACACTAAAGTGGAAATGTAGCTATTTATTATGAGGTAAAGACTATAATGATATTTTTCTTAATTTCTGAATAATAAGCATTAATGTGAAAAGGAGTGCGATTTAGGCAACATCACTCTAATATTTATAAAAGAAATAGTATATAAGGATAAGGATTTTGGATTTACTTTTGATTTTACCTTTGAAAAGGTTTTGAATTTGGGTCATTCCAATACATTTTCGCAGGCTATTTTTGGGGGAGCCTGAATCTCATGTATCCCACAGAATTATATATGTAGAGAAATCTGGGTTTATCGAATCGATCATTCGATCTCTCCGTCCCATCAACTATATTGACACAAAAACCCTTTTAACGAGTAAGCACACAGGAGTATCAAATATTCTGAACGCCTCGTGGCCCACATTCGCCGGAATAGCTTATTTTATCTGTGCAGAAGAATTCCGAGGAAATTGTAGCATTGGCATTTTTCGTATAGTTTATTTTTGCAGTCCCCCAGTGTAATTTGATGAGGAGTAAAATCCAGAGTTAACAACTGTTCTGTATTGTACAATGTTATACAAACTTTCTTCTAAAATTAGCGTCACAAATTAAACCATTTCAAATGCAAGAATTTCAGGAACGATATACTTGTCTAAATTTTGTATTATTATTATGTTTACAATTGGAACGTAGTAGATAATATAAATATTGTAGAGGACAAAAGTAAGTAACCAAATAGTAGAAATGGTTGTGATAAAAGTTTACTTGAATAATATTATTGTTCTATACTCCATTTTTTTTATTTTGTATCTTTATGTTAGATAAATTTAGAGTTACATAAATTTTCAATCAGCATTCGAATTCATTAGTAAAGTTTATATCGAGAATCTTATAAATAGTATGAGAAGATATTTGGAGGCAGTATATAATTCTAGCAAAGGAAAGGAACACCAAGTACTAATTATTAATTATTTGAAGTAATTATTATCTCTATCACGTGTACAATAATGTATTCACTTATGTTTATCCTTGTTTAATTGGTTGACTTCTTCATCAAACATACTTTACGTATACACCTACGTAATTAATAATTATAATTATTTAATAATAACATTTTATAATTATTTAATAATACATTTTATAATTATTTAATAATAAATCTATGTACCTTGAAGATACATAATTTATCACAACAATTTCCACTAATTATCTATTTACTTTTGTCCCCAACTGTATACCCCGATAGTACAATGACGTTTTAAAAACATCTTTAAAACGCTTGATAGGGATATTTGCGTTGTCTTTGAGATGTCCACCTATGTCCCAAAAATGTCATTACGAATACTTCTTTAATATGTCTAGAACACGTTCTGACCAAGCTACAAGAAGACATGTAGAAGCCGATTAAAAAACGCCTTAAATCGTGAATAATAGGACTTTCAATACATATTACTATATTACTTCTAAAAGCAGTCTTTCAAAATATTAATTCAGTAAAATCAACGTTTGGTTTGGAAAAAGACCCAATTTCGAGATTATACATATGCACTATTGAAACAGTGTGCAATTACCAAATAACCGTATATTAAAGGCAGTTTTAAAACGTTCAATAGATGTAAAGTTCAGACATTGTTCAAACAAAATGGCAGATGTAAAGATGACGTATCGGAGACATTTTAAAAATGAAAAAATATGGACATCTGTGGAATGTCTTTGGCAGAATATCTTTAAAATGTCCTAGAAGATATCTTTAAGACGTTGTGTGCTATTTAGGTGTGTACATATATATGTTTATATTTAAGAAGCATTTTTCCACAACTATGTCAATAATGCTTTAACATTAAAATCACCAGGTTCTGGAAAATATACTTCTGTCTATATCGAGCTTTTCAAAAACTAATAACAATCTTCATAATCTTCGTGAGTGCACACTCACTTCAATAATTGTGCCCTCTGGCGTACATATAGTATACACTAGTGCCTTATTCTTCTGCTTCGAAGTATTCGCATGTGGGGCATATTAGTGGAGTGTATAACATGCATGGAGGTATGGAATGTAGAAAGGAAGCTCAGAAATGTGAAAAATTCCCTGCTATTTCCCCAAGATGAGACGTGTTAGAAGTTAAAATGTGGAAAAGAATTCCTCGCATACCACTGAATAAGAATTCACGTGTTAATAATCAGAAAATATGACAGTGTTCCTAATGTCGTAAAAATATAGTACAAAATTTATGTGATAAAAACTATATAACTGAATAAAATAGGACTCCTTTGCTATGTTTGCCTTTCAATGCTGTTTTATAGATTTAAGTTAAGAGGTTAGTTACGAGGTTAGTTAAGAGGTTAAGTTAAGTTAGAGAGTGTTACCTATTTGTGTCTTATCACGGGGGGGCGGGTATATTTTTAAAAATTTATAGTTTTTTTATACGGTCTATGAGAAGTAAGCAATAATTAATACTGTTAACAATGAATGGAATGAAAAATAGAACAGTAACTTTAATTATGAATTGAAATAAATTCCTGAGTTGTTCAAGGGGAAAAGCCGTATTTGAACAATAGAAAAGAACAACTGGTACTTACCTGACTCAGGATAGAACATACAAAACTAACTCATTCCTATCTAATGGAAATATCCGAGAAAAAACTATGCAACCAATGCAACAGCGAGTTATCGGTTCATCACATTGTTATTGATCGTGTAAAAAAATAGCGGTGGAATTGGGTTCCTCCTCCTTCTTAAAGTCGGTAAAAAATAGACACAAATCTGAGAGCGACTCAATCTGTCGAGCAATATGAAAAACGTCCTCATAAAAAAGGAACAGATTGTGGGCGTAATTCAGTTCGTCAACGAAGCGCAATTGTTCCAGGAAAAATAAACAGAATTACCTTTAGTATTATAAACTAGGTCCACGAATGACAATGTAAAAAGTACCAGATGTGTTATCTCACTAATAAACATATACGTGACAATAAACAACTATTAATATACAATTGCAAGAAAGTTTCTTTTCGAGTGCCATATTGGAAAGGCACTCTTCCTTCTCTATTTATTGGACTGCAATTCATTTTTGTTATTAGGTGTATGCAAAGTAAACTTCGATCTCGGGAGAGCGTATATGCAATTACTTACACGAAATATGGGCCACATTACTTCACGGTATACATAACGTGTACGCACGTATGGAACGTGGAAAGGAACCTCAGAAATGTGGAAAAATCTCAAGTTATTTTTTCTCAAGATGAAATATGTTAAAAGAAGAAAAACATTTTTCCGGCACTCTTTTCAAAAAGCATCAATATAATTTCCCAGTCGATAGTAATATTTTGATAATCCGATTTAATAATAGTTCGTAGTTGATAGTTATTATAGAATCACGTTGTAATAAAAAAGAAAAAACTTCTACTTTAAAGCAAGTGTTTAATATCTGCCGGCAGGAAATGTTCGCTAGTCAATGTTTTCTTATTACTGACAGAAATAGCAAAGCCATATGGCGTTTCCTGGTGCTTCAGACCGTCGGTCATTCATTCTTGGAAGAAAGAACAGTTAAAAAGGGTTGCCAGTCAATTCAAAGACACTCAATTCACATCGTTCGTCATGGCGATGAAAGTGCGCGTAAATCGAGTTATGACGTAAGCTCGGTACTATTATAATACAGTTCATATTTTTTTGGAAGAAGTTTTGAAAATGTTAACCGAATTTTAGTAGAAAAAGAGTATTTTATATACGTTTTATTTCTCAGTTTCTATGTTAAAAAAAATATGCATTCGTAACGAATTGAGTACCTTTGACATGTAGAACTCCTTTATCGAGTGTAGCCAGACTTTGGTGAACTAGAATTTTGATAAAATTTGATATTTTGGTGTAATATTTCTCGATCGGACCTGACATAGGAGTATCTGTGAATGAAATTAGCGTTAGTTTACACTCGATAATGGATGTTTAATAATTAATGCGTAGTCCGCATTTACAATTAATTATAATTGTATTATATTTAATAACAATTATAATATACTTATTATAATACAATTAATACAACTGTAATAATATTATATTAATATTATAATCGTATTGTAATATAAATCTGTATACCATGACGCAGTATAAACCAGTAATGTGAAAAATGCTACAACATTGAAGATCAAAGCATCAATTATCTTCTAAAATTAGCACTTTCCACAAATTTTGAATATGAGGAAACTAACTACGCAGCATGAAGGTTGAAGTCTTTCTTTCTTATAGAGAGGAATGAAAAAGCCATATGGTGTTTTATACTCTCGAAATTCTCGGCATTTATTAGTTAGAAAGAAATAGTGGCAAGAAGTGTTGCGAACTTCGGAAGAATTTCAGAATTGTTTAGAAGCTATGCCTAGTCGTGAACGAGCAAGAACCCCACATTCTCTTCGTTATTTTTGTAAAGGTCGATTCACATTATAGGGAACGTCAACGTCACCGACCTGACAGGCAATTCTTTAATCAATTTTTATAGCCATTCGCTATTCGACAAGCAATACTGCACCGTCATCTTTGTGATAAAGTTATATTTACATCTTCGGCCAATTGCAAATAGTTGCACCGATGGTCGACTGTGAACATTCTTCAGGTATTCTTCGGTTATTGCGAGCTTCATCTTCTCTATTCACACATTCGCAGCCGGAGGTTTTGACGCAAAAGGTTTAGTTGGATACCTGGTAGAATCCTCGAAAAGCTTTATTGAATGCCGCAAGTTTGTGGCTTTGAAATGGAAGTAAAATTGGGAAATATATTTATAACGTGGAAAATATATTTATAAATAGAGAATATATTTATAGCGTTATGACATGGCGTGTATAATTACGTGTTGATTAAAATGAAAAAGAGTTTAGACGTAATAAGTGTAAATTGGTAATGTTACGGATTTAGAAATATGGAAGTACTATTCCAAATAGCACACAACGTCTTAAAAACGTCTTCATTCAATTTTCACGACTGCACGTCTTACAACATTCGTAGGACGTTTCAAATAAGTTATAGCGAAGACGTTTAAAGGATGTCTGCGTTTTTTCATTTTTGAAATGTCTCCGACATGTCATATTTCCATCTACCTTTTCGCAGTATTCTTAGAGCTTCGCAAAAACGTCGAGCAAACGACGTTTAACAACTTTACATTTTTTGAATATTTTCAAAATGCCTGTAATATACAGTTGTTTGGTAATTGCACATTGTTCCATTAGTATATATGTATAATCTCAAATTTGGTTATTTTCTCGAAACTAAACGTTGATTTTATTGAATTAACATTTTGAAATACTGCTTTTAAAATGTAGTATAGTATATATATTGAAATTTCTATAATTAACGTATTAAAAACGTGTTTAAAACGGTTTCTATATGTCTATATGTTTCTATATGTCTTTTTGCTGCTTGGGATGTATTTGAAACGTCTTTTATTATATGTACGTTCGGACGTATTGTGGACGCCTTTAAAATGTTCCATTTTGTAACATTTAAAGTTGGTAATGTTTGACAAACGTCCGATGCCTCAAACGTGAGACATTTTTGGGACATTGGTGGACATCCCAAAGACGACGCACATATCCCTATCGGGTGTCTTAAAGACTTTTTTAAAACATCACTGTGGTAATTGGGATACTGTCGCCAGACAATTACCTCAATAACTGACGATTTTATAATATAGTATGTATAAGGTGAGTCACTTGCCTTTGAATCGCCAATGATGGATATAGGCTGTTGAAAATGGTATAATTATACGGTGTTGAGTAATTTTAATATAAACGAGTATTTTCTACGCACTGACATTTATTTATAATATCAAATTGTACCAATAATGGAAATAATTGGAACTCAAGTGTGAAGGGGATAATTAAAAGGCAAGTGACTCACCCTATACATTGAGGTGACACTTATTTAGGTGATTTTTGCATTTTTATGAGCACACCCCCTAGATTGGTTCCAAATAATTAAAAAAAAATACTCTTAAAGTTTCAATGCTCCATCCCAATGTTAACACGTGCCACAAGCCACCTATTGTTTCCCATTTAATGAGCATGGGGTTGTTATCGACTTTAGTTCATAATTGTGTAACACAAATAATACCCACGCGAAAAATATGATTCTTGTACAATTTTCTAATGAAATCTATATCCTTTTTTTAGCAAATTTTTATTTTTCAGAAATTCAAAATGGCAGGCCCAATATGGCGGCTTAAAAAATCAAAATTCATCAAATTTATGGGTCCGCCATTATGAATTTTTGAAAAACAAAAATTTGTTTAAAAAAGTATATAGATTTCATAAGAAAACTGTACAAGAATCATATTTTTCGCTTAGGTATTACTTGTGTTACAGAATTATGAACTAAAGTTGATAAAAACCCTATGCTCATCAAATGGGAAACAATAGGTGGCTTGTGGCACATGTTAATATTGAGATGGAGCATTGAAACTTTGGGATTATTTTTTTTATTTATTTGGAATCAATCTAGGGGGTGCACTTATCAAACTTCAAAAATGGCCTAAATAAGTGTCACCCTAATGTACATATATGTATATTACATGAACATATGCCCGACAATATGACGTTGCAATATTGCCAGTCATATACTGCGAATAGAAAGCAGAATATTCACATACGGATGTTCACATAACCTTCATATTCACATACGGATGCTCACATAACCTTAATGTTCATATAAGGATATTCACATAACGTTCTTCATTCGGTCAGTGACGTTAACGTTCCGCACACGTGTTGAAGATTGATCGTTATCCCCGTGAGGAATTGGAGACGATTAAACTTGGAATAGAGGCTTCCAACTTTATTTGAGAATGGTCATTATATAACGAAGTTTTAGTGTTGAATGAACAAGATATAGGCAGGATATGAAAATGAAGAAGCAAACAAATGTGAAACACGTATAAATCACATAGTAAAACATTCATACTATCTACATTAGAATGTGTGCAAATGTCACATGTGTGTTTCAGCAACAGGACGATGAGTTTGCCTTGGAATGAATAATGGCGGTGTTGTTTAACACTAGAACTATCGACAATTAATGTATACATATTTCTATCAGACCAACCAAAATGACTGGTTATTAATAAAATATTATATAAAAAAATATATTATTTCTCCATAATCATTCAGTAAATCTAAAGGTCCGATCTTTATGTATATTTTAGTAAATACAATCTTAGAAGGATTATGAACTGGAAAATAATATTACAATTATTATCGAGTATAAACTGATTTGTAAGTGGTTTATTTAGAAACGCGAACTATATCCCACCTAAGTTTTCGCGTGACTAACAGGTAATAACAAAAGAATGAAATAAGAGTGGTTGACATAAGAAGAAAACAATATCAGTTACAGTCGTTGTGTCCCTTTCTAACACGTTTGCTGCTGGTGTATATACGCCTACGTTATAAATATGCTCGATTACTGCTTTTCTAATCGATATTCTCTAAAATGTACAATCTTTTGTAAATTTGCTGAAGTATTAACCAGGCATTTTGACTAGTTCCGGTATATCTAGGTATAGCGTGTATATAACTTTGAAAAAAACTTAATCCTTCAAAATGTTTGATAAAAGTCATAGATTTGTATAGTTCTAGAGTTAATATACTATAAATATCAAGAACGAATCAACCAATGGTTGTTTAATAGTTTGTGCAAATTAATAACAGATGTAATAGGCAATAATAAAAAGAATGAAGCTGATTTATTCTGCTATATTAATAATGTGTGAAAAACTTGTTGATTCGAACGTAAATGCATCAAGCTTTGAAGTGTGAATCGCGCGTAACTCTTGCATAGTGAAAAGCGTTTCGAACCATTTATGATGTTGGTGATGTACGCACTCTTTCCGTGCCCCAGAGTGCATTTGTTAGCTTTAGCATCGCCGGATGTAAAAACCGACTGGAGCTTTTAACCCCTCGCGTGCTTCATAGCATACTTTCTAGTAAAGAGTCAATTTACACGCTGTCTAGGCGGCCACTCCCTTCCAGCACGACATATGTTGACATTAGAGATTTCGAAAGTCTGTGTCGTTTGGATTCCATCGTTGTGACAAGTTGTATTCATTAATTCATTGTTAAATACGTTAGTCATCGGTTTTTGTAAATCAATATTTATTTGGTGCAGGATTCTGAAGAAATAGTATTGATAGATTCATCATAATGTTAAAATAATGTTTAAATGAATAGTGTAAACTTTATTTTACATATAGTGATCCACCGATTTCTCTTGCTTTGCTTCCCTCTATCACTGCAGCAAGGTTATTTCATCAGTTTTTGGTCTGGTAAAAGATTGGTAATTCCCAGCAGAGCTCTGGTTTGCATAATCTTTTTGGTTCACAGAATGCAATATTTTTATCGCTCCCAATTTAGAGTGGGTTGCAGTTGCTTCTGGATTTTTTCCCCTTTTGAGTACCAAAGTAATCCTTCCTACGTTTCGCGTTTAACTCGAGTAGGTTGTACAGTTAGGGTCCCTTTTATATCAAGTAAGTCACTACCTTTTCAATTTTTCAGCCGGGAAAAAGTTGCAGAGCTTGAGGAATTTGCATATAGTGACTAAAAATAGTAATAACGAGTACAGCCGGATAAGGGGGTTAAAAGTGCCCCAAAACATAATTCAATGTGCTATAGGTCATTCGATAGCTTATAAAAAGAATTAATTTGGGCCGAGTTTCAACTTGCTATCTGAACTGGGGTGGAGTAACAGGCAAAAATTAAACAAAAACGATTTTTTTAACATATCTTAAATTCTGTTATTCTAAAATTTGTGAAAAAAATCACAAGTCCTTCAATTACCAATGCGCATATCACATAATTTTTACAGATTTTTGTATTAAAGTTCCGGGCTGACAAAAAATGAAAAACAGAAAAAAATCTGAAAAATGCCGATTTAGTATTGAAGGAGTCGCAGAACTACGATTCAACTTTTTTAGTACTTATATACTATTGATACAATTGCTGGTTTCTTTAGTTTTCTTAATTCCGATTTTCCATTTGTTGTAAAGGAAAACATTGAACATTGCTTAAAACACTTGTCCGATCAAGAATAGACGGAAGTTCGCCGTTCATGCTACTCTGACATGCGAAAAACGACGAGAAAATCTATTTCTGATTTTTTGACCTATGGTGCACCTGATTCAAAAATCTGAAAAAAATTCCCAGCAATTGTATGAATAGTATATACGTACTAAAAAAGTTTAATCATAGTTTTGCGACTCCTTCAATACTGAATCGTTATTTTTTTCTGTTTTTCATTTTTCACAGCCCGGAACTTGAATTCAAAAATCTGTTAAAATTATATAATATGCGCCTCGGTAATTAAAGTGCTTGTGATTTTATTCCACAAATTTTAGAATAACAGAATTTAAAATATGTTGAAAAATCGTTTTTGTTTAATTTTTATCTGTTACTCCGGCCCAGTTGAGATAGCAAGTTGAAACTCGGCCGAAATTAATTTTTTGTATAAGCTATCGAATGACCTATAGCACGTTGAATTTGGTTCTGCGGTACTTTTGACCCCCTTATCCAACTATACCCTTTTATTAAAAAGGAAAACTATCTTTAAAAAATCTATTTTTTCGTAAGAACACTTCTTGTTAAAGAGGGTAAACAGGGTATAGAATAAGATTGACGGTACATGGATGCATCAGAATATCAACTCTTACGTATTTTGACATTTTCTAATTCGATGTCGAGGCACTTGTCGTTCCTAGATTAATCTCAAAATTTTCCCCAGATTTTCTTGCACCAGGTGACATGACTTTGAATGGCAGCAAGAAAAAATCTTGAAAAAATACCCTGTTGCAAAAGTAATATTTATGTTTACTAATAAACAAGAAACACAGGTTGTAGCATCGAAGATTCTGCCAAGATCTCGAATCTTCTAGAAGGCGTCTCGACAATAATGCTGAGAATAATGCCGCTCGTTTGCGGTAGCGGGCAACAGATAACATAAGAGATGCGGATCACGAGTTTTGAGTTCATGTTCTGCTAAACGACGCGGTTGTTGATTAGGATAGCAACGGTACCGTATAAGTTCAGCGATTCTGGCTACGTGTGGGATTACGCTTTATCCGAAGAGACAGGAGGAAATCGAATAAATTCATTTTGCTGATTCCTGCAACATACGTTTCTAATGTGACAAATTGCTGGCCTCATGTCCGGGAAGCACAGAAAGGAAATGCTGATTATTGCTTTATAATGATTCTTGATTAGTTGGTTTACCAGCAGGTATGTACCACCATAACCAGATGTTGTATTCTGGCAGCAGGCATGCAGTAAGAAACTTAAATTTCAAAAGAGTACCAAATTGATAAAAATTGGTGACGCTGTTCTCTTTCCATTTTCGAAGTACCACAAAATGTTTTAAAGCAATTCACTGAACCGTTATTGAGTTATTACGATTTGAAATTCCATTGATTTTACACGCATTCTTACGGGGAAAGCACTTTCGCCGAGCAAAACAGCAAAAAGAATGTTGAAAAAACAGTGTGAACTTCCTGAATTTTTTTGTGCGCACAGCTTATGAACAACCGAAAGTCTGTACAAAAATTCATCATGTTTTACAACACCGTTTTGTAGAAATGAATTATTAACTGCAAGAACTTCTTCTTCCAAACGGTCTGAAGCTTGCCATGCTATGGAAGTGCGGTATCGTTGGAATCAGCTAAACAACTGATACCAACCTGTAGCTCATGAGTGAAAATAAAAAACATAGCGTACGAACATAGTGACTAACTTCGTACGACGTATAATTTTGGATGTCGATTCGAAAAAATCTGTACGTTACTAAGTTGAATTCAAGGCATTTTTATCATTAAAATTTTTGTTGTGTAAATCAGAAAAATCGTAAATTTAGCTACAAGATCGATGGGAAAGTGAAAAATATCTTTCTACGAGTAAATATGCAATCTTAGCTATCATTTGTGTCTATGTTTCCTGCACATGGCGAGGAGATATTTAAGGATTTTGAATTTCGGGTACTTTTGTTTTCGATTGTACCTCCCATACATCCTTAAAATATATGTCTATTTTCAATGTATATGTCCCAAGCCTCGAATCTAACGACCGAGGATCAGTCGAGCGGAGTGCGCGTCGCCGAAAAATTGAGCGGGCAGCCCAGCAATGCAAACTTATAACTCAACTCCATTCTGCGTTTCTAAAAGTCCCTTGAAGGGTATTTCCAAGAGACTTATAGCGAGTAATCTTAAGTTTCGTTATCGAAATTAATGTTCACCCGCGGATATGGCAAGCATTTGTTACAAACTTATCGCGTTAATATTTGTTTACAGTAAATATTTTGACAGGATATATTTATCTTATTGATTTCCAATTCATTCACATTACTTTGGCGTTTGAATAATATAGCTATGTATAATAATTAGCGATATCAGGAGACTTGGCAGAGTCTCGCGCCAAATAGGAGCTATATATACCAACGCGACAGCCAAGGCAACTGATCCTGAATCATAGCGATTTTCTTCTGCTACAAAACTTTCACCTATATTTCCGAAAAAATTACCGCTCGCAGGCATAAGTTGTGAATTGAACAGAGTCTAATTTATTTTTGTGAATCCAATGAGCTAAGAATTAGTTCATGCGTTCAAGAGATATGAATTTTCTCCTGTTATTTTTTTCGTCGTAAACAGGTCCATCTCATATTATCCACGCTAGATGGCACAATCTTATGGAGCTGTGACATGATGTTAGAGAGAGAAAATAGACATATAGAAAGACATTATCTAAACAATATGAGTATGTCTTATTTATTTGACATTCGAATGCTTGATAATGTAGGTTATTATGCAACAGTACTATGCGATATGTGACAAATGTAACGGTTTTATTTTTTTATTCAACACAAAATAGAACTGTCAAACTTGTGAGGTGGTATTCGAGTACCACGAACGCGATAGACCTAAAGCTTTCTAAGCAAATACTGATTATCACAATGTTGAAGTATTAAGCTTGTGAAGTGTGTAGCTTAAAAATTACTTAGTCAAAGATCTCAAATGTACTGAGCAAATACTGATTGATAATGGCTAGCATGTTCGTAAATTGTATTAGTACCGTCCAAAAATATTAAAATGTAAAAAATACGCCAAGTAGTTGTTTCGTTCCCCCACAAAAATAGCTACTTGATTTCGTTTTCTAAAAATAATACAAATTCCCTCAAAGAATGTTTCATGTTCATTAAAACTCCGATACGATATTTGTGATACTCAGTGTAGAGCACAAAAAACACTAATTTAATCAACTACTAAATTTATAAAAAAGGTTTAGATATACAAGAAAGCCAAATTTTCACTGAAAAATACCTGGAGTTAACTCGCATTACCAATGAACTAACAATAAATTAGCGATTGATAATAAAAAAAATTTGGTGTGTGCTCGCTTCATTACGAGGTAAAAAATCAATGGAAAACTAATTTAAATCTAACACTGAGTTTACTGTAATAGTAGTAAATCCTAAAAAATTTTACATTTTCAATCATATATACTATGCAGTGGTCTTGTTTTACAATTTTTTCCTTCCACTACATGAGTGTTCTCCGTTTTTCATGAGCATTGTCCAATTCCACGTAATTGACAAGGAGACTATTTTTATCCAACATCGAAAGGAAGGAGGTTTTCACTTCATTACGTATATATTTCTTCAAAAGTTTTTTTAGCAATATTATTAGAGCAAGTTCCTCGAATGAAGCGCGGAACGCCAATTTTTTTTATTGTTAATTGTTAATGCCAGTTAAATCCAGGTATTTTTTCATGAAAACTTGGCTAGTTTGTATGATCTATACCTTTTTTGATAATTTTAATAGTTAATTAAATCATTATTTTTTTGTGCTCTACATTGAGCATCAAAATTTTCGTATAGGAGTTTTGGTGAATATGAAACATTCTTTGGGAGAGTCTATATCTTTTTTAGAAAGCAAAATCAAGTAACCAGTTTTGTGTGTGCGTATTTTTTTCATTTTAACGTTACAATTTTCTGGAAAAAAATGTAGCGAAGACTTTGCTTGTTTGTAACTCCAAAATGAATTAAGTTAACGAACAACAGAATATTGCATATGAAACAATGGTTTGAGAACTACACACACTGACATTTTTATAAAAATCGTCAACCATGGATACAAAACCTTATCGAAATCTTGTGAACGACCTCAACCAGGAGAGTGCGGGGATAATACCTGGACGCCTGATCTAGGAAGAGGTCGAGGAAATCTTTCAGGACGCCCGGTAGAAAGAGAGGGACAGAATATCGTGTGAGTCTAAAGAGTTCCTTCTGCCCTTCTTAACTCACTTCTCCTCGTTTAAAATTGTATCGAGTCCTCTATCTGTACGATAGCTTTCTCTATTCCCAAAGATCTACTTGTTCAACCTGTTTTGTTTACAAACGTTTGACAAAATGAGAGACTGCTCTACCGATTTCAATGTTCCTGTATCCTGTTGTATAATCAAATCCTTAATAAATCCTGTTGTTAACACGAATAAAAGTAAACATTCTTCAATGGTTTCTCGTTGTTTTAGTTAACAATGAAAGGGTTAATATTTTCTTGTCAACTGCTACTGTCATCCACTGAACATTTTGAAACAATCCAACTAATTAATGAAGTGCGCGTGTGGATTTCATGTCGGGACTAAAAATTGCATGTGAACTGTCGTGTTTCATTAATTTAACCTTAATTAATTTAATAGCAACTGATGAGATTCAGAAAATGCATATAAGGATTTTGCAAATTGCCAATAATTGCACAATTATAAAACCTTGCATTTGCATAAACTTTCGCAATTTAATTACAAATAGGGGAAGTTCGGACAAAACGAATAAATCGGACAAACTGAATAGCGGTTAATTCCAGAAACAATATTAGATAGCGTTGCTGTGCCATTTTAAAGGTACTTAATTTTGTTCCCGTCGCCTGCGCCATGTCACTTTGATTGACATATTTAAAGCAAAAACTCGGTTGAAATTTTTCACTGTTTCGCTATTATTCTGACAAGGGGAGTGCATAAAATTTAGTTTCTGTGTTGTTCGTTCGTTTCAATTTTTTGTATTGGAAAGGATAATACTGTTATACTATCTACTATGAATAATGTGAGATAAATGTTGATTCAATACAAACTTTTAAAGTTAAAGTATCTTAGTTTTTGCCTAAATAGTAAAGATTAATCTGTTCATTTCTATATTTTTTACTTTTTAAGGTTCTGTATTTCAACAGAAACCCTTATAATATTATATATACGTCCGTCCATCTGTCGCAGTCAGAGTGTCCCACTCACCCCAATTTTGTAATCCTTTTGTTTCTGGGATAATTTGTGAAATGAGAGAAACGGCTTGTAATTTTCCAAAGATCTGTCTCCCATATTTTCGTTACCTACTTTCAACAAAAATTACAGTTCGTTTGTTCAATTAAAGTGGTACACACTAAAATTTCACTGAATTTACCCACATCATTCATTATCTACCCACTTTTTTCTAAATTTAAAGTAATCACGAGTGTTTGATTCAAGTACATTTAGTTCGAAAATTCCAGGCCATTCAAAAGCTTTTAAAACGATTAATTCCCGAAGTTGCTGTCACTCGCAGAAAAACGGTGCGAGAAATCTCAATGTGAGATCAACCATTACTAGGGAACGCGTTTGCACGCAGAGCTGTTTGTAACAATAGGGAAACTGCAACTTTCTGGAAGTGGTCATTAATCCTGCTTTCGCATGAACTTAATCGGCCTGACTTAAATGAGCATGACGAAGCTACTCGATTAATCAATCTGACAGCATCCACACTGTAAGGATTCATAGCTGGCGACATAAAAGAAAAAAAGGCAAGAAATGTTCATTTCGACTGACGTTTATTAATTCTTGCGACGAAGTTGCAATAAATGTATTTAATTAGAAACTATATAGCACTTTCAGTATTAGTTAGGTATTAATTAAGCATTCCTGTCCGAGCATTGCTAGTGCACTGTTAGCTTTTCCATATTATTATAGGTGGAGTAGGAAAATAGGTGGAGGTATTAGGAATTTTGTCGAAATTTAATTTATGCTTAAAGGATTCGAAACGCGAGTTTTTTCTATCTTATTTGTCTTGTATAACCTCATATGTTTCACATATATTTTTTAGAACGCTTTCAAGAGTCAGTAACGTATTTTTATATGTTTATCATGTTTACTTTGCAAATTCTGGTATTATAATGTAAAGTTTCGAACGTCTGGTGATTAACATACGAATATTGGCGTTCACGTCCACTTCAAATTTTTCTTTAGAATATTTTATTCATAGATGCTGAATTTTTATAAGTAAAATTTTGGAATTCAAAAATCTCAAGAATTTGATAAAGCCACAATTTTAATCTCGGAGAAAGCTTTTGGTTTAAACATGTTGTCATTAGAACATTTCTAAAAAATAGTTAGATATTTATATATTAAATATAAATATTTATAGGATATTTATACCCATCAATGCTCGCTTTCACCGCTAAGGCTTCGAAATATTTTACCGACATTCCTATATATTTTTTATTTCAAATAATTGTAACATATTCATACGATTATATATTTAATACTCCGTGTTAGCATAAAATTTATAAAAATATGTAGTCAAGTTATAAGTAGCGTATGAGTATGCAAATATAGATTTTCACTTATTTATTAGAAATTCCAGAGCAGATTGTTATATATAATTGTTTTCTTTTGCATAAATCTCAGCAGTATAATTATAAAAGAAATGGAAGATTGAAGAAAGTTTCCTTTGTTCTTACGTTTTCTGATTTTAAATCTTCATTATTTTAAATGCTCTGATCTAAAGGTGACAAACGAATTCAGAAGAAAACCGCTTCGAAGCAGCAAACCAATCCATCACAAAAGTATGAAAATGTATGTGTGCACATTTCTGGTTTCCCTTTAAATTTTTTATCTCGAAAAAGTGAAGACAAGTGAAGATGACCCATCATAATATTAATAAACGAAGAGTTATTTACTACGATATATACGATAATAGTATCAAATAATCCCTATATCTTCCCCCTAAACAAAAACATATTTCAAAGATAATTGGGAAAATGAATTACATAAAAAAAATAACTTCGTGAAAACTGCCAACAAAAAAAGTGAATGGAGCACGTATGATTAGTAATGCTGCAAATTTATTTCTATTTGCATCGGGTATCGAATGACACGAAAAAGATACATGTGCTGTAAGCATAAACTCGAGTTTCACCGACCATTAATTTATTATTGTTATCGATTATTAATTTCAACTGAAATTAAAAATTACGCGAAGATTTCTTTAATTACACATTGAATAGATTTTAATATGTGATCAACTCTACCTAGCTATTCTTGGCAGGAAGATAAATAAATGTACCAAAGTATTTTGCAATCGGCGCCAATATTTATTAATTAGGACAACTTCGACATTCGACAAAATATTTATTGGAAAATGTACACTTCGATCGAGGAATAAATATAAAAGGAATGAAAACGCCAGAAATAAACAGAATATAAATCAAAATCAAAACCAGAAACAAGTAAGAAATAGTATGATATTAGCAAAAGAAATGTCTGATCATTTCGAAGAACATTTGTATCAATTAATACATTTCCGAGTTCAGAGAGGATTTCTCTCGCACACTTTATCACCCACATTTCTACGTCAATATGATGCTAAAAATAGAAAAAATTGACATTTCTGCATCATGCTGAAACTCACTTTTTACCCAGAAACCATTGGATGAAATCACTGACTTATAAAGACTTGTATACCGGCAGAAGAATAGAAACCAAAAAAGAGAGATAAGAAGTAGCATATTCGAACCAGATATGTTGATAATGTCAAAGAAAATCTGTATCAACTAATGTTTTTGACCGCAAAGCATTCTGTAACATTTTCCACCACCCTCAAACGCATCTCAATAATATAACAATATATATTCGATATCATGCTAGGCTCACTTTTTATTGCGAGAAGGAAGCCGACGCTGCGTGTCCCATGGAAACAGCACATTAATATTCATCCACCTATCTTGCCATCACAGTGTTCAATCATTCTTCCACATAGAATGCAAATCATTTTTCACCTTCTCAATCATTGCGAGAACTCGATGCACAAACTTTACTGACGGTTCAAGTTTCTCTAACTCAAACTGGCTCCCAATCGTATTTTATATGCGAACAATAAGTGAGTTTGTCGCCATGAGTCAATGTCTGTCGTAAGAATCAATTGGAAAATTATCAAAACCATCGAAAACTGAAATGTTTTCGAAGGTATTTTGGGTGTCAAGTGCGACCGATTGTGTATTATTTTACAATTGGCAAAACCATGACAAAGTCAAGTGTTTTTGACGGCATTTTGAGTGTCGAGTGCGACGGAGTGTTAATTAATTCGAGTTAAGGCAAATAAATGATTGTCACGATAATTATTTAGAAAATTGATAAAACTATGAAGTTTTGATAGTATTTTGCTTGGCAAGTGTGACTAATCAGTAGCTAATTCAATTTGAAGCATATTAATGATCACCACGACAATCAATCAAATAATTTGCAAAATTATGAAAAACTAACGTGTTTTCCACTTAGTTTTTAGTGCGAGCTGCAGCAAAGTCAATTCGAGTCAATGCAAGTCAATGAGTTTCACGAAATTAAATGAGTGAATTTGCAAAACTATAAAAAAAATAAAGTGTTTTGCATCTAGTTTTTACTGCCAATTGCAACGAAGTCAATTCGAGTCAATCCGAGTCAATGATCACCACGACAATCAAACAAGTAATTCACAAAGCCATAAAAAACTAATGTTTCCACCTAGTTTTTAGTGTCAATTGGAACAGAATCAATTTGAGTGAATGGAAGTCACTGAGTGTCACGAAATTCAATCGCACAGATTGAAACACAGCACCGAGCGACTTCGACGCGCACTGCTCGGCGACTGGCGTCGGTTTACTGTGCGCTGGGATTCGCACCCACTCGCTCCGTGGTCCTTTCGGAGCAGCACGCGTCGCGACGCCCGACGCACTTCTTTTGCGACGCCACGCGCATGGCCGTTGAACACTTGGCCGGATTAGTCCTGGAATATCTCGAGCTCAAGAAAATGATATAGGAAGTGTATCGTGCGCTTTGGAGTATCAGTATTCCGGTAGCAACCCCCGGGGGACTTTGCTCCAGACTTACCAATCGCAATCAGCAATGGAATCGTTCTATTTATTTTCCTTTGCTTTTTTTTTATTGTTTTTCACTCTCTGACGGTCTTGAAATCTTTCTTAAACCGGTGCGTTCTCATTTTTAACAATAAAATTACTAAAAGATTCAAAATTAATTGGTAACATCTTTTTATATTTATGTTTCAATCACAATCAGCAAAGGAATCGTTGTTACAAATCGCCTTTTTATTGTTTTTCACTCTCTTATGGTCTTCCAATCTTTCTTAAACCGGTGCGTTCTTATTTTTAACAATAAAACTACTAATAGATTCAAAATTAATTGGTAACATCTATTTATATTTATGTTTCAATCACAATCAGCAATGAAATCCTTGCTACAAATCGCCTTTTTATTGTTTTTCACTCTCTTATGGTCTTCCAATCTTTCTTAAACCGGTGCGTTCTCATTTTTAACAATAAAATTACTACAAAATGCAAAATTAATTGCTAACATCTATTTATATTTATGTTTCAATCACAATCAGCAATGAAATCCTTGCTACAAATCGCCTTTTTAATGTTTTTCACTCTCTTATGGTCTTCCAATCTTTCTTAAACCGGTGCGTTCTCATTTTCAACAATAAAACTACTAATAGATTCAAAATTAATTGCTAACATCTATTTATATTTATGTTTCAATCACAATCTTTCATGGTCACAATATTGCTTAACCCAATGCATTGTTATTTAACACTAGAACTACCAGTAGGTTCAAAATGACTCGTTAAGATTTATTCACACTTCATTTTTAAGACATTTTTATTTAGCTAATTTTTTTTATTATTGAAACATGGTTAATTATATAAATCGGTCTCCTTATTTGATTTTTTCTTTCTCTTTTCTTGATCTGTATACTTTGAACTTTTACACTTAGCAGCGACACATATCTCCATTCATCCATGCAATATCTGATTCATCAGGAACTGACATTTTTTCCAGACCTAGATTTCTTTAAATACGGTCAATCACTGTGAATATTTATTCTAGTATTCATAATATACTCTTCGGTTAGCCTGTTGTTGCAGATCGATATCTTAGGATCCATTGACGCGAAAATTAAAAGTGTGTCACTTGCCCTTCTCAGTTATGAGGAAGGCGCACAAATTTACAATGATTTACAATAGAAAAATAAATATCAAACTTTGTGAGTGCTTAGTTAATAATCTTCTTACAATTTTAAATATTTGTTTATCACATTTGTATGGTAGCATTATATCATTTATATCAGATTTATATTTAATACTTGTATCATTGAACTGTTTATTTTAATATTTTCAGTGGGTAAAAATAGTATTCGCACACCTCTTTTCTTGGAGTAAATGTTGAAATAAGAGAAAATAAATGGGGGATACTACTATTTCTGGCACACCGCAATTTCAATAGTTTTCGTATAGGAAAAAGTCGTAAGGATTACGGGAAAAAAATGTTTACCAATTTTTATCAAGTTTTTACCCATTTTTTTCGTAATCCTCGCAGCTTTTTCCTATAAGAACACTATTCAAATCGCGACGTGCCAGAGATTGTAGTTTTGCTCACTTTATATCATAATTTGTATCTGAAACGTATTTTCTATTTTGATACCAAAACGAAAAGACATATGTACTTATTGCTCGGATATATGGCGCACGTGCAAAATGTACTGTTTTAACACGATTTCAGTTAGAATTTTTTCGCTTACGATTTTTTTGGAGAATTTCTACACATATGTAGTTACGGTGACAATATAATGTTTCATCAAATTTGAATTGACCGACTCCCTCACTTCCGGATTTTATGCCCTCCTTCATTTTGTATTGCCAGACAATCCTAGCAATATGGAAATCTTTGAAAAGGTCTTAGTAAGCATAAATCAAATTGAGGACAAAAGAGTACACAAATAAAAATAAATAAGCAAAAAATTTTAAGTTACACAGTTTTAGTCATACCTGACTAAGAATATCGAGATAGCTAAACAAATTATTTTGTACTTTTTAGAGCATTGTACGAAAATCGTGTAACACAAATTTTTAAAAAATGTTGTTCTCATCCGAATTTCGTACTTTCATAGACGGCCATTCGTATTCGAATTGGGACAAAAGGTTAGGTAATAATTACTTCACAAACCTGAATACTTTTTTTACATTTATATCATACTCTTCTATAACCCAGTAGATTTTAATCTTAATCGTAAGATTAATGTTGGTACTAAAATGAAAAAGTGTGTCAAATGCACTTATTGTTGGGTTCTACGGAATACGCACAAAAGGTACTGGTTTTTCAACAGAATTTCCTGCTTCCTGAGGCGGTCATTTGTGTTTAAATTGGTGGGTAAGGGTAGATTATAATCTCTTCTATACATCATAAAGATTACAGGCAATTCATGAGAGAAGTGGATTTGCACGATAACTGCCTTAAGCGAGGTTTAAATTAGTCATGTGAGTTGACCACTTCAGTTATATTCAGTGAACATGCACGCGAATTCATTGGTTAATTATAAAATCCAGTGATTCGTGCGAGCTATTCGTATAAAAAATATATAAATAGTCAAAGGGATTCGAGTCATTTGATTAGCTTTCATGATTAATGTAACCTCACCCTTACTGACTTAAGACAATGATTCACATATTACTTCTACAAGAATCAAAGGAAACTCATGTTTTGAAAGAGTGGTATATAATAGTCACTAATTTTATTACTAATAAAATAATTATAATAGGAAAGTTAGGAGTTTGTTTCATTAATGTTGAGTCTCTTCAGGATTTGCAACGCAGTATGGAATAACACAACGAGAGGGATGGGCAGCTCTTCTTTATTTTACATACCAAACGGTATGAGCGTTTATAAGGCAGTGGGGATGATTTATGCTCATACCGGTGGGCCTATAGTTTTTAAAGTAAATTCCGAAATATCCACCCGCATAGCGCGTGAACGTGCTGAAAAATTAGCGATAATAACAACAAGGTCGGGTTCGAACTCGCGTAGCGCTGCTAATTACGGTTCCCGTGCTTATCACGGTACAATAGTAATAAAATAAAATAATACATTAATTTATTAGTAGTTGTCGTGACTATTGTTTTTCAGTAAATTATTGTATAAGATATTATAGTTTAATAATATAAAATATTATTGAACGATAATATGTGTGTAATCTCATCGAGTTTCTAATGTAAATAAACAATAAATGTGCTTTAGTGAGTGTTGATATAGATGCAACGAACAACTTAGCAAAACAAACGCCTTAAAAGAAAAATGCTATAATAATTATTTGAAAAGTATATTTCATCTCTTTCTATTGCTTTGAAAATTTACATTACTGGCCAACTGACTTCGCCCAGCGCAGCATATTAAAAAACATCTTAGAATCTTTCTCAAGTAATGGGAGTTCTCATTAAAAGTCTGCAATATAAGATTGTTAGTTTACGGCGAAATTGTCAATGTAATTATGTGTTACTCAAATCCCTTGACTTTTCCCGCATAAACAGCTAAGGGTAGTCGATCGGCAGTAGTGTAAGCAACCCCCATTAATTGCAATTTCCTTCTTTCATGGCTAATGAAATTCCTTTTGCCTTTCGATTTTTCAAGAAGAGAATCTTGTAAAATTATCGAGAAAATCCACATTAAACGAGTTTGTTGAAGATGACATTGATAATATAAAATTTGCAATTCAAAGGAACAATAAAAATGCCTAGAAAAGTATTTATAATAGTAGTGATTCATGTTTTCTGTTTTGTTTATTGCTAATGAATGATGGCAAAATCCTTTGGGAGCAATTTGACATACTTTAAAAAAATGAAACCAGCGATTATTGATTGCGATTCGTTATATGAGTACAAGCTTATAACTTATCAATGGCGTACAATAATTATTAGTTTTTGTCAATAATAGTAAATATAACTGTTATTCACTTTTATGGTAATGACAAGTATGCCCATCATGAAGAAAAATGAATTACTTTTAGTTATTAAAATAGTTATTATTACAACAAATGAAAAAAAGGGTTCCTTCTCTCAGAATAAAGACGTCAAATTGGCAATAACTTTTTACATTTTATTGAAAACATTTTTATCTTTGAAACACGTGAATTAAACATGCAACAAATTGAGTATACTTGCCATCGTTGCATTTCAACTACGCAAGCAAATAGACATTTTAAAAAAAAGTCCACCGTTAAAGAGATAATATTACTTTATGTGTATCGAATATTAGGGTATAATAAATAAATTTATTACTATCAGTTTGACTATGAATAATAATATTATTTATTAGTGATAATTACTTATAATAATAGGTACAACGGATGAAGATAAGTATAATGAATTTTAGCGTATACAAAAGATATCTCGTCGACTGTCAGCTTAGTAAATGCCACCGTCGTCCTTAATATCCTTCACTCTGTCCAAAGGCAGAGGGATTAATCTGGCGCATTTCATAACGAGAATAGTTGGCAATAGTTGGTAAGTATGCAGGATCCCAAATACGTTCTATGGTAATTCACGTCATTGACTAGTCTACCAATCGAGGGAAACGAGAAATCTTCATCGTTCTCTACGACTGCTCGTTGAAAGTAATATTTACTAGTTTAAATGATTATCCTCATTAGAAGAACAATGTGGAAATTTTTTGTAATTAATGTTGCTGATGAGGAGAGTGTCAGTTCTGTCAGATCGAAACTTGTGCTAATTTTTTTAGTAGAAATTCGTAAATCAATGTGCACATTCCCCAAAATTCAGCTGCTATGATGAAATATAGGTATTTTTAAAAAATTATAATATGATATAAAAAGCACTTGCAAAATTTCAGCTGCTATTAAAGCGCATTTCAAGTGCATGAACAACTAACGAACGTTGTTCTGGAGCGTCATCAAATAAGTAAAATCTGGCATTTGGATGATTTTTAAAAAATATCTATAGTTGATCATGGCAGCTGATTTTTTAGAGAAGTAATCTACATTGGTTTACGAAATTATAAAAAGAAAATGAGCACAGGTTTCATCCTGACAGATCTGACACTCTTCTTATGAGTGTTTTAGTATTATCCTTATTGGTAGTTTGTTTACGTTACTATATGGACATACAAGCAACACGCAGCATCTTTTGTTGCAAGAAACAGACACATTTTGGTGCTTCCAGAAAGTTGCGGTAAGAATCAGAAATTCTTTGAAGAAACCCGAAATACCAAAAAAAGTTTCTCTTGTTGCACAAATATTTATAGTCTATTATCTATTTATTGCATATAATTGTCTGGCGTCTATCGAAGATTACATGGCAGAAGTTTTCAGTCTGGTTGACACAATAACTAACGAACGAGTAATCAAAGGTTTGTGGTAGAAATTAGCAAAATTGGGAACACAGGGAGATTTGTTAATTTTAATTTTTTTTTAAAGGATGATTTGAGATATCTATAAATAAGTTTATGTTTAATTCTGCGGTAAGAAAAATGATTTATCCAGCAAAAGTAGCAAAGTTAGTGAAAAATTTCATCATCAGTTTCACTTTGCCCAAACTACAAGTTACGCTTTATGTTAGTACTATTATAAAGAGAGCCGATTTGGTTAGTTCTTTCACCATTGGAAATTGTATTCCATCCAAATGGACACAGGTTATGTTTAATTATGTTTCATTATCGCCATTCATGTCATTAACTAATCTATCAAGCGAGGGTAAGAATTTAAAAAATGCTGCGGTGAGGGAGAGAGATTATTCGAGCAACAATATCTATAATTTATTATCTATCTATTATCCATGACAATATTATAAACAGGGAGAATTTGTATGTATGTGCCTTCGAGACAATCTCTTAAACTAGTGAGCCGAATTGGATCATTCATTCGCGATTGGAAATTATATTTCATTCAGATGGACATAGGTTATGTTTGATTATGTTTGATTATCGCCATTCACGTTATTGGTTACTCTGCCAATATGGAGAAAGCATTAAAAAATGGTGGGGTGGGGGTAGCTGGTATGAGATTTAAGGTCTGGTCACGTATCATACGGTTAAAGTATGGGCATACTGATTCAATATCGGGGAAAGAATACGACGTTCCCATTATATTGAATTATAGCGCTCATACGCTTCGGGCTATGTTAGATCCTAAAGCGGCCATTGCATTAAGGGGATATACAGTCTGTCAGAAAAGTATTCGTACAGTAATGAAATTTAACTGAAGCGTAGTATTGTTATGTTTGTTAAACAATGCTCGTAAAACGAAAAAGTTGTGTGAGTATTCATAAAATACTTAACGTCGATCTATATCATGTTACGTAAAAATATATCTGAAGAAATAGAGCTCAGTTTCAGTTAAACTGTTCACAATGGTTGTAAATATTTGTACGCTTGCTACTGAATATTTCTGTTAGTTACAATTACATTATGCATGAACTTTCAACATCAATTTCATTAATATAAATTTTTGGGTGATGAAATACGTTATAGTATTTTTGACTGAAATTTATAAAAGGGGTTAAGTACTATTTTCTTTGTGCTTCTGCTGTGTGGTATTGTAACAGTAACATTCCTGTTGCGGTTCATGCTAAAATTATTAAACAAACGAAGCAGATACGCAAAATAATAATACATACACTATACAAGTTTTCTGTGATATTTGTTCCAGAGGCATCAGATGACATGTACAGTTTTTTTCTTATACAGACATTTATTATAAACATTGCGGAATTACATTTTAAAATAAGTGCTGTACGAATACTTTTTACGTTGACTGTACCTTTGGAATGGCGTGTATAAAATATAGTAGCTAGCATAGAGAGTAACTATGTAGTCTGTGCGAAATGAGAGAGGTGCTTGCTAATATTAGCAAGAGATATTTCTGTCGTATAGTCTTTATTATTCCGTCAGACATTATTCAAACTGTGTTAAAAAATAGTGGGTAAAACTTTGTTTTTTTATAGGTATTAGCCTGTGTTTCTTATGTGTTCCAAAATTAATTATTTTACAATCAATGTTATAATTGTTACTTGAAAGTACTGACAAAAGGATTGCTAAATTAAAGCGTATGAAGACTGCGACTGTGGTAGACGGAGGAACCTGACAAAATTATAATGATTCCTGGTGATAAGTTGTTCTAATTACTTTATTGATAAAGGAACACCCTGTAAATTATAGAAGAAAATTGTTAAAGTTTTGTACATATAAGCCAACATAGCTGACAAATCAATTTCCGCAACGTCCGTGTAGTGCGAACACAGCTGCATTGTCAACATGACAGCTCTCTATTTTCAATATTTCTTTAGGAGATTTGGCGCACATAAGAATCACAGTCGCGGTAACACTGCAATTTCGGTTCCATGGAAAAATGTCATTCTTTCCCTTTAACAAAACGCCAATACTTTTGAATATTATCGAATATTTATATCGTACTCTGCTATGGCACTGCAGTTTTTAATTTAAACTATAAAATCTACTTTGGTGCGAATATCGCAACTCTATCATTTACATTTGCCAGGATAAATAAAACGCAATACAAAAAGTACTATCTTCAATCGAAATTACTGGCTTTTATAGACGGTCGACCAAAATAAAATTGGTATGAATGGTTAGATAAAATTCGCTTGCATGCGTCAGAATGACTAAAATGTACTAAAAACTACAAAGTAATCTTTTTATCCTAACAGTCTTCGTCATATGTGACTAAAAATAAAACCGTAGGGTGCCCATAAAAGATTTACATTGATTGGGAATGCATATTTATAACGTATAAAACTAATTCTTTTACGAGCGCCCTATGACTTTATTTTTAGACACATAGGACGAAGAACGTTGCGATAAAAAATTATGATGCACCTTTGAGTGCATATTAGTAAAACCATGCAACTTAACAAGTTTTTATACATACAGATATTTTTATTCTTATATTTACTTTTATGAAAGTTTGTAAACAATTTTTCATCGGACATCCGTGAGCAAAGGTAAACAAAAAAAAATCCACCCTCCATGCCATAGCTTAATTCGATTTGTGTTTGGTCAATACAAGAATCTGGGGGGGATCAACTGTAATTTCATAATATATTGTATTATCACTCTGGTAGAAATTGAGCATATTTAAATATATTTCTATAACGCGGAGAGGAAAATTGATTTTGGGTCAAAGACTGAAGTTTAATAATATTGTTGGGCGCATGTAGATTAAAGTTGATTTTTAGTATCATTGCTGAGGATGCAATAAAATTCTGTTACACAAATCAGTTGAGTGCCCTACTTGATTGCGGTTGTTCGACGCAACGGATTTCGGTATCGCCACCCTGTCACCACCTGCGGCGAAGAAGAGGAGGGGGTCGTGCTCTTTCCAGATAATTCCCAACATGACAGTATAACTGGTTGAATGGCTTGTATTATTCACAATGATAAAATCCCACTTTGTTTTCCCTTGGGTGAGAGATCAAAAATGAACGGTACTTATAATTTAAATAATGATATCGTTTATTCAAAAGGCGAATTTGAAAAATCCATTTTATCCGTATTTTGCCTGATCGCCTGTAGTATTCACATACCAAATGTGATAGGAATTGCACTTACTTTTGTTGACTTTGTTATTAAAAATGTATTAAAAATTGGGGTGCATCGAAAACTAACAAGTATTGCAAAAATCTGCCTCAACTGTTTGATTTCTTACCTTTTACCAGGAAATTTTGGAATTTACACTTTTCAACTATCTACAATGGTTTCCATAAATAAAATTCAATTGTATGAATATTTTAACAACTAAAGCTGAACGATGGGTACATGTCTCAGGAAGAAAACCTCAGAATGATGCCCCTCCAATATATTTTAAGGGTAGTGAAATCAGTGTGGTGTACTCTATTCGATATAATTACTCATTTCCATTAACCTTTACACCGCCCAGTTTGTTTCTCCATCTTAAGAACTTTTGAAAAGTGGTAATCATACAAGAAAATCGGTGCTGCAATCTTCAATTTTTTTCTACAGTTTTCTTATTACTTTCATAAACAAACCTGCAACATAAAACTCCCTCTTTATCAATATTACATTGTTACGTGAAGTTGCTTCGCATTTTTATTAACTTATTCATATTTGCAAAAACCAACTGTACTGAAATATCACGGATTAAAGGTTTAAGATAATTGTGCTACATATAATCCAAAAAGCAAATATAAGAAATCACTATCTCTCCCATGTATCATTAATTTATTCTTTATTGTTTTGTTACCTTTTTTTTTTAGCAACAATGGTGCATTCATGAGACACTGAAGGGACATGTGACGCGAATACTTCACAGTATGTGCGATGAGATTTTTGGGTGGTGAAAATGTACGGCCTGGGATTGAAAATGATATTACCCAGGATGTTTACATTTGGCTGGTAGTGAGGGTGCGGAGCGACCTCGGCGCGCACCATGAAATGCACACTCTATACAATCTATCCATATGCAAGTGCGGGTGCCCGCGGGGCTATACATCCTGCCTTCCCCAGGGATCCTTCAATATTAATATTCCGACCTATAAACTCACATATAGGACTTTCATAAATGTTCCCTACAACCTAAAACCAAAGAAACATAACAAAGCAATGACAATGTGTCTGAAAGAGTTTGAGTTGAGTTTGAGTTGACAGGCGAATGAACATATCGAAATTATAAGAAACGCATTAAGAAACTATTATACTTGTTTACCTTTTTTGATGTTTATGTCGAGTATAAGTACTATGAGTGGATTTGTTTGTTTATTATTGTTTCATTAATAAACTTATTTCTTAACAATATAGTTTTGTTCAATTAATAAACAAATTGGATTATTGATAACGTGCGCACGAAATGTTACCGGGATAAAGCCAGCTAGGACAGCTAGTATAGAATGATTATAATTTATCGAATGACTTTAATTATAGACGAATATTTTCAACCTGTTTTGTGCATCTTTTATGTCATAATACAAATTATTACAATATTTATCATTATACAGGGTGTTGCAAAAGTTAATTTCTATATTTTAAAAGGAATGACAGTCGATATATATTGTTAGATGATATTTGTACAACGCATTGTTTTTTGAAGTGATAAAGTATGTACACGCGAAATGTCATTCGAGTGGAACCGTCCAGGACAACTAGTCTAAGATGAAACATATGACATATTCATGATTAGCAGTTTTGTTTTACAATACTACAAATATCTTACATTATTTTATATTGTTTAATCCATTATCTATCGCAATTAACTTGAATGGATATTATTTACGTTGCGTCAAACAACCGCGTTATACTGAGAAACTTAATGAGGTTTGTAATTTGGTTCTTCTCTGTGATACTTGCCATGTCGTCAGATAGTCTATATTTGCTTCGAACAGCCAAATATCCCTCGCAGTCGGTCACTGCGCAGCGACCAGTAAACTGACAGTTCCACTGTTCACAATATTTACTGCCGGATCTTTTCATTAAATATGAATGTGTTAATTAAGGTTCATTGTTCAGAGTACTGTTACATATTCATCCTCATTGGACTACTTTTCTTAGCCTTATTTCACAAGTAGATCCAATATTTTTAACTCGCTAGTCTCCCACATAGTTTTCCCATGCGTATTTTTCGAGTCTTAAAACTGTGACTTCGACTCTTTTGTTCCGTCTTATCTGAAGCCCTTAAAAGGCATTCCTAGTAAGGGATCATCGCAGCGTGCCCTTACTGAACTCTGCAGCGGTGCACTTTTGCTTCCCCTATAAGTGTTTAGACCTCAAACGTAGTCAGACCCTTGGCGCCTATACTCCCACCATACCCCCTTTTCACTGGGTTTTTCGGGTATTTAAGCCCTAAATTCTAGTGGAAAGCGGGGGAATCAGTTCCGAACTCTCATCGACGGCGAAGCTCTGTCAATCGGATCAACGAAGAATAACGTAGAAGATCGAGCACTAGTCTCCTTCGAAGCAGTTACAATTACCGTACAGGGTGATTCAATTGCCTTTGAATCGCCAATGATGGATATAGGTCGTTGAAAATGGTATAATTATACGGTGTTAAGTAATTTTAATATACAGAAGTATTTACTGAGTGTTTTCCACGCACTGACATTTATTTATAATATCAAATTGTATTAATAATGAAAATAATTGGAACTCAAGTTTGAAGGGAGTGATTAAAAGGCATGTGACTCACCCTGTACGTACATCGTGTTTCATCGCGATCGTTAGGCAAGTCACAGTTCTTTCGTTAGTTTCTCCCCCGTTCAAATCGTAACGTAAAACGAACTCATATTATCTTGTAACAACATCTCAAAACCACAGAAACTCTCATTGTATATTTTGTGTTTGTATTATTTGATTATTCAGAATATATTGAACATTATTCTAGTTTTCATTAAGAAACCAATTGTGTCATCATTACTAAATTCTTGTTTAATCAACCTTATTTCAATTAATCACAATAAGGAAAGGAATAATAAAAGATCCGACGAGGATACATCTTTACCGCTCGAGGTGTGTCCGGGGAGCCATAGTAAGGTTTAACTCTAGCTTAGGACATTCTTCCATGATCAATGAGCAGTCTTGAGTCTAGTTAAGGTGAAATAGCCCTTAGCACGATCCCAATTCTTTGTTTTGAGCTACTGGAAGCAACTAGCCATTCTTTTATTTACGAAGGTCCAGTCTTGAGTCTAGTTAAGGTGAAATAGCCCTTAGCACGATCCCAATTCTTTGTTTTGAGCTACTGGAAGTAACTAGTCATTCTTTTATTTACCAAGGTCCAGTCTTGAGTCTGGTTAAAGTGAAATAGCCCTTAGCACGATCTCAAGTTCTGTTCTGAGTTATTGAAAGTAACTAGTATAAAGGGGTTAAAAGGAGATTAGAGACCTGAGTGCGGTTCAGTTGAAATAGCACTCAGCAACATCCCAGGATTGACGTAGGCCCGATTGGGAACTAGAAGACTCGAGTCTGGCTAAGGTGAAATTGCCCTTAGCACGATCTTAGAGCATATTTTAGGACTCACGAAACCTGGCTCGTAATAGTACCCACTATATAAATTTTGAAATCCTTCCGCTTAAAAATCTGTAATTATTAGAAAAAATAATGTTTAGTGAGTATTTTCAGGTAAAAGTATATCCAAACCATAAAATAATTAGTTTAGGAAATAAATGAGAGAAACGGTTTTCAATTTGATGAGGTTCGAACTAGCATATTTTCGATATATACTTTGAATATAAATTACAATGATTTTGCGTTCCAAATTTCGGATTTGTATTTCACCGCTTTTTTATAATGTTCTTTTCTAAATTTGGTGAGTAACACTTGTTCCTGTCTATTTTTGATTACAATTAATTAAAAATGTTAAAATCAGTATCGTTTGGATATGGTTTACGAAGAAGTCAGGGAATGACAGAATACGCATGCTCGCTGGAGGCCTTCACTTAAACACACACACACTCACACACTTTTCAATAGACTTCGATTGACTTTCAAGAACGAATACACGTTCCAACCTTTCGCTTTGTCGTTCGCCCCTTTTCGCCATACCAAATATTTGACAAGCTCACTCCATCACACTGCACTCACATACAAATACTGTCGCGTCTAAGCCCAAATTCAGTTCTCAAAATGTGTATTGGATTCCACGGATCAATATACAGTGGATAAAAGAAGTATTAGCAAGCACTTCTTTTCTTGGTGTAAATTTTACTATAGAAGAACATTTCTTTTTTAAGCAAAATAAATTTTCCCAAAGAAGAAAGTTTCCCTTTTGAGAGATGATAAATAATTTCAAAGCAGAATGTTTTCTCCTATAAGACAATTTACTTCGAAAAATTTACGTGTGCGAATACTTTTTCCTCATTGCATATGCAGGTCAGTTATTTTAAATTAATTGGTTTTAATTCAGTAAACAAATAAGTGGATACAACTTCGAAGTGAGAAGGATAACTAGTTTGTACTGGTTGAAGGCTGGTTTCGTTCAGTATGTTTTGGCGGAAACCCCATGAGAATGGTAGGGGATGACCAGAGTACAATGTACTCTACAGTTTGGGAATTTCTGAGGACCTTCTAACTCTGACTTTCTCTATCTTTCTCTTGTATACCTCAACATGTACAGGGTGAGTCACTTGCCTTTGAATCGCCAATGATGGATATAGGCCGTTGAAAATGGTATAATTATACGATATTGAGTAATTTTAATATAAACAAGTATGTACCGAGTCTTTTCTACGCACTGACATTTATTTATAATATCAAATTGTACCAATAGTGGAAATAATTGGAACTCGAGTGTGAAGGGGATGATTAAAAGGCAAGTGAGTCACCCTGTACATTTCTGGATCGCTAACGTGACAATTTCACTTTAAAGGGGTGAAAACTGGAGTTAAAGTTGGGGTGAAATTCATTTTGTATGGACTTTGGTCCATTCCAAATAGCACACAACGTCTTAAACGCGTCTTTTTTATGCGATTGACATTTTTGAACATTATGTGTCTTTTTTGTGTGGAAGACGTTTCAAGGATGTCGATATTTCTGCATTTTCAAAATGTCTTCGATATTTCATCTTTACGTCTGCCACTTTGCGGTATACTTAGAGAGTCGTAAATTAAGACGTCGAGCAAAAGATGTTTTAATAAACTCTGAACTTTACATCTTTCGAACTTTTTAAAAATGCATTTCTAGCAGGAATAGGTTAGGTGTTATGTCTTGCTGTGCGACCTTGGGTCAGCATCTCAGGATGGGATAGAATCGGGAAAAAAACTAGGTTTTCTTTGGCTAGACAAACAAAGAACAGGATTTATTGAAAAGTAATAGGCACAGGATTACAGATTGGAGTACATGTTTAAGGGGGTGTAGGACAGTTAACCTTTTCATTTTTATAAATTGTATAAATGTTGGTGTGACTAAACCAATCACTTGGTGAGGACAGTCATTTTACCTTTAATTAGTATACTTGTACAGAGTCATTTGAGGCAAAAACATTTAAAATCAAATAAACAATAAGGCAGTTATTAATTGTTAAACATTACAATATTAATTATCCATAATAGTACTCTGCAGAGGGTTTCTTTGGTACGGTTGGTCCAGTGAAGATCAGTTTTTACAGAGTTCTTTTTTAAGATCATAGCTAAGGCAGGGACCAAAATCATGCAGATGAGTCATGTGGAAGTTGGTTAAAACCAATTGTTTATATTGTTAACCAATAAATCTCTATTTTCTGTAACTATTTGGTTATGCTAAATGTACTAAATGATTGAATATAATAACAACTGTGGTCCCCGCTGTAACAGGTGGTACAGTGAATAATTGTGCAAAAGAGGAACCCATTTGAACCAATAGCTTTGGAAAAATCATCCGCAGAGTACTATTATGCATAATTAATATTGTAATGTTTAACAATTAATAACTGCCTTATTGTTTATTTGATTTTAAATGTTTTTACCTCAAATTACTCTGTACAAGTATACTAATTAAAGGTAAAATGACTGTGCTCACCAAGTGATTGGTATAGTCACACCAACATTTATACAATTTATAAAAATGTAAAGGTTAACTGTCCTACATCCCCTTAAGGAGTGCGTGATTGGACTCGGATACAGGATATTGGGTTTTTACTTCACACCGTAGTATCTCGATATAAAACAATCATGGCAGACCTTAGCAATAACTCGACTCCTTTAATTTCTTAAAGTAATCTATGTGGGTTTTCCATTTAGAGACACAGAGAGACACAGAGAGGCACTGTGTTACACAGCTGAGCACTGTGTTTCGGGTCAAATGGAACATTATACAGTTCAAAGGAAGCGGTTGTTGTAGCATTGCTCGGTTACTACGGAATAACCAAACGTCTGACAGACCTGAAATTTGGAATAGAATATCTGATATCAACCATATACGGTTCAAAATTAAGGATAAAATTTAAAATATTGGTAGTTTGGTGTTTCGACTCGCTCGAACACAACGTTTTCTTGTGTCCCGCTGTGTCGCGCAGTGCACTGTTGTGTCATAGATGGAACACTGTGTTACACAGCGTCTCTCTGTGTCTAAATGGAAAACCTACTATAAGTGTATATACATATAGCAAGCACATTCACACGAGACTGCATACTTTGTTTTACAGGGTGCTCTATGATAGGTTCAGCTTGTTTGTAATGTTTCTATGTTTGCAAATTGCTTTGTTGTTCCACTCTTCTTCAGACCCTCAAAGGATAAAGGTCAATAAAGTTTTATGTTTCCTAAAAGTGTTGCACTAATTTCCACGCAGATAAGGTATCAACCTTTAACATAATTAGCATTCGGGCGTCCGGCTTTCTCAGCCGTACTCTCCCCATCGTAGGGTAACGCGAAAGATTATAGTTGCCCTGGGCGTCCGGGTGACTCCCTGTACAGGGTGAGTCACTTGCTTTTCAATAATCCCCTTCATACTCAAGTTTCAATTATTTCCAATATTGGTACAATTTGATATTATAAATAAATGTCAGTGCGTGGAAAAGACTCGTTAAATACTCCTTTATATTAAAATTACTCAACATCGTATAATTATACCATTCTCAACGGCCTATATCCATCATTGGCGATTCAAAGGCAACTAAATCACCCTGTACAGGGTGAGTCACTTGCCTTTTAATCATCCCCTTCATACTCAAGTACCAATTATTTCCAATATTGGTACAATTTGATATTATAAATAAATATCAGTGCGTGGAAAAGACTCGTTAAATACTCCTTTATATTAAAATTACTCAACATCGTATAATTATACCATTCTCAACGGCCTATATCCATCATTGGCGATTCAAAGGCAACTGAATCACCCTGTACAGGGTGAGTCACTTGCCTTTTAATCATCCCCTTCATACTCAAGTACCAATTATTTCCAATATTGGTACAATTTGATATTATAAATAAATATCAGTGCGTGGAAAAGACTCGTTAAATACTCCTTTATATTAAAATTACTCAACATCGTATAATTATACCATTCTCAACGGCCTATATCCATCATTGGCGATTCAAAGGCAACTGAATCACTCTGTACAGAGTGAGTCACTTGCCTTTTAATCATCCCCTTCATACTCAAGTTCCAATTATTTCCAATATTGGTACAATTTGATATTATAAATAAATGTCAGTGCGTGGAAAAGACTCGTTAAATGCTCCTTTATATTAAAATTACTCAACATCGTATAATTATACCATTCTCAACGGCCTATATCTATCATTGGCGATTCAAACGCAACTGAATCACCCTGTACAGGGTGAGCCACTTGCCTTTCAATCATCCCCTTCATACTCAAGTTCCAATTATTTCTAATATTGGTATAATTTGATATTATAAATAAATGTCAGTGCGTGGAAAAGATTCGTTAAATGCTCCTTTATATTAAAATTACTCAACATCGTATAATTATACCATTCTCAACGGCCTATATCTATCATTGGCGATTCAAAGGCAACTGAATCACCCTGTACAGGGTGAGTCACTTGCCTTTTAATCATCCCCTTCATACTCAAGTTCCAATTATTTCCAATATTGGTACAATTTGATATTATAAATAAATGTCAGTGCGTGGAAAAGACTCGTTAAATGCTCCTTTATATTAAAATTACTCAACATCGTATAATTATACCATTCTCAACGGCCTATATCCATCATTGGCGATTCAAAGGCAACTGAATCACCCTGTACTCTCCTCTCTGAGAGGCGACCGGCTTTTTCAGCGGTTCTCTCCATCCCAGGGGCGTCCAGGCAATAGTCCTCGTACTCTGCCAACATTTCTCAGGCGTCCGGGGTAACTGCTCCGTACTCTCCTCTGGAAGGCGACTGGCTTTTGCAGCCGTTCTCTCCGTTCCACGAGGCGGACGGAAACTAGCCCACGTACTCTCTTGTGCTATGCCAATTCTCTCAGGCGGCCCTGGTTTCTTACCTCGTCCTCTCCTTCGAGAATGTAGCAGAAATAGGGCGAGCGCGTCCGCGATCGCGATTCTTATTTGGAGTCGTTGCTAAGTGGACCGAGCCGCCGCACAGTGGGCTCAAACGTTGAAAACGCGGACATTGGAAGTAAATTGTATTTTATCGCAACAAGAACGTATTTATCGGCGTTCTTTGGATAATTTATCACGTATGTTGTATGATTTTGATGTTGTGCTTTCAATTTGATACTATAACTAGTCTCTAGCCTATGACCTACCATATAGCGGCATTATTATCTGATGTATAAAATGAATGATTTTTTCTCCCAAAAACTTCACCAGATTTCACATATCAGACATAGGTCAAAATATTCCTCAAACCTTCTACTTTAACGCCCTGAAACTAGATGGTGCGTTTTTTTGCGATTTTGGAAATGCCAGCACATTTTGTCGACCACCTATGTCTGATATGCGAAATCTGGTGAACTTTTTGAGAAAAAAATCATCCATTTTATGTATCAGATTATACACTGTTATAACATTCCTTTATTCATCAGCGATTTTGGTAAAGGTATCACGACAGTTTTCGGATTGGACTTGTGTAGAAACTCTTCTTAGAACTCGTGCTTCGATATTGTGAAAGCGGAAGTTACATTTTGTTACGTTTTAACAGACGTTCGTGCTTATTTCCAACATCGATATCTTATATGGATTGTCTCATTAATGTAGTGGTCGACAAAATGTGCTGGGGTTTCCAAAATCGCAAAAAAGCGCACCATCTAGTTTCAGGGCGTTAACGTAGAAGGTTTGACGAATATTTTGACCTACGTTTGATATGTGAAATCTGGTGAAGTTTTTGAAAAAAAAAATCATCTATTTTATGCATTAGATAATAATGCCGTTATATGGTAGGTGATAGGCTAGAGACTACAGTTATAGTATCAAATTGAAAGCACAACATCAAAATCACACAACATATGTGATAAATTATCCAAAGAACACCGATAAATATGTTCTTGTTGTGATAAAATACAATTTAGTTCCAATGTCCACGTTTTTAGCGTTGAGGACACTGTGCGGCGGCGCAATCAACAACGCGGTTACTATGAAAGTGGTCGCTCGGATCGGAGCCCCGGATCGCAAGGGGCTCGCGGGATGACCGCGGAGAGGGGAGGTATCGCGAACCTCCTTGGCTCTTTAAGGTAGTTGTAGGGGTACTGTACCAGCCAAAAATCAGCCGCTGGCCGAAGGAACTGTTAACTTCGCTTTGTATACTGCCGGTGGGCTAAACTTTTGTCAGCGCCTGTTCGCAACACATACAAGCTTCCATATAGCAATAAATTCTCGACTCATACACGCGTACTTGGAGGCAATAGCGGCAATGTCAGTCAGCTTGAGTAGTCAATGAGCGTCTTCAATTTCTCGGAAATTTCAGTATTATTAACTATGTCACGTAAAAACGAGACGGTGAAAAATTCTGAAAAAATTTATACGCGTTCGTAGAATATTGATGAAACATGGGATAGTTTTTTATAGGATTCTATAGAAAAGTTAAGCTGTTATAATCTGCGACTAACTGACGGGTTTTCACTATGCCAGACGTATAAAAAATGCCAATTTCGAAAGCCATTATCCTGGAAACGGCACGGTCAAGTTCAATAGAATTTGGCCAGTAGTTCCAGGACCACCTAAAGATTGTCCTGCTAAATTTTCAAGACAATCAATAGAAAACAACTTTTCCTTACAACTACCTTAAGTCGAATTTTTTGGAGTAGTTGTTCGGGGTGCACCGTTACACATTTAATATACGGTTGGTTGGTAAATGTACATTGTTTCAATAGGATATATGTATAATCTTGAAATTGGTTGTTTTCTCCAAACTAAACGTTGATTTTACTGAATTAACATTTTGAAATACTGCTTTTAGAATATATGTAGTATAGTAATATATATTGAGCATGATCAGAACGTGATCTAGACGTATACATTAGAGATGTGTATGTAACGCCCTTTAAAATGTTCCAGTTTGTAACATTAGGCATTTGCCAAATGTACGAGAGACGTTTTTGGGACATTGGTGGACATCCCAAAGACGACGCGAATATCCCTGTTGGGCCTTTTAAAGACGTTTTTGAAACGTCAATGTGCTATCTGTGGTACAATGTCGATTATCTCGGAATTTATTACAGGTTAACAATAACAAAAAGTATAAATTGCACAATTTCACAACTTAATCTTAGGAATTCTTTCCGCAAATGATAATCACTGCATTACTGCGCAGGCTCGGTGGTTCGAAACCCACTTAAAACTCAGGTCCAATTAGGTGTCGGGTAGATTTAAGGTTAGGGTACGGCTGTCCAGGCGTTTAGCCTGGACGGCCCCCGTCCAATTTTTGACCATTGAGGGATCGGAAAACGGACGTTAAATCATAAAAAAAAGAAAAAGTCTTAGGAATAAAAGTGGTCGATCGGGTTTTACCGTGAACACTGCTGTCTTTTATGTGAATTAAGCTAAGTAGTCGTGTATAAATCCACCCTGAAATGCAAATCGAGTCCTCGAAACTTCACGGCGCACTGGGGAACATTTGTAACTGAATCTCTCGCCACAGTGCATTTCGATGTTTCTCATCCAATTACCAAAATTTCGGCTCGAGGGAATTAGTTCTAGAGTGTGTGGTTTTGCTGGCTCAATCGGCACTCTCGCGAAGAACGTCATTTACGTTTGATTTTCGCTCACGATCCTAGAAAAGATGCGCGGTTATTCAAATTCCTATTACGATTATCGATTCGTATGCCCGAATTTAAAATCACTCGCATTCCAGTGGAGTTTTCGAAAGCGCGGGTTGATCTTTTGTCCTTTTGGACGTTTTTAGACATTTTACATAATGTCTAGTCATTTTACGTATTGACCTGTTTTGTTTAGTTTCTTGACGCAATTGCAATATGATATAAAAATTAAACGTTAAGACCTATATTTGCCAGACTTAACCTAGACTATTCGATTAATGCCAAACTGTAAGATTAACAATAAAACAAGTCTATGTATTATTGACAATATTTATAATTTTTATATTTTATATAATGCCTAGTTATTTTAGACATTTGCATATATATTTAGGCCGTTAGCGAAAATAGAATATGTACTACATAAGCATTAAATATTTGCACCGAAATAGACTAAATCTAAGCCAGACTATTCCATTAATGACGGACTATAAGACTAATAATAAAATAACACTATGTACTTGTGACAATATTTATATATATATTGCTATATTTACTTGAAGTGTTCATGAAATTAATGTATTGTACAAAGTTTGAGCTTTGAAATTAGTTAATTACTCAAAGTTCACATAGTGTATTTCGTCACAGTTGCAATACAGTGGAATACGGACAAAAGCAATTCCAAGTTTGTTACAAAGCCTAAACTTTAAGACCAAAGAAACAGTCCCTTCTCAAGGGAGCAGTTCAAACTGTCGAAAACCAGGCAATTTTCGGGAATCTTTGACAAAAAAGCAAACAAACTACCCAAATGGAATTTGTCACAGCTATTACTCATACTTTGTATAATGTCTATGATTTTGTATGCAATCATTTGTCACATAGTTTGAAAGTTATTATTTTTGTAAACAACATTAGTTTTGAAGATGGGATTTTATGCGCTCAAGATTTTCCAGCTGTGGAACAAGCGACAAAAAATACTGGGAGCAATATGTTAGAAAAGCATTGAGGTAGAGCTGAAATCAGGTACATTGAAAAATATCGAAAATGAACAAAAACTAGAATTTGAATATTTTCTGTTTTTGCAGAGTTTTGTTATTTTTCGGTTTATGTGTTATCTATAAACTTATTCATCACGTATGCAAACTTTGGTATGAATGGGTTATACAGCTTTTGAGTATTCGTGCATACCTAGTTTTGAAAAATAGTTTCGACAGAAACGTGTTTATTGTGTCCCGTAAAGCGGCGAGAGGTTAAAATGTCACTTTTCTTTTCAACCATTGATGAATAATACGATTTGAAAAACTTTTAAACTTATAATGTAAACGTACTCATATAACAATCTAATGAAAAAATTAATTTTAATATAATACTAGCATGAGTTTCACTCAGCCGCTTCGCTGGCTCGGGGAGAATGCTACCCGATGACCCCCAACGAATATGACAACAACAAAAAATTTCATCATTTTATTTGTCCTCAATTTCCCACTTTTTGATGTGATAGCATTATAATACACATATCAGTTTACTCTCAGCACCTTTTATTTTCGAACAGTATAATTACATTGAAATCGGTTCAGTAATTTTCGCGCCAAGTCGGAACACACAAACATACAGAAAACGCCCACAGATTTATATATGTAGAGAACATAGAGAAGAGAAGAGACAAACAAACATACAGAAAACGCCTACAGATTTATAAAATGTAAAGAAGAGAAAAAAAAATATTGCCAATCACATCTCACAATGGGTCAGATGTGATCTTGCACCCTGCACCTTGAGTTTTTCGAATGACTGTACTACATGCCCTTATCTGTGTATCAGGACTTAGTACTTAAGACGTCAAATTGTGCTTTGACTGTAGCCCGTTGGCTTCGCCTTGATGTTGAGGGTTAAGCCACGACCAGTCGATAATTTCAAGGGGATCACTGGTTACCGACGTTGCAATTAGTGCTACTTGCACGCTAAAGTTCTCGCCCCCTTTTGACACTACAACGTCTTAATCGCAAAGTTCGCAGATCCCGTTTAAAGCTGGGCTGGAAAATGTCATTACCTTAATGCGTCTACTGTGAAGGGATGCTATTTAGTGTAGAAGTCGACTGGGATTCAGAATACTAATGGATTATACCGGTCGATGCAAAATATGCTTCTACAGTTTGGTAGGTTCCTAAACATAGTATGTATAGGGTGAGTCACTTGCCTATTAATCGTCCCCTTCACACTCGAGTTCCAATTGTTTTCATTATTGGTACAATTTGATATTATAAATAAATGTCAGTGCGTGGAAAACACTCGGTAAATATTCCTTTATATTAAAATTACTCAACACTGTATAATTATACCACTTTCAACGGCCTATATCCATCATTGGCGATTCAAAGGCAAATGAATCACTCTGTACAGGGCCGTTGAAAATGGTATAATTATACGGTGTTGAGTAAATTTAATATAAAGGAGTATTTACCCAGTCTTTTCCATGCACTGACATTTATTTATAATATCAAATTCTACCAATAATGGAAATAATTGGAACTCGAGTGTGAAGAGGATGATTAAAAGGCAAGTGACTCACCCTGTACAGGGCGATGCCTTTGCATTAGAACCAACCAATACTTTCACACGTTATTACATTTTAATCACTCACTTATCGATTTTATTGATGCGTAGTAGTTGTGTTATTGTCTCCACAAACTGCTAGATGTCTATTGGCAGTCTACATATTCTTAATATTTATAATATATTATATTATACAAAACCGAGTTCGTTGTTTCAAGGATAAATGCATCACCCTGTACAGCGTAATGAGTAAAAAAATTAATTGTTTATTGCTGCCTATTAGTTGTGTTATAGTTTGTACAAACTGTTAGAAGACCATTGATAGTGTTCACGTTTTTAATATTTGTAATATCTTATACTGATTGATTCACTTGCCTTCGAATCATCATTGTTCAGTATAAGCTATCAAATACAAAATAGTTATAAATTATGTACTTATTTTATCATACAACAATATTTGCCAATAACTCTGTGCATCTTATTGATAATCTGTAACACAGCATTGTATGCATAATGTGCATATCATAATAATGGAAAATATTTTCATTTGCATGCTGCTGTATGTTGCATCTGGTCTTACAGTATGTATATGTTAAGCGTGAACGATTTCGTGAACGAAGCGTGAATTGACTTGCTTTTTGTTTAAGTTATTATTAATAATGAATTGAAATTGGCGGTACAGCGAAAACTAACAGCTATTGCAAAAATCCGATTGTGTACTTTCATCCACACATTGAATCGTGAAAATTTGCAATGTACACTTATAATAGGTTCTGAGATAATCGATATTATATGGACTTTGTGTGCATTTTACCCCAGCTTTAACATCAGTTTTCACTCCTTGAAAGTGAAATTGGGCAGTTAAAAAATGGTTTTTCGAGAACTACATTTTGCGTAAATTTCATTAAAATCAGAGGGGGCCCATTGGGTAGCCTCCCGTGTCAGTGCTTTTGAAAAAAATTGTTTTATAAAACGAAACTCTGTTCTCTAAATAGAAATACATTATCTTGAACAATAAAGTGTCTTTCTCAAGAAAAAATAATTTTCCTTAAAGCAAACAGTTTTGTTTTTAAGGAATTTAAATCTAAAAATACTATTTTTATTCACTGTATGTACATGTATACATATGTATACATATGTAGCCTCTGTTGACTTAGCGCGGAATCACAACTATGGGAGATTTAAAACAGCTCGATATTTCTGCTCTATGGGAGAGTCGGAGCCAATTTTATCAAGATTTTGACAAGCCAGAAGTGTCGCTATGACTGCTAAAAGGGCAATAAACATATTTCTTTTTACCACGCATTTGTCACTTGTCGCCACTTGTCAAATTCTCTTTAAAATATGCTCCTGGATATACTCTCAGGGATTGCGGAAGTTTGGATAAAGAGGTTATGTTAACAGAATATATATAAAAATGAGCAAAATATTAAAATCGCAAACCACTTTTCTTATTGTATGAGTGATTATCAAAGACTATGGAATAGAAATCTCTACTTTTTTTTAGCAGAATAATTGACGACCAAGTAATCCAATTTATGCCAAATTTTAACCACTTGTTGAAAATATCTACACGACAACCTTTATTCATTTTTAAAGGTTTGGGACAGAAATTAGGAAAATTAGGAACACAAGGTGTTCTTTGATCCTATACTGTGGCATGTTGGGTTACAGTTCAGCAAGACTTGTTAAGTTATTACCAAGATTCAAGAACCGTTCTCTTGTAAGACAGGGAAGGTTAGGACAAAGATAAACTCAAATACGCAGTGGAGAACTACTCGCATAACTATAATCTTTCTAGAAAAAATGTTCTTAAAGAAGAAAATTCTTCTTTCCACATAGAAATGCAACTTCTTGAACAAGAGAAATTTAGGCTGCTTCTTAAGAAAAAAATGTTGCTAAATTATAGTAATAATCATCACATTCATGATTAACGAAGGTAATAATTTCTTACATACACAATAGAGAAACTAGTGTAGGAGCATAAAGTTAAGAGAATGACAGCGAATGGGAGCGAATGTAGAATGAATGTGGTTTATAAATTAAAGAAGCTGTCCAAGGGGCAGCATCGAGGAGCGAATGTTATGAGAACGAGTGTAAGACGTGAGTTTGAGGGTGTCGTATGACTGAGATATGGGTAAAAGCAGTAGCGAGTGGTATGAGGGATAGATGGGGTGAGCGAGTGGCCGAACGCGAGCGAGTGTCCGAGCGTGAGCGAGTGGAATGGGGAACGACTGGAAGAAGTAAGGATGTCGCGAAGAAGTATGTATGCCTAAATTGTGGAGTGAATGTTGCTAGGTGGAATGAGATGCGAATGAGACCAGGGTGGCCTGCGAACGAAAGAGTGTGCGTGTGTATGTACGAGTGCTAAGGAGGTATGAGGATGAATATAAGGGCGTTTTGGAGCCAGGAGCGGCAGTTAGTCAGTTGGGCAGTTAGTCAGTTAGTCAGTTAGTCAGTTGGGCAGTTAGTCAGTTAGTCAGTTAGTCAGTTGGTCAGTTGGTCAGTTGGTCAAGTCAGAGTTAGAAAGTCAGAGTTCAGAGTCAGTTGACCAGTTGATCAGTAAACGAGTTAAGTTAAGAAGCTGAGTGTGAAAGAGTACGTCCCACAGAATAAAGACGAAACAAACGTTTAATAAAGAGTATTTATCTAACCGAAACAGCACTTTTACAAAAATTCCATCTTTTAACCCTGTCCTCCCGACCCACAGTCCCTACACTAATAATAGATAGTACAATAGTATTATTACGTATAATAATAAAACTTGAAATTACTTTTCAAAAAGTAAAATAAAATTGAAATACTCACCTTGTTCGAATAATGGGAAAACGCTGAAAAATTGGAATTCCATTGCTAGGATCGAATTTTTGTTACAAATACGTGGACGGAAGTTACATGGCGCCAAGAAGAAACCTCTCTGCCGCTTAGATCTCGCAGTATTAGGTTAACGAATCACGTATTTTTGAATTAATTCTGTAGGTATAAGCTTCATATTTGTCGCGAGTGTCGGGATCACGTGCAAGAATCGATGCGCGATCGATGGGTGGTGGAAGATGCTCAGTGGCGCATGCGTAGCATGTAAGAGCATTGGACGACGATGGAAAGAAGTATGTGGAAAGAAAAGACGCGACGACATGGCCGAACCTCAGTCGAATTCCTCAAAAACCCAACAGTAACTGTTCTTTAATAAATAACCCAAATTCACGATTCCTACAATTCTTATTTACTTTCTCGGTTTAGTCACTTTTCCTGAACTTCCCGTAAGCATCCAAAAATACAACGTACCGAATTCCCTTTTCACAACAGAGTTCTTTTCACAAAAGTGTTCTAAACGTTAGGTGCGCATACAAGGAGCAACACGAAAATCGTTATCGATTTTCTCAAACACCTTCTTATTTATTCTAAGCATCCAGACGTACTCAGGCATTTGGTCATAATCTCACGTATGAGTATCCCAGTGAAACAATTAAGGTAGATGTACAACTTGTGGCTATTTAAAAGATTTCATTGACATGTAACTTAAGATTAAATTAAAAACGTGAGAATCTTTAGTGAACATTTCAATAATATTCTGAAAGGGCAGACTAGTTTTTTAAATCACATAAAATTAACATTGTAAGTGCTATTAATTAATTTAATGTAACGCCATCTTTTAACATTTGTTTTGTGATAGTCACTGCTGTTCGAAGCTGGATTATCCAAAATCAAAAAATGAAACATATTTGGATAGTATATTAGATTGCCCAGGACCTTATAAAGTTAGATTTTCTTGAATGCTCCATTTTTTTCTAAATGAAAAAGGAGTAATTACTTGGAGTAATTACATTTAATCCGGAGCCATTTTGTGCAATTTTTTGTGCAAAAATCTGTCTTCACAGGGTTGTAGGTAATAAATAAATTAATTAGTGGTACTTATAATCTCAATTAAACTTACCCCTTAAAATTTTTTATTTTTCACAATTATATGTCAGAAACAATTGAAGGAAAAATTGGATGCATTTGCATGTTACGCCGTAAATTACGATTTATTTTTCCCTCTCAAGTGACCAGAGTTGCACACAATATTCTCGCTCGATTTACTCGCAGGACTCGCACCATCCCATTTACCCAACCATGCTTGGGGCAATGCTCGGCACTCGGCTGATCCTGATAGTTCTCATACGTACACTCACACTTGCATTCATTCGCTCGATCTTATTCACGATTAAAAAAATATATAGTTAAAACATGTGGACCGAATTCGAAAATGGTGTAACAAAAAAGTGCGCTAAAAAGTATAAAATAATTTCTTTCTTCTTTCCACTTACAAAGGGAGTGTCAGACGTGTCACGTAGCAACTTGTGCTCATTTTTTGTATAAGTTTGTAAACAAATGCAGAATACTTCTCTAAAAAATCAGCTGCCATGACCAACTATAGGAATTTGTAAAAAATCATCGAAAAGTCGGATTTTAACTATTCGACGGCGTTTAAGAACAACGTCCGTTAGATTTTCATACACTTGAAATGCAACATGACAGCTGAACTTTTGAAGGTGCTTTTTACATCACATGAGCAAATACCGAAAATATTGTGGGGGTTTTCGACCAAACAAGTCTGACACTTCAAAATAACTAACTTAGTGTTTCACCATCACCGAATGGGTAATATTTGGCTTTTCGATAATTATCGTATAGTTGATTATGGCACCCGAATTTTTAGGGAAGTATTCCACATTGACTTATGGACTTATACAAAAAAAAAATCAGTGCAGGTTTCGATCTGACAGGTCTGGTACTTTCCCTGGTACTAAATTATATCTCTTATTTCGGAGATAGCACAAAGTGAAGACCCTTTCTAATATTAATACTCCACCTCTAAAGAGGGAGATATTTAGTAAGTATAAATAAGCTGGAAATTATTTTGTACTCTTTGACACATTTTTGCGTTGCTTATTTTTGAAGTTGGTACATACATTCTTGAAAATATTTTTTTTTCTCGCTTTTTCGTGTAGGGAAATTCATTTAAAATGGAGTCCAGCGCAAGAACGTCATCCACGAAGTGCAAAAAATGGAATTTCGATTGGCGCATTCGTACAAAAATTATATTTAGACAAACAGAAATCGGGTATTTTGTAATATTAAGGGAATATGATATGCAAAGTGCAAAATTATTCTAAGTTCAAACCAGTACCAGAACCCCTTCTAAAAGATACAAAAGGTTTCATCCCGATCAATTCATCCGACGCAGAGATGCCGCTGGGCAAACATTAAAAATAAATGCACTTGACGAATTGAGAACCTCCTCCTTTTCAAAGTTGGTCGATAATCTGCCTGTCACTAATTAATGCTTCGTCGGATATTCCAGCCGGTTGAAGAAAGTTAAAGTAAGCTAAAGAATAAGTCCAAACTTCTCCCCCTATGTGTTACTATATTCATGTAAAAGTGACAGAAATTATCATACTTCTTATGATTCATTTTTTTGTTTTGGCCTTTTCCTTATCCTTTAAATCTTACCTTCCACCCACTTTTATTTAAATGTATTCCTTCCAATTCCTTTTTGGTCGATGCTAAAGAGATGCTCTCAAAGCGGGCTTTAAAGGGGAACGCCAACCAAGGAACACCAAAAACTACATTCACTTTTACGAACTCTTGCACACTAGATATTTATGATCTGGACGAAACTTCGGGAAATGTTTTTCTGGGAAACGAAATTACCGGAAGGATTAACATTCCAAAGCTGCTAATCCTGGTAAAGTCAATGGTAATACATTTGGAATAAAAAAACATTTACTGTACAGGCTTACCGGCAAAAAAAGTGCGCCGTAGTCTTGTACAGGGTGAGTCATTTGCCTTTGAATCGCCAATGATGAGTATAGGCCGTTGAAAATGGTATAATTATACGGTGTTGAGTAATTTTAATATAAAAGAGTATTTACCCAGTCTTTTCCACGCACTGACATTTATTTATAATATCAAATTTTATCAATAATGGGAATAATTGGAACTCGAGTGTGAAGGGGATGATTAAAAGGCAAGTGACTCACCCTGTACGTGAACGAATTAGATTAGTAGTCATTTTCAATCTAGTGGCATGCTAGTCCTTGATAATCAGTATTTGCTTAACAAATATCAGCTCTTAACTTAGGTGGTTTTGGAGTTACATACATGACCATTTTGATACTCTTCTAAGTTACACAGATATAGATTGTCTACCTAATAGACACAAATTTGAAAATTCAAGATATCAAAATGTATTAATAGTTACTTATTCGTTAATTCCATTGAATAAAATTTAGTATAGTAATTGTGTATTCATTTTATTAAACAGTAATGAATAAAAATATTTTTATTTGTATTCTTAAACAAGAACGACCAAAAAGCATTAAATCTCTCCCCCCTCCTGCACCTAAAAAAGACATTAAAATGTAAAAATGCCTCAAGTAGTTTTCTTTCATGTCCGAGAAACATGTTGCCCCATACAACAAAAAATCGTAAATCGATGTTATTGGAAAACCAAATCTTAATTCATGAATATTCAGTCAATTTATAAAATAAAAGAAACATGATACTTGACGCACCCGATTCTTCAGAAATTGAATTTCCAAACTACACACCAAGGGATGCGACCTTCTTATAGCTTAAATCAGATCTGTCTAAGGCCTGCACGGTAATAAATCATATCCAATGCGATGTGTCATTCTTTTAATTTGGATGTTTCGATTGATTAGTGCTTTTGGCGCGAGTCGTGAACAGGCTGAATCCTCACAACAACGCAAACCGTGGGAGTGATAAATGTAATAGGTTTTTCCTACGTTGCAATGATAAGTATGTGTATTGACCAATGAAGATTTTTCTTTCTCATGATATCCATTTTCGTTTTTTGGGGCAAAATGTTTTTCGGACTAAATGTTTTTTTTACATCTTAATGTCTTTTTTGGAGCTCAAGGGGGGGGGGGGTATTATTATTGTGGGATTGGATGATGGAATAAACCAAAATTTCGTGAAAACGCTTTATTCTCTTAACACTCTGAAACACTCTGCTTCCACTCTGACTGTTCTGACTCCACACTCTGACTTCGGAGCAAAATGTCTGTGCTCCTCGCCAGGAGCACATCTTATATTAACACTCATACGTACGTTACATTCGTACAGACACACACACACATACACACTTTCTTACACTCTAACCCTTGCATCTCATAATTTACACTGTCCACGCGACAGGTCAATCGTGCCACATCTATACCCATTCCACAATCACTCCTGTTCGAACACTCCGGCCATCGCATTCGTACCCCATTCCACTCGCTCGCCTAACGCTATCCACTTGACAGTTCAGCCATTCGACACTCTTTACGATCTCATGCACCCTTCCTACTTTCATACTCATCCCTAAAGTCACTCTTGATCATCTTTCGCACTGCTCCTCATTCCACTTGCTCGTCTCTCACACCACTCTTAGTTACTTAGTTACACACTCAAACGTTACCTTAAATTCATTCCACATTATTATAAACATAACAACAGGTGAAACCATGACGGATGGCCTTTCTGGAAAATGTCTGCGTATGCGTAAAATTACATTCTCTGGAAACTAACAGAGCTGCATTTTTTTCGAAAATACACTAGGTAAATAAAGTTTTGGCACATCTATTGTTTTTAGAAGAAATTTACACAAAAAAGGAATAATCTCTAACAAATGTATTTTTTCTTGTGAAGGACATCGTATTCAAGTAACTTTTTGGATTTGGAGAGAAGACTTTTTTTCTATACGAAAAATTGTCACCAAAAGACCGGGTGTGCGAGTTTTTATACACTGAAAATTGTTGTAACTGATTGGCAGTTTCAACAAATTTCACTCATTTCGTGAACAGCTTGTATCAAACAAATTCTACTACTGCGACGATTCAAGTGCAGATGGTGCAGTCAGCTTATCCGTCATCCGTAGAAGCATAGCCTGCTGGACGTGTAACGCAATAGGGTTTTAGGATCAGCGAATCGGCTTTTACTTTATGGAAACGTCTGCCTCTTCCACAGGGAAATGTAGTGAGGATTTTCATGCAGCTCTTTCAAGTCATGTTTTCTCGTGTCAGTGGATTTGCAGTTAAACTTCAATTTTTTGAAATCACTAGTTACTCTAAACCACTTCTTTTTGTGGGTGGTACTTTTTCTACAGAATTGGAACTTAATCCTTATTTTTCAAACTCTGTTTTGCCGACGACGGCTCGCATCGGTGAAAAATTGGAAAAGTTTCCGTTACTTTGATGAACCATACGGCATCGAATAACATATCTAACGTTTCTCAATCCAAAGCGTATGATAACATAAATACATTTAAAAATGTTGTTCTTTTTTCCTACACAGGTTTTGCGAGTTTGAATACGCGTAAGTGATATATAACATTTTTTAATACAAATGTCTTGTCGGAATATAGAAATTCATAATTTTATATGAGTAGTAAAACAAACCTCACGTTTTATTTGAAAGGAATCGATGCAAAATCCCAAAGCAGTTTAGACCCTCGAAAATTGACTATCCCGTGGCCAATTAGTTTCTTTAATAGAAGACGTGCTAGGCTATCAATTCAGTAGAACTGCAGAAAAACGGCACAAGTAAAAATGTATATTTTGGACGCTTTTAAAAAGCATGAGAAAATACTATAACGTATGCGAAAAAGTTCAGAATATTGCCCTGTACAATCAGTCATCAGAAAGCAGTCGTAACAAATTCGAAAGAAGGTTTACTAACCTTATTTTTTTAATGTTATTTTTAATTTATTATTATTATATTTTTATATAATAGTATATAATAATTTATTAATTATTATAAAATAATTAAAATAATTAATACATTATATTATTAATTATTATAAGGAATTCTAAATCCTGTTTTCTCAAAACCCAACTTTTTTAACATTTTTAATATGTGTAAATCTCGACTTTTTAAATTGTTACGAGCCAAGCTTCGCGAGTACTAAATATGCTCAAAGATCGTGCTAAGGGCTATTTCACATTAGCCAGAGTAAAGTCTGCTTATCAATCATGAAAGAATGCCCTAAGCTTAAGTTAAACCTCACTATGACTCGCCGATACACCTCGAGCAGTAAAGATGTATCCTCGTAGGATCTTTTATTACTCGTTTCCGATATTATGAATACTGGAAATATGGTTGACTAAACAGGAGTCGAAAAATGATTAAACAGTTGATTTTCTTATTGAAAACTAGAATAAAGTTCAATATATTCTAGATAATAATATAACACAAAATACAATGAGAGTTTCAGTGGACATGAAATATTGTTACAATAATGTTATTAAAAGTTCGTTTCACATTACGAATTGAACGGGGAAGAGACAAACAACAGAACTGTGACTTGCCTAACGATCGCGGTTATTTCACGATGTACAGGGTGAGTCACTTGCCTTTGAATCGCCAATGATGAATATAGGCCATTGGAAATGGTATAATTATACGGTGTTGAGTAATTTTAATATAAAGGAGTATTTACTGAGTCTTTTCCACGCACTGACATTTATTTATAATATCAAGTTGTACCAATAATGGAAATAATTCGAACTCGAGTGTGAAGGGGATGATTAAAAGGCAAGTGACTCACCCTGTACAATGTACAATGTACGATATACGATGTACGATGTACAATGTACAATGTCGATATACAATGTACAATGTACAGGGTGATTTACTTGCCTTTAAATCGTCAATGTTGGATATAGGCTGTTTAAAATGGTATAATTATACGGTGTTAAGTAATTTTAATACAAAGGAGTATTTACCCAGTCTTTTCCACGCACTGACATTTATTTATAATATCAAATTGTACCAATAATAGAAACAATTGTAACTCAAGTGTGAAGGGGATGATTAAAAGGCAACTGACTCTGTACATGATTCTACAATTGCTTTACAATATTGTTCTTAATAACTAACCAGTCGTAATACAAAAATAATATTAATCGCTCGCGTCTATGTATCATTTCGCTACAACTATGGTGTTCTTCGTTCGTACGAGATACAGAGGTTCAGTGTGGATGAGATTTCGGAACTGATTCCCCCGCTTTCCACTAGAATTTAGGGCTTATATACCCGAAAACCCCAGTGAAAATGGGGTATGGTGGGAATATGGGCGCCAGAGGTCTGACTATGCTTGAGGTCTAAGAATTTATGGGGGGCAAGACTGCTAAGCTGCATAGTGCACTCCTATTCAGAATTCAATTGAATATTAAAGAGATAACGTCTATCGGAAAAGAGAAAATCATAGTTTTAAGGCTCGGAAAATACGCAGGGAAATTCTATGGAAGAGACTAATGAGCTAAAATTATTGAATCTATGCATGAATGAAGGAAAGGAGAAAACTAGTCTGATAAGCATGAGTATGTAACAGAGTTGTTGTTCAAAGTAACTGCAAAAAAAAAACTGATAGAAGAAAGCCCGATGAGGAAACCCGTCCTAACCCTCCTGTCCTGAGAACCCATCCCTGTTTCGAGGGAGTCAAGTCGAAACACCTGGACGGGCGGGGTGGACCCCGGGAGCCTCGCAGGTCAGTGTTCCCTTTTACATAAAAAGAGCCGTGCCTGACCCGGAAGTTTAGTGTTCGATCAGAACGTACCGCCTGAAGTTGTAAATTGTTTCGCACTCTATTTTTCATTTCTGAGTCTTGCTTCAGGACAAGTCAGCCCGCGTTCGGAAGGTCCGAGTGCTACATTTTCATGTGGTGCAAACCTAGTAAACCCGCTTGCTCACCACAGTACCTTGCGAACCTTCCTGAAGCATCTCATAACAGTTACAAATTATTCTAACAGTCCTGTTGTAATTCCCTTGTTCGGAATAGACAACATCCCATAAATACACTTTCTCGTTGCCATTCCCTAGTTCGGAATAGACAGCATTATTCGCGCTGGTCGATGACCATCAATTCTTTTCAGGAATATTTCTTTTCAGGAACTTATTACCCCGCTTGAATTCGTTCACCCATTTTTTCATTTTCAGCAACCTAACAAAACCCGTTCTAACAGTTGTGTTTACTTTTAAGAAAGTTAACACATAAAGTTATTGGCAAATATAATTGGCAAAATGCTTTTTTTGCGAAATCTCGAAATCTACGTTTCTCAAATTGAATCAGTGTGTTCCAAGCTAGCGAAATACTGGATTACAATATAATCCGCTGCATTGTCACCAGCAGATTCGATTAGACCATCTGCTCATGCGGACATAGTATTGATGCGAATAAGCGGAAGGCACTAATCCTTTAAGAGAACTATCTGATCTGCTTGAATGAATTAGAACGATATCTTCATTGGTTAGGATTCAGTGCAAACGAATGTCAGCGACATGCCCAATGCAGAATCCCAGGGTTTTCCTTGGTGTATTTCAGCACAATCGATATTCTGAAAGTGCAACTTAAGTTGTATCCTCACTGAAGCAACGCTGCAATGGCCAAATGTTGTTGTTCTGATAACAACTTTGCGCAAAAACGTTATCTGTTACCTTGTAAACACGAAACTACATGTATGGGTAAAAACAAAACAATGACATACAATACTGTGTCCTCACTGAGGGAACAACAAGTAACTTGTTGTTGCTAAATGTTTTGATGTTATACGTATTGGTATTTTGTCTACATTACCATCGACATGTAAGGAACACGCTGTAATTTTATGAGCAATTAACATATTATTATAACTAACAGCAGGAGATGTTGTTTGCAAACATTTGTATGGTACATGAACCTTTTGCATATGATAGAAAGAGTGCAGAAAAAAACTTGAAAGCATTCGTAGAAAATTAAAGTCACTAGATAATTTATAATTATTCTATACCAGCTGTCCTCCCTGGCTTTTGCGATACGAAGATTGTTGTAGCTCGTCGTATACCTTGATTCAGCATTCTTTTGAAATATTGAAGTTAATCTTGAAACATCCTTTAAAAGAAGTAAGTATTGTAATCATTTGTAGTATATAATTTGGCTGGATCATAATTCTATACGGGTGGAAAATTAGGCACATTGCAAAATAATCATTATCAATGTGATTGCTGATAGTATTCTTTATTTTTTCGGGAATCAGTTATATTTTTTTTATTTACATTTTACAGGCATAATATCAGTCGTTTATTTTGAAAGTGACCTGAGTCCATTTGTCAATTGGTATCCCTATACGTATATTTTTAATTTTATTAAAACGTAAATTCTTTAATATCTCAATTTAAATATAAATGGACTCTGGTCACTTTCAAAATAAACGACCCATGTATCTTTATCCCTTGATGCTATCCATATTGGTATTTTATCTACATTATCATCGACATGTAACGAACACGCAGCAATTTTTGTCATTGACGGCAGAAACATTGAAAAACTTTAAACAACTATCGGTAAGAATCGAGAACTTCTTCAGGAAAAACAAAATATCGGCAACGAGTTCCTCATTGTTCCTCCAGTAAGTATGTCATTGTTTCGTATATTTCGTATATTTCGACATTTTGCATAAGCTTATTATGAATGTTGCATTTTCGAATAATATTTTTAGCAACAACTTCATCAGTAACGATGAAACATTCAAATGAATATTTCTGTCGGCAAACGTGAATTACAAACGTATTTTCAATTTTCATTTTCGATTTTTAAACTTTGCTTCTCTTTTACTTTTCAACATGTTTCAACAAACTGCATTCGTATTTGTTAAGAATAACAATAATATATTTGACTCGTCATCTGGTCAGGAGTCACAAAGGAACACCCCGAACTGGTACAAACGGACGTACGTCTCATTAGCTACGTAACGGACATCCAAATAGCCAGACGAACCACTTTGCATGAACTCGCCGTGTTCCAAATTGAAAAGTCGATATAAATTAGTAGCTATATGAAAATGACAAAATCGAAAAATACGTATCTTCTATTTTGAATGGAAGTTTATGTGTATGAAATTTCTTCGGGAGCCACCCCTATTTTAACCTTCAAACGAACAAAAGTTACGAATGTGACACCCCCACGTTAAGTGTGTTGGTTTTTTCAGACTTTCATTTATATACTCTTATAATCCACAGTATCGAGCACAATTTTACAATTGATAGCTTTTTCCTATCTCTATACGTTTAAAAGTTATTCCAAGTTTTCCCTGCAGAGACGCATTTTTGGTAAAATTTAGGATTTTTTTCAACTCTTTAGTGGCGGCGTTGGCTGATACAAAAAAATATGTATCACCTATTTTTGGATACATAATACGTGTACAAAGTTTCATCAAGATCCGTTTGTACCAGTTAGGGGTGTTCCCTTGTCAGTTGCGCGCTATCCAGTCTGAAGGTATGTAACGGTAGAACTTCCGGTTCCCTCCTTCTTCTTTTTCGAGCCATGGAGGTGGGAACTTGTAAGACTTATGTAAGTGAATTAAGAGCAATATGAAAATACACCCTGCACTGGATTCTATAACAGATCAAGATGTTATCAACCGCTATACACCTCGACTCCTCTCTGACAGCTTAGTTAAGATATTCAACGGTATTCCTTGTATTCGTTCTTCAATTTATTTACGTTTCAGAAACATTTCAACCTATTAAGTATTTCGAGAAGGTAAATTAAATATTTATATAATTACTTGCTTTCAGATCCTCATGTTTCCCATTTTATCCTATTTTATCTTGGCGCATCCCTCCCCCTTTCTTTAACATTAAACCTACCGGCAGTTTATGCTTCTCCTGCCGCAATCGATTATAAAATATAGGTTATATTTGTCGGATTTGTGTATAGCTAATTCTCAAATCAACACGAAAACAAACGCACAAAATAACATTAAATGCTAATAATAAAGTTATATATTTGAATTTTTATTCTTAACTAGCTGTCTTAAAAACGTCTTCTTTGTGCGATTTCCACATCTGCACGTCTTACAATATTCGTAGGACGTTTCAAAGATGTCCACATTTTTTCATTTTAAAACGTCTCTAACGCGCCATCTTTACGTGATGCCTTTTTGCAGTATTCTTAGAGCTTCGCAAAAACGTCGAGTAAAAGACATTTTACAACTTTTGAACTTTACATATTTTGAACTTTTTAAAAGTGTCTTTAATATACGGTTGTTTGTCAATTGCACATTGTTCTAGTAATACAGTAATCTCTCGAAATTGGTTGTTTTCTCCAGACGAAACGTTGATTTTACTGAATGAACAGTATGAAATACTGCTTTTAGAATATAATATAGTTATATATATTAAAAGTCCTATCATTCACATATTGAAGACGTGCTTAAATCGATTTCTACATATCTTTTTGCAAAAATGTTTTTTAAAACGTCATTATGCTATCTGGGAAGTGAATAACAGCTTATTATACCTTGTACAATATTTTTTTAAAGAATTGAAATCTTTGGAGTTTGATAGCGTTTATTTTCCTCGCATGTTCCCCCATAAAATAATGGAAAACAAATTATTTGAGCTACTACACAAAGTTTCTTGACCCTAAGTTAAGAAGGGGTGGACTTTAGGGATTTCTTCAGACGTGAGGACCCTCATAGCATTCTCCCTAAGCAATCGACGAATACTTATACCGAATTTAGTGCGGATACGCAAACGGTTTTGGCGCCTGTGTTATACACTCATCCTTATCGGACTACTTTTCTCCTTGCATTCACGCGTAGATTCAATAATTTTAACTCATTAGTGTCGTACATAATATTTTCTGGCGTATTTTTCGAGCCTGAAAACTGTGACTTTTATTTTTTCGGTTCACGTTATCTCTGTCGTATTTACCTGAATTCTTAATAAGAGTGCACTATGTAGCTGTGGACTCTTGTTCCCCATAAATTCTTAGACCTTAAGCGTAGTCTGACCCCTGGCGGCTATACCCCCACCATACCCCCTTTTCACTGGGGTTTTCGAGTATATAAGCCCTATATATATACAATTTTATATATAAAATATATAAGCTCTAAATTTTAGTGAAAACCGGGAGAATCAGTTCTGAAGTCTAATCGACAACGAACCTCTGTCTTTCGGACCAACGAAGCAGGTAGAATTACCGTATGTACATACAGGGTGAGTCACTTGCCTTTTAATCATCCCCTTCACACTCGAGTTCCAATTATTTCCATTATTGACACAATTTGATATTATAAATAAATGTCAGTGCACGGAAAAGACTCGGTAAATATAATTATACCATTTTCAACGGTCTGTATCCATCATTGGCGATTCAAAGGCAAGTGAATCACCCTGTACATCGTGAATAATCACGATCGTTAGAAAAGTCACAGTTTTCTCGCTTGTTTTCTCCCCGTTCAATTCGTAACGTGAAACAAATGCGCAATAAGATTTCTGTAACAACATTTCATATCCACTGAAACACTCATTGTATTTTGTGTCATATTATTATTCAAAATATATTGAACTTTATCCTAGTTTTTCATAAGAAAATTAACTGTTTAATCATTTCTCAATTTCTGTTTAGTCAATCACATTTCAAGTATTCATAATAAACGAAAAAGAGTATATTTTGGAACTCGCAAAGCCTAGCTCGTAATACCTTTGTGGAACATATATACATACAGATTTTGATTTTTATATATTAAAACAAGATAAAAAAAACAAGTGCATAGTTGAATCGTATTTTAAAATCGATCATTTGACCAGGCGTGGTACGTTTGGTATTAATAACTCTCAGTAATTCCACTTATTAAATCGCAGCGTTTCTTCTCTTTTGAAACAGATTGTATGTATTCGCCCAAAATATTTCGAAATTACGTAAGCAAGTAACAATGCTGTCTATGGCGGATACTGGCAATGCTCATTTCTCGAATTGCATCTCAAGATACCGTGCTCGATACCATTTGGACTGCTAGGGGAATTGGATCAATATCTAAGATAGTGGTACAGGTGATTCGACGAGTAACTATGAAAATTGCCTTATTATGACGAGCTTCATATTAACAAATACGAGCTGTTTCAAAACAGTGTTATACAACAAAGTCCAATTGATCTGTTACACTTACATTAAGCCAGGTTAATAAAAGTAGCTATATTCTGTGTATCTATTGTCTATTGCATATCGTACATTGTACATTGTATATCGTACAGTGTACATTGTACATTGTACATTGTATATCGACATTGTACATTGTACATTGTACATTGTAGATTGTATATCGACATTGTACATTGTACATTGTACATTGTAGATTGTAGATTGTATATCGACATTGCACATTGTACATTGTAGATTGTATATCGACATTGTACATTGTACATTGTACATTGTACATTGTATATCGACATTGTACATTGTACATTGTACATTGTATATCGTACATTGTACATTGTACATTGTATATCGTACATTGTACATTTGTAAGACTAATGGTAGCCTTGAGTTGGTGTAGGTGCGCGAAATAACGGAGACACGTCAGAGATTAAAGGTGTTAGATGCAGAATGCAAAATGTATTCGAGGCTCGAATTGTACAGAGGTATCGTGGCTGAAGTCAGTCCAAGAGTGACGCTCTCGGACATCGCTCGCCTTCAGGTTACCTGTGTCAGGGTGGTCAAGTCTGGGGGTTTATGACCCCCTAGGTTTTCCCTGAAGGGGAGAGGTGCCCTGCACAACCTCCATGAGGCCTGCTCTACACGCGCATTCGCATGCCTATTTCTAATTTTCTAACACATTGTACATTGTATATCGCACATTGTACATTGTACATCGTACATCGTACAGGGTGAGTCACTTGCCTTTTAATCATCCCCTTCACACTTGAGTTACAATTGTTTCCATTATTGGTATAATTTGGTATTATAAATAAATGTCAGTGCGTGGAAAAAACTGGGTAAATACTCCTTTATATTAAAATTACTCAACGTCGTATAATTATACCATTTTCAACGGTCTATATCCAACATTGACGATTCAAAGGCAAGTGAATCACCCTGTACATTGTACATTGTACATTGTACATTGTACATTGTACATTGTACATTGTACATTGTATATCGTACATTACACAGTAGTATATTGTACAAAGTGATGCGTTTACTTTAAGATTAACGATATCAGTATTGTATAACATTTTACAAATATTAAAAACGTGAAAACCGTCGACCGTCATGTAGCAGTTTATGCAAACTATAATACAACTAGTAGGCAGCAATAAATGCCACGAAACTGATTTATTTCGCAAAATTAACAGTCGGTGAAAATTCTTGCTAATTCTAACGTAAACCCGTTTCCCTGTATATTGTACATATATATAATGAATATTGAATATTAAATATTGAATATTGTGTTGTATAGGGATAAAAGTATAGATTAGCTATCCGATTTTAAACTTTAGAGATATTTGCGGGCTCACGATGTTTCTCCAACAAATAATTATATCAGTGAGAAGCTTTAACGAATCTGCCCAGCAAGACCGGTGCCATCTACCATATTTAAAAAAAAAACATTTTTAGCGTGTACACGAATGCCACGCGATGTCGGTTGGGACAACTAGTTATATATAAAAGTGAATGTTAATAAATAAAACAAGATGTGTTGTATTTCAAAATCAATTATTTTCAGTTTTAAGTTAACTTGCGAAATTAACTTGCACTGTAATCTTAATGAATAATTCAGTTTACAATATAAATTACATTAACACACGTGACATTATAATGTAACTCTGATTTACATATAATAGTTCGAGAAAGTTTCGAACACTGTTATTACAAATACCGCTTTACTCCATTCGTATCCTCACTAATAACATTTTTTTTACCTTTCACATGGGCTGTTTACCACACTTGGGGAATTGAGTATCTCCCCATGCCTTTCTATTGCCGTGGTCATTAATATGATTTCCATAGAGAGTTACCGGTTTCACGTACAGGACGAGAAAATTTCCAAAAAAAACATCTTGCATGTCTGTGATCTTTATGGGGGTGCGCCGCCCTTGATTAGCATTCTTGGGGTTTTGTATTTGATCCCTGGTGGGTAATCTGCGAGGTAACCTGGGCTACTGATTAGGTGATTAGGGGGTTAATGACGTCGGGTTTATCATGACTCTCTAGAAGTTGATTTATGTAGCCATTCTTGGTGTCACTCACTCCATTCTTCTGTCTTAATAAAGTTTCTCAACGTGCGTTTTTCTCCTCTAATTTGAAATATTTTTTTTATACATTTTGAAACTTGAAAATAATATGTAGAAATTATAATATAAGTAAACGCTGTAATAATGTCAGAAATTACTTGCACATCTATTGCAATAACAGAAATTGTAGCCAGTGGAATATTTTTGTTTTTGGATTCAATCAAAAAATTTAGGGACGGTTCGAACCTCTTAATTTGATAGATTTGTGAAATTTCAGCACTGTACTTTTTGAGACTGATGAGCAATATTAAATAACTCCGAAGACAGTAAGAAGATTAAATGTATGGTCAACCCAATTCGTTTTATTATGCCACATTATGGGAATCGATAATGACTTGAGAACGGAGTTTTCTTAGCCTTTATTTCGAATTACTAATACGTTTAATATAATTTAATTGAGCCAAAGTGTCTTGAAAAAAAGATGAAAAGATTTATTCCACTCCGAATCTTATGCATGTTACAAACATTTTTTTAATTTCATATCTCTTAAAAGAACATCTAGGAAAGCTTTAATTCATATGAGTAAATATTATCTAAAGTAATCAACACGACATCTATAAAGAAGATGTGAAGCACTTTCTCCCATTCAAAGTAGGACAAAACTCCAGATAAAATATTCCATTAGCGTAGTATTTTTACAGCTCGTCTGCCATCCGCATTGGGCGAACTTTAAATTGCTTCTGTTTCGAATGATAAAGTTGTTATCACTACACGCGCGTGCCTACGGACAAAACCGATATATAGAGAAATGGCTTTGTCACTTCTAACCTGAATTACAACATTAACCTGCGCGGACCGAATACAAAATGCTGACTTAACAACTTGTATTAAAACGTAATGAGTATTTCTCCCTGAAAAACTACTAATTCCAGTGTGCTACTATTTTTAGCCTCGCAGAGTTTATATTTTATTAATTACTTGATTATTTATCTATGCTAATGAAAAATTAACTAAGTAAAAGACATAAAGAAGTAATAATAATGCTAGGAGTTATTCTCTCAAGAACAGAATACTTTTATTTCTTTTTATTATAAGTCGCTTTAAAGCTACGCTTATTATAAAGTAGTATAGAAAAAAAAATCCATTTGGAGTACGCACCAACAATTCGGTGGTTTGAGAATCGTGCATCCGGGTGACATGTCCTACCAAGGTTCTCTTTTATGTTCCGCCTTATTGTTCTGCTCTACAGTTATAAGATACGTGGATAGAATATAACTTGTAGAATAAAAGAATTTAGTTTAATATTAGTGAAGTCCTGAATTTTATTCGAGAAAAGCGAACAACGTCGGTATTGTATAGCAATCTTATTGCCTGGAGCGCAGGAATTGAGGGTTAACTTTAAAATTTTTGAAAAAATGTAAGCTAAACTTTGGGTTTAAGCTTAGAAAATATATATACCAGTATATATTTTAAGGTATATTATAAATAAATTTCATTAATCTATCTGTCATAATTACAAAATTATTGTCATGGACGGCAATAATTTATAGACGTTTTTTTTTTAAACGACTTACCGTACCCATTGTAGATCAATTAATTTTCAAAAAAGGTAGACACTTAAAGCTACTGCACAATCGGGCTGATTTTCATAATTTTATTCTTATCAAAGCCTTTCAAATTCAAAAATAGATTTTTCACCCTTGAACACAATAACTGGCAAATGGGTAATCTGATGGATGTCAAATTTGGGCCAGTTTTTTTATACGTCTAAATGAAGATTCTATTGGAGTTTATACATAGAAGAATCGAAAATAGGGATATTCATCATGAGTGTCATCTTTGGGATGTCCACCAATATCCCAAAAATGTCTCACGTCCGATGCTACAAAATGGAATATTTTAAAGGCTTCCACAGTACGTTCAAAGGAATATATAAGAGATGTTACAAATACATCTCTGACACATCTAGAACACGTTCTGACCAAGCAGCAAGAAGCCAGTTTCAGCAAGTCTTTAATACGTGAATGATCAGACTTTCAATATATATTATTATACTATATTCTAAAAGCAGTATTTTAAAATCTTAATTTAGTAAAATCAACGTTTGGTCTGGAGAAAAGAACCAATTTCGAGGTTATACTGTATTACTAGAACAATGTGCACTTAACAAACAACCGTATATTAAAGGCATTTTTAAAAAGTTCAAAAAATGTAAAATTCAGACGTTGTTAAAATGTCTTTTATTCGACGTCTTTGCGACGATCTAAGAATACTGCAAAAAGGCAAACCTAAAGATGCATTATTGGAGACGTTTTAAAAATGACAAAATGTGGACATCTTCGAAACGTCTTTAGAATAACATCTTCAAAACGTTCTACGAATATCCTAAGACGGCAGACGCGAAAATCGTGTGAAGAAGACGCCTTTAAGACGTTTCGTGCTATTTGGGTATAAATCGGTCCAGATTTTTGTTCTTTATTATTTTCACATTCTTATTGTGGAAATATTTTAATCTTTGATCCTTCAATATAGGCTTGAAGAGATATCTTCTTTAACGAAACGTTTTGTTCAAGGGAATAGAATAGTTCTTGTGATGTTGACTATTGAACGGTCTCATGAGGGTGAGCAGGTTTTTTCCTGGAACCCTTTGGTATCAAGGCAATTCTGCCGGCCTGGTAATGAAGTTGCGTGCAGTGTCAGCGGGTCGTTTTCTATTGGAAAAAAGCAAGTCCAGCGTGAACGTCGAGGCGAACCTTTAGGCGTGATAAAGCCTCCCGTAAAAGTTCTGCGTCCTTAATTAAAACACCTTTAGTTCCTTTTATCTTGCCTTCCACGTAGAGAAATTAAATATTTGCTCCCCCAGCAAGTTTACGGAGCGATTTACCGTAGCATTCACTTCAGCTTCCACTTGTTATAAAAATAAATTTGATACCGGATAGAACGCGTACGATTGTTGAGAAAAGTGTTAGCAAAGTTTCAATTCAAGTGAATCACGTTGATAAGATCATTAAAAAGAAATATTTTCAATTGATTTTGAAATCGTTTAATCGAAAACTGTACCAAATATTTTATTTACAGAATAATTAAATAAAACATTAATTTTAAAAGCACATCTGTTTCTTTAGTTCCTTTCATCTGCCATTCAAAATAGAGAAATGAATTATTTGTTTCCGGGTGAAGTTTGCGCAAAAATTTTATCCATGTAAAATCAGTTATTGCTTCTGTTTCAAATCTGAATAAATTTGATTGATCGACGAGCTCGAGAAATTACAGTAGAAACTAACCAGGCGTTTTCGCCACGTTTATTTCTCATCAATCACTTTAGACTATTTTCTCTCGACATTTCCAATATTTTATCTTCTTCAATTGTTTTCCAATTGTATACTATATATACCATAAACTTTCGTGTGTTAATAATATGAATCAATAATTCGTGATGGTAAGATACAGGAATATGCTCTAAAATGTTACAATCCCCAGGTCGATTTGTTCTACATCTTGAAATACGTATGAGTGTTTACTAACTTCTTTTCTGTTAGGGATAAATGACCAATGACAAACTTCTTGCAAGTGCATTTTCCTATTACTACCCTCAAATGTATAGCATTTTCATCTTATTATAACTAATTATTTAGCTATATATAAACTATATATAAATATATAACTATATATAAATATAACTAATTAGACTATATTATAACTAATAAAGAGGAGATGAGAAGAGGAGATACTGATTGCAACATTTTTTGTTGTTCCATATAGATTTAATTTCTTTAAAAGCTTTTTAGCAATATTACCAGTGCAAGTACATCGAATGAAGCGCACACACGCCAAGTTTTTTTTATTATTGCTAATTTATTGTTAATTACTAATACAGTTAAATCGAGGTATCTTTGAACGAAAACTTGAATTTCATGTATGTTAATTATATTTGAATTATAACTTGGCTTTCGTTTACCAATGATATCCATTTCTATTTTTGATTCTTTTTAAATGACTTTGACGAGGTACTTGGCGTTTTTTTTCATTTTAATTGTTTTGTGGGGTGGATATCTCAGTCTCTGGAATCGATGCTTTAAATTACAGATACACAAACATTTACACTTTATATATGTTACGGCCAATGTGCACAACGTGGGCATTTTGTACAATGACCGGGCATTGTGTAGAATGCCCACTCGAACAGACATTGTGCAAAATGCCCGTTGGTTGATTGGTTAGGTTTGGCTTTTATGTCTGTGTTACACTGTATTAGGTCTCTACCAGGTATAAGGAAAAAAGCTGTCACAAGATCACAGATATATTTAAGTTAAGATTTATGTTAACTGTTTGACTATTTGGTATGCTCACTGGTTACTCTACTTGGATCATAGAAAATTCAAACACGAAACATATTTTTGTGTATAACTTGAAAAAGAAAGCCGTGCGACTGTATAGGGAAAAATTACTCACAATAATGTCCCTTACATACAACATATATCAAGGGCATTGAAATCGGTGAGGGGTACCCCGTTCTATATATATCATTACCAAAATGTCAACTATCGATTCGACACATTGTCCAACGAGCCACGGGCATTATATAAAATGTCTTGGCAATTTGTGAAATATCTGTCCATTATATACATTGCCCAAAAACTTGTGCATTCTACACTGTGCAGAAAAGAATTTGGAAATATTCATGGACAATTAAAGTCACTAGATAATTTAGAATTATTCTATACTGGCTGTCCTGACTTTCGTAATATACAGATTGTTGCAACTATGTTTATTATAACAATCTTCCAAAGACGTATACTCTGATCGCCTATTCTTTTGAAATGTTGAAGCTGATCTCGAATCGTCCTTTATAAGTAATAGATATTGCAATTTTTTATAGTATATAACTTGGCTGGAACATAATTCTATACAGAAAGAAAATTACAGACAATGCAAAATGATCATTATTAAGGCGATTCCTGATAGTATTTTTTATTTTTACGGGAATCAATTATGTCTCTTTTATTTATATCCTTATCGCTTCCATTGCGAGCTTGAGGAGCCCCCGATATTTCACTGCGTTCCTTTTCAATCGACAAAGCCACTCTAAAAGTATTCAGAAGGAACCCGTCCTTCCGAATAAATGAGAATGACGTAACGGGAAATGGAATCAATCTCGTGCAGATTGCTGTGGAGAAAGTCTCAATCAGAAAATAAACATCAAAGTATATCTTGACCAGACCATGAATTTATTTGTGACAATAATCCACCGTAGCCCAACAAAAGGAATAACATCACACAAGAAAAAAAAAACAGAAGCGAGAAAAACGAGAACAAAGAACACGGAGTTGGGACATCGCGCATTGTTTTGGAGATATTCAAGTGCGTTAATTAAAATGGAACACTCTATATAATGGTCGTTCCCTTCAGAGTTGCACACCAAGTAACATACCATTATAAATATACACAGCATTGCAAACACATATGATGCAGGAAATAAGAGATAATAGTTATTATAAATATCACAAAGAAAATTCGAAATGTTTGTGTGATCATTAAAAGAGAATTACTCCTACGTACACATTAATTTTTTCTTTAAAGGATTTGAGAGTTCACAGAAGTGGAAAGACATCACTGCAACCCTTATTAGGATACTTTAATAGAATTACCGTAATATGTTTTCTTTTGACAGGTGATACAAATTTAGACAATAATGAAAGTGACTCTCTTTTTATCAATTATTATTTTTTAAATATCAGACAATACAAAGTTGAGATAACTCGCATGCCGTGTCGGAAATATTTAAGTACGTCACATTAAGTAAATAAGGAACACAAAATGTGTCCCACAAGAAGTAAGATACCATTATAAATGTAAATGATACGAAAAATAATATTATAATGTAAACATACATAACACAGGAAATCCGAGATGGTAAAGGTTACGAAGGAAAAAGACAAAGATATTCAAAGACAAATTCAGTGCAGTGAAAGAAAGGTTGTTCTCTCTTTTTGTCTTTGATGTTTCACATTACTTATCTACGTAATTATATAAGAATGCTAGAGTGCAAATAAACGCATAAAGCGATTAAAACCAAGATGAGGTTTTAAATGTTTGAATTCACGGAGGGCAACATTTTTTCAAAATTTTTCTATTTTTTCGATATTGAAGGTTGAGGGTTATGTCTCTCTTTGTGGAGGAATAATTTAGTCCTCGAGAGGTTTCGATTATGGCTACTGTGTTGATGGAAGATATTTTCCATAATTTGCAGTTGTTAACTAATTTATTATCAACAATTGAAGTCATATGAAGAAAAAATGTACACCTAGACGAAACTCCCTACTTAAATTCCGGCTCTTCAAATGCTATGAGAGCTGAGCATGAAGCCGTGAAAGATCTGGCGATGTACAAAAAAACGCACATTGTGAGCTAAGAAAGGGTTTATAACATAATAAGAAATAATAATGGTGTCACGTACAGGGTGATTCACTTGCCTTTGAATCGCCAATGATGGATATAGGCCGTTGGAAATGGTATAATTATACGATGTTGAGTAATTTTAATATAAAGGAGTATTTACCCAGTCTTTTCCATGCACTGATATTTATTTATAATATCAAATTATACCAATAGGGGAAATAATTCGAACTCGAGTGTGAAGGGGATGATTAAAAGGCAAGTGACTCACCCTGTACAGTGTGGCTAAAGTTAACCGAAGATTCTTCGTGCCAAACTGAGTCGAGATTGATAAGGTGGCTTAAGCGGATCGCTTTTCAAGGATCATGTAGCAGATTTTGATGAAAATTAAATATTATATTGATGAAATTGAGTTAATATGATACCAAATCCTTGTTTGTCATAATTATGATTGGTTGCAAAATTGTAATGGCTGCCACTTTGGGAGTTTCTAGCATAAATGAACTTTGTAAAGGAACACCTAGTAGGATACCGTCCTTGAAATTTCTAGAAGATTCGTGAAGCAACGAAGAGCGAGGAACACGAGTCTCCACTCACCGATTCGAGCTGCCGCTTGTGTGGATACCGCGATGATGATATTGCACCCGAGCCCAAAATTGGCTCTCAGAATGCACAAACTAGCAATATTACTAAAACCTTTCTTCGAAAGGATAATGCAGTGTCCAAAGGTGCCTCCAAATTTTATTACTTAAATAATTTTTGTGCAAAAATATGTGTTCATATACATTTAGTATTCTAGGCTGTTCATGTACTCGCGAACCCTAACTGTTCGAGCCCTATCCCGCCCATAAGCAGTGTTTTCAGGTTATGGCTTCCCCTTGTAACTCCATTAAACAGCCGTAATGTGGGAATTGAATAAATACATACATGAATACCACAGGAAATAGTATTATAAATATACATAAAACATGTAACTTTACATCGTATAAGTGCAAAAGCGATCATTTGACCGGAGTGCGAAAGAGCCAAACTAACGGAAGTGACGGGACAGTTACAATCGTGATGGTTAGAGTAGTTGGAAACTTTCAAGACCACCTGTATAGTTCGTTCCGTTAAACTCCGACACGTGTTCAACTTCCAATCCTCTGTTCGCCTACCCACACTCGACGAAAGTTTCGGACACTCGTACGCTTCACGTGAATATCTGGAATTTGGAATGAACTGCGGACAAGTGGAAACGTTTGTTAACATCCCATTCCTTCGAAATATCTACTTAATGCAAGAGGTGGTTTTTTTTTCTTTTGTTTATTCATTTATCTCCGAATTAATAACTCCGTTATTAATGGCTTGCGGGAGATATAATATACAGTGGATACAAAATTGTATTCGCACACATCCCTTTTCTTGAAATGTGTTTTGATTTGGTGATATCGAAAATAAAAATAATTAATTCTGGAAGAAAAAAGTTTCTCTTTCAAGAGATATTAAATCTCAATGCAGAATTTTTTCTCATTTAAAAAAAATACTTTAGTAAATCCTGGTTATGCGAATTCTTTTTTTACACACTGTATATCACCGTTGAGATTATTTTATAATATTTTTCATTAAATAAAATTTCAGAGTTCAATTAGGTTTGTAAATTGTAAAGAGATTTCGTATGGTATTTGATGAATTATGTTTATTTATTTATTTAATGTAATGTAAACCACACGCTTTTTAATGCAACATGATACATCTAATTCATATGTATTATTACTGGTTACTTGTACAACGTTTTGATATGTTGTGTAAATTGAATACAATCATACAATTCTTACAAAACAATACAACTCATACAACTCTTTCTACTATTAATGGATCGCCTCCAAAAAGAGGCGTTAGCAGTAGTCAGTATAAAAAAGACGAAAAATATTGTTACTTTGTAGCTTGTAATTTTGTGTTGCCCATTTTCAAAGTTGGTCCATATGTTTTTAAACAAATTCTTTTATGCTAAGTTTGGAGTTCCTTCTCGTTAGCCAGAACATTTATAATTTTTTACTCGGATTTGCTCAATTTAACAAACAAACATGGATAGACGCTACTGTGAATTCGTTCAATCAGTATAAACAGAATCCTGCTTGGCATGCTCTGTTCAGTCAATAATCCGTTCATCACATTATATCTAATTTTCAGTTTTAATGAATTCATGCATTTGATTGAAAATGCATTGATTGAAAGTGGATGGAAATAATTTACTGATACGTATAAGAATAAAAGAAATACTTCTGTTCGGTTATGTAAGAGGGTTTGAGAAACTAAACGCATAATACCACGCAAAGTTTCCTCACTAAATTTGCCGCGACTATTGTTCGATACCTTAGAAAAAATACTATCATGACTCACACCCCCAACCACCCCCAAATCCCACTCCAGGCAGACAAAATGCCATCCGGACGACGCCCAGTAAGGCAGCTATACTTGTAGACAAAGACTAGTAAAATTCGTTTAATCCGTCGAAACACAGCTCTTATTTCGCACGTTTCGTTCAGTCATTAATTTATCTATCGCATTATATCTAATTTTCATTTTCAATTAATCCATTGATTCAAATTGCACAATTATTGAAAGGCATAGAAATAATTCAATAACGTCTAGACGAAGAAAAGATGTGGTCGATAAAAGAAGTATTCACACACTTAATAATTGTAGAATAAATTTCCTTAAATAGAAATGTGTCTCCTCTAAGAAAATCTATTTTTTCATAAGAAAGGCAGTTTCTTATTCAAAAAATATATTTCTATTTAGCGAAAAGAGTTTTTTTATAAGTGTTGTATATGAATACTTTTTTTGTCTGCTGTATACTTAGGTTATGTGAGAGAATCTATGGAACTAAAGGCGTCTATCTGCGTCATAAGATTTTATCTCCCTAACATTCGTGGCGACGCACGATTCGCACACGACTACTGACTCTGCTGACTGACCAATGACCGTCCTTTTTCGCCTGCACGTGTTTTGACTATCCACGGACTAACGTTCGCTCCCAAACGACTTCCAGACGGTTAACGACTCAACGAACCCCCCCGTCATCTTAGGTCTTTTCGCTGACCTTATTGCCGTACGTGCCAGTTGATGAGTCAGTGTCTCAAACTCGACAATAATATCCTGGATTTTAAAACAAAACGTACAGCATCCGATCAAATAACAGATTTTAGTAAAATATATAAATTAAAAACATGTACACTTTTTTCATTCTTATTAAAAAATGAAAAAAGATAAATTTGGTACTATTGTCTAAATGTTATTTTGTACATTAGTTCTGGTATTTTCAATTAGTTATACTCAAATGGGCAAAATATGACCTTTCACGATTGGTCATTCGACCGAGTACGGCAGGAATCGATACTACACAGATTAAATTTTATATACATAAATTTCATCGAAAATAGAAGTTATGTGATTTTGGATTTCTTCCATTTTCGTCCAGTCGATTAAATATCGATTTTTGAAGTTACAGCGTTTCCCCGGAGTGCAGAGCCTGTGGGCTAGAGCATCCACTATCGCACAAAGTAAAGCGTACGTTGGATCGCTCAGCAATGCATTCATTAGATTTTACGTGGGGTTATGTTTCTACAGTTCGTCCATTTATACTACTCTCATATAAAGTTTGGCAATTCATCTGGGCACCAGCCAAGTTTCTATAAGCATGAAAAAACATACGCTGTTGCTCTCGGGATATTTTTGGATGCCTAATACTTGTATAAAGTTTCATTAAAATCTGAGTGTGCGGACTCGAAATGTTTCTTGAAAGTAGCGTTAGCAAGTGACGTTTATTTCAAATGAATAGGTATTTTTAACTGTCGATCAGAATATACATAGTGAAAAGTCAGCAATTAGATTCGATATGATTTTCGTTTTCGGATTTTTCTATTAGGAATCAAATTTAAGTTTAAACATTTTACGCAATCGATCAGGGTGTAGTGAAAACGTGTCAGTTACATTGGATATCATTTTTGCATTCGGATTTTTCTATCAGGAATGAAATTTGGGTGTTGTGTTTACAAAAAGAAGGAATGAACAGTGGATTATACTTTCGTCGATTAATCAGAGTACAAGGGGTGTGGATTGACTCGCGTGTTCGCCCGGAAAGCTCGTTGTTCTTCACGAAGCATTTCCATTTACTCTAATTAAGCGTACTGTGAACCCATTGCGTGCTCCGAAACATTTACTTTGCCTTTCTATGTGGCTGCCGACGGAGGTGGATTAATATGACGAAATGTTCAACTCTAGGGGCTAATTTTTTTATTGAAAGCACTCTCTTTTAAATTCTGTCTGTATTATCACCTTCGACCCTCTGTCTGGGTTAACAAGGACAGCACTTTAATTTATATTAAAGGTAAACTTAAAGGTCTAAATAGCACAATAACATTTTAGAACGTCTTTAAAACGCCCGATAGGGATGTTTACTTCGTCTTTGGGATGTCCACCAATGTCCCAAAAACGTCTCACACACATTTGACAAACACCCGCTGTTACAGAATAGAAGATTTTAAAGACGTCGGAAGATACATATAATAATACATATAATAATCTATAATGTATTATTATAGAAGAGATACATCATATAATAATACATTATAGATACATAAAAGACGTTACAAATAGATCACTAACATGTCTGGAACACGTTTTGACCAAGCTGCAAAAAGACATGTTGAAGTCGTTTGAAATACGCCTTTAATACGTGAATGATAGGATTTTCAATATATATTATTATACTATATTCTGAAAACAGTATTTCAAAATGTTAATTCAGTAAAATCAACGCTTGGTTTGGAGAAAACAACCAATTTCGAGATTATACATACTATTGGAAAAATGTGTAATTTCCAAACAACCGTATATTAAAGACATTTTGAAAACATTCAAAAGATGATGTTGACCCAGACAATTTTAAAACGTCTTTTGCTCGACTTCTTTACAATGCTCTAAAAATACCGCAAAGAGGCAGACATAAAGATGACGTGTTGGAGACGTTTAAAAATGAAGAAATGTAGACATCTTTCAAACGTCAACAGAACATCTTTAAAACGTCTTTTGTATAGTTTTATATTTTAAAACATATACACTGCTCCACAAATTTAGCGGGTCACTAAATTTTTTCAGAAAATTACCAATGTTTGAGCAGCTGTAACTTCGTGAAAAAAAATCGTACAATAGTCTGCCCATACTCATTTTAAAGGGCCTACTTTAAAATCTCTATATTACAATTTTTTTTTCTATATAATCGCAAAATTTTGATACTTCCTTTTTTGCTTCGAAATTTCATAATTTCAAAACACTCTATGGAGGTTTTAAATTTTTTTCTTGGATTTTCATTAACAGAACCTTTTAAAGTAAAGCTTCCTCTTTACAAAGAGCAATGATGAAGTTGATTTTCGATTTTTTGAGACCATTTTATAGTAACTTTAATCAAAAATGCGCTGCCAGACATGGTCAGACTTGTACCATGTTTATGTGTATGTTTTGTGTATGTTTTGCGAAGGTGCCTCCAGAGCTTATCACTAAACATACACGTAAACATCACAAACGAGATACAAGTCTGACCATGCAACCTCCTCACAGTGTACCTTGGGTTACTCCAATGCCGGCAGAGCACTTTTGATTCAAGTTACGATAAAATGGTCTCAGAAAATCGAAAATCAACTTTATCATTGCTCTTTGTAAAGAGGAAGCTTTACTTTAAAAGGTCCTGTTAATGTAAATCCAAGAAAAGCATCTCGAAGCTGCATAGAGTGTCTTGAAGTTATGAAATTCCGAAGGAAAAAAGGGAGCATCGAAATTGTACGATTACATAGAATAAAAATTATCATTGGAAAAATTGTAATCTAAAGATTTTAAAGTAGAAGCTGGGCTTCTTAAAATAAGCAACGTGGAAATTATTGTACGATTTTTTTTTCACGAAGTTACAACTGCATAAACATTGGCAATTTTTTGAAAAAAATTAGCGACTCGCTAATTCTATGTACTATAGTTTGGCTGGATCGTAACTCTATGCGGGGAAAAAATCGCATTTGGTTATGTTTCGGTCTCGAAATTTCGAAGTTACTCTTGCAACGCCCTGCCTAATTCATAAATATCGCACAATTTTATAGCCTGTTCTTGTTTTGGTTTTATGATTTTAGGTTCTATTTATTTCAAGTCTTCCAAGAGTAACTTCAAACTATCCTTTCACATTCCCAGCAAAAAATTTGCTCGTTGGAAAAAGTAGTAGAACAGAATAGTCGCTATAACCTTAATTCGCGTTGCTGCTGCACGTGTTGGTCAGCCTCGTAAATCTGTTAAGAGCGAGCGTCGCGATCGTGGCACGATTTGTGGACAGACGTGTTGATATTGTCGCAATAACCCTTTTCCTGTTACATTCAGCCCGATATTGTATTTACGTGTCGGAAGCACGAAACTAATAACACTTATCCTACATAACCTTGCAGTCATTGGTGTAGTATCTAACAATCACCAAGTTCACCACGTGCTCGCGTTAAATCGGGCATAAACGAATCGAATTTGAAAAACTGGCAACATAAAATAGTGCGTAAATACGTAAACAAATAATCTCTATGCTCCCTTACGCATACATATGCAAGAGAGTCCACCTAGCTTTGTTAACTTATAACAGAAGAATTAATTTATCTATTTTAATGCGGTTTATTTTAAAATCTAGTGCAAATAGTCACGGAATCATTTTCAAGGGCAAAAAGCTATTTTTGAATTTAAAAGGCTGTCTTTTCGTTAAAAAAATTTTGAAGATTGGATTGGTTGCGCAGTAGTTTCAAGTATGTACTTTCTAAATAAATTGTTTCAGTAATTTCAGATAAAATTTGAGTGACCTACAATGGCTACCGCAGATCGTGATTTGTAAAAAAATGTCCATACATTTATGGCAATAATTTTATAAGTATGACCAATAAATTTGTTATGACAAAAAAGGATTTCTCATCTTTATTTTGTTCGCTTTCTCTGCTGTTTTATGGATTAAGTTTAAAAGTGAGAGAGGCTTACTTTGTCTGTCATAACACAGGAAGACATTTTTGTACATAATTTATTGATTTTTTATTTGGTCCGTGGGATGTGAAGAATAATTCAATTGAAGGGAAATATGTACAATTACAAAAAATCTTTTTCTCGTGTGCCATAATGGAGAGGGACAATTACTCCTACATTTATTAGGCTGCATTCCGTTTGATGACAAACAACAATTAGTAAGCATTACGCATACGCCCCGATATGCAAGTAACAGAATCATATAATTTTTCATATAATTATCTGCGAAAACTTTCAGAAAATATTGCTATAAAATGTGCACATTGAAATTGGCATTTTAGTACAATTTTTGCCAATAATGTATTACGAGCCAGGTTTCGTGTGGCGCAAATATGCTCAGAGATCGTGCTAAGAGTTATTAGGTCTTAACAAGACTCGAATCTACTTGCTACGTAATCGGCCCTAAGTCAATTCTGGAATAGCACAGAGCGTCTTTCAGCTCAGTCCTACTCAGGTTCCTGTTCTGCAATTAAACCCCTTCATACTAGTTACTTTCAATAACCATCAGTGACCTTCCAAAAGAATGCCCTAAACTCGTAGTTAACCCTTACTATGGTCTTTTATTACTTTTTCCCTTAATTGGGAATGCTTGAAATGTGGTTGACTAAACAGGAATCGAGGAATGATTAGACACTCGATTTCCATATTGAAAACTAGAATTAAGTTGAATATATTCTGAATGATAAAAGTAACAATAAAACAATAAAACAATACAACGAGAGTTTCAGCGGATATGAAGCGTTATTGCAATGAATCTTATTGCGAGTTCATTTAAGGTTACGAATAGACGAATATGGGATTTTACTAATGTCGCTGATGAAAAGAAACTACGCAAAACGTGAAGATAGTGTACATGGGATATTACAAATAATTATTTAAATAAATCAATGAATGAATGAATATCAATTTTAATTGAAACAATTAAGGTACTATCTAACATCGTTGAACCTAACCTCTACCAATCGATTGATGCGACACCCATTGCCAATTTAGGGCTAAAATATAAGTGTTACAAGAGTAGTAAATATAACCTTTCTTGTAGACAATTGTACACTCTTCACTTTGTATAATTACTTCCAGTTTCATAATATTAACAGTTTACCAGACATTTGCAAGAAACCGCAAAAGTGCTTCTATTTTCTAAAATGACGACGATAGCTCACTTGCGATCCTTCAAGCCTTTTAGTATGTTCTATAGTACGCCTTGATAAACATCTATGCCAATTGTCAAGCAGCTCATATTTTTAAACGCCAAATAGGGATACTTGCAACGTCTATGGGATGTAAACTAATGTCCAAAAAACGTCTCATGTATATTTGACAAACGTCCGATGTTACAAAATGGAACATTTAAAAGGCGTCCACAATACGTCCGAAAGGACATATAAAAGACGTTACAAATACATCTGTAAAAAATATTCTAAAAGCAGTATTCCAAATGTTCATTCTGTAAAACCGATGTTTGGATTCGAAAAAACAACTAATTTCGAGTTTATGTTATACTATTGGGACAATGTGCAATTACCAAACAACGTATATTAAAGGCATTTTTAAAACATTCAAAAGGTGTAAAGTTCAGACGTTCTTAAAGCGTCTTTTGCTCAACATCTTTGCGACGCTCTTAGAGTACCGCAAAAGAGCAGGCGTAAAGATGACATATCGGAAGCGTTTTAGACATGAACAAATGTGGACATCTTTGAAACGTCTTTGGCAGAACATCTTGAAAACGTCCTACGAATGTCATAAGACGTGGAGACACGAAAATCCCATAAAGAAGACGTCTTTAAGATGTTGTGTGCTATTTGGAAGGGGGTCCCCCACCTCTAAAAGGGGGCTCTTAAAAAGTCATGCAGATAAGATGTACATGCTACCAAATTTCAATTTCTTTCCAGCGGCCATTTTGCAGATTGTGACAACTATTTTATCCAATACTGTACATACGTACGGTTTCCTTCGAAGGAGACTGGTGCTCGATCTACGGTGATGTTTTTTGATAGTCAGAGAGACAGAGCTTTACTGTCGATGACACTTTGGAACTTCTTCCCCCATAGCATTAGAAATTAGGGGTTTATATGCAGTGAAAGGGGTAAAGGTGGGAGCGTAGGCGCCAGGAGTCTGAATGCACTAGTTAGGAATTTAATTTATGGGGCCAAAGTGTACGCAGTTGCACGGCGCTTCCCTATTAGAAATTCGGTTGAACATTTCAGATAACGTGAACAGGAAGCTAGCGAGCTAAAATTATTGGATTTTCGCTTAAGGAAAAGGAGAAAAGTAGTCCGATTATGATGAGTATGTAACAGATTAATGTAATGAATTTATAATATACCTTAAATCATTTTTCTCGGAGCGAAGCGAAGGGACCTTGTGAATACGATAATCAGCGAACCGCTGATCCGACTGACGCCATGTTTATATCAGTTATCACACATGTCGAGAGGAGGATCTGCATTAATTTCGAACGGCTCTGGAGAGATTGAGTTAGGCAATCTCGGATATTGGCGGGACTCCAGTAAGGAAGTTTAGGGAAATATGACGAAATTTGTCATCCGAAATTTGTTCATTCAGCAGAAAGTATTTCGACTGACCGAAATATTTCTTAACCTTTAATTTACATCTAAAGGCAACTAACAATTTCACGTTACGACAGGAACATAACAATATCACTTCGCTTAGACTACACAGTTCTCCTGAATATTCTACTGTTTATATTTTTGCAAAACGTTGAAATTAACCCTCAATTCTCGCGCTCTTTAACAAATTTTTATTTTCCAATCATTCAAAATGGTGGACCCAATATTTGATGTAATTTTGTTCAAATTTGATGAATTTCGATATTTTAAGCCGCCATATTGGGTCTGGGTTAGGTCTGTCTTTATTTTTGCTAATAAAACGTATATAGATTTCATAAGAAACTTGTGTTACAGAATTATGAACTCAAGTCGATGAAAAGCCCATGGTCATCAAATGGGAAATAATAGGTGGCTTGTGGCATGTGTTAATATTGACATGGAGCATTGCAACTTTGCGAGTATTTTTTTTTAATTATTTGAAACCAATCTGGGGGGGTGCACCCATCAAAATTCAAAAATCACCTAAATAAGTGTCACCCTAATATATGTACATACACTCTTTTGTTTAGCCAGTTGAGAATTCATTAACACATACTTAGAACGGAGACGGCATGTTCGAGCCTGCTTATTACCAAGATTTACATTTCTTTCTTGTTAATGAAAGGTAAAGATGTAAATAACCAATATTAGGTGTTATTTAACAGTGAAATAATAAGAGAGTGAATATTTACTGAGTGAATGTGCGATGCAGATGCAATTGTTTAAAACCCGGAATTCAAGGTTATGTGCCACTCATTTATTGGTATAATAATATAATGTGTTTTAAAATTTGAACGGAAAATTTTGCTAATTTTATGTAAGTTATACAAATGTTTACCTAGGAGACAAAAAGCGCTAAAAAGTACGAAACAATATCGATCTTATATATTAATGCCACTTTACAGCAACAACTGTGCGACAACAATAAAAGTGTGTGTTACAAATAATTTTGAGGTGACACTAAATATACTAAAACTTTTTGAAACCGTTGCAAAGTTATGGCCAGACAAATGCTAGTAACATTGTTGAAACATCGGTTTCATCGATTACTATTAAACAAATTCGAAAATATATTATAGGGGGGTTAATATTCTGAGAACTTCCTGGATAAGGTACAAAGGGTTTCATCCCGATTGGATCTCCCATTGTGATTATTGTCGACTGACAAATATTAAAAATATATACAGTGGGTAAAAAAAAGAAGAAAGAAGAAAACATTCTGCTTTGAGAACATTTAATTTCTCCTAAAAGGGAAACTTTCTGCTTTAAAAAATTTGTTTTTTTAAAAAGAAAAGACACTTTCTTCTATACTAAAATTTGTTCCATGAAAAGGGATGTGTTCGAATACTTTTTTTATTCACTACGCGAAACGCAACGACTTGAGAACCTTCTCCTTCCTGAAGTCGGCTAAAAATAATTGCTCCCGAGAATTGCTTAACTTTTCACGGAAAGCAGAACTCTCTATACGATACTAAATACTAAATTCTTAATTGGTGTTTGGGGACCCTGTTTCAGTACCTGGATGACCCGGGGCAATCCACACCCTCAATGCTAATGATAGTTAAACAACAAAGTAGATTTCGAACCACAGTAGTCCCCCCGATGATTGTCACTTTGCCTCCCACGATCTTTCCAACAAGTTGATCCTCATCATTTTCTAGAGCTGCCAAAGATTTGCAGCCCTCAACAGTGGTTTGGTTTTTATAATACAGTAAAAAATTGAAGAAATGATGACCATTTTCCATGTTCATGTTGCAGATTGCGGATCTAACTACAATCAAACTTTGCAAGTCAATCCTCGAGCTATGTTTCTAAAAAAAACCCTGGAGGACATTTGCAGGAGTCTTATAGCAAGTAATATTAACTTTTGTTATCGAAATCGATGCTCATCATGCGAAGTTTTAAAAAAACTTGGCATGTGCATGGTTCAATTCCGAAGTAAAAAGCAAATGCAAGATTACTTTCAACCTAATGTCAACTTTAGTATGTCACGTCCTCGATTTACAATTTTGAAAGAAGTAATCTTTCACAATACTCAAGCGCATACAGGCTTTTTTTTTATTGTTAAAGCTGCACATTAAATCGACATATTTTTGAATGAAAACTTGACTTTTGTTTTTCAATGATAACCATTTACATTTTTGATTTTGGTGGTCACTTAAATAACTACTTTCCTTGTTATAGATTATTGTCATTTTTGTGGGGGAATCAAACTACTTGGAGTGTTTCCACATCTTAATGTTTTTGTTACATGTGATATATGTCTATGTATTTCGTAGCAATGTATTCGAGGAGAGATGGCATTTACGATTGTCACCTTTCAAGGATGGTCCTAAAGCACTCGATCGTCATCGGCTTGGATGGAAATGGCACTACATATTGTCTTTCAAGCTGAGTGTATAACGTAAAATGTGTGCAGCAGCTCACACTTTAAAATTCTTAGGGGAGAAATGTGGTCCTCCCGAGAGTCGTTAACCCAGGCACAGCCTCGCAATGGAAAAAGCAGTAAGTAGCTGAATTAACATTTCAGAACTACCAAAGATTAATTTATACCTTCTTCAGTCGAAGAGGTTAAAATAATTTGTTTTCGAAAACGCTATCTTATTTAATGCCGTAATTTATAAAGTAAGTTCTATGTTGCACTTTTGAATTATAGTATTTTAGATCTTGTCAATGAGTTTTATTGATTTATTTATTTATTGTCGTATCAATTACACTAAATTAATAAATAATTATGCTTATTTCCGTCATGTAATACGTCAGATACATTTGTTATCATTGGTTTACTTCTACATAGTTTTTGTTCTATTACATCTACTATTTACATTATAACGTCCTATTTGTAGATCAGTTGATAATCTCTGCTACGTGTCATAAATATTGAAGCTTAATTGTAACAGAAATGAACTTGTGCGACAACTGCCTTTATTAACTTCGTACTTATAAAATAACTACTATGCTACATTCCAGAATTATTGTATTTTGTATCTTACCAGTATGTTTTATTTATTCATTTATTTTGTATTTTATTAATTAGAATAAATAAATGAATGAATGCTTGTTAGTGACACATATCTGATATATATCGCCATTGCTTTTCTTTTCCATTGTTTTTGATCCGTCATATTTACTATTTGCAGTTTTATCAATTAATTGATTAGGTTTCTAAATTATTTTCTATTTGTAAGAAGATATGTTATACTCGCAGATAAATTGTACTAACTTAAGATGGATAAATATTTTGCGTAATCGATCAAAGTACATGGCGAATACTTAGCATCGTCGGCGTCCTTTTTTCGAAAAAAAGTTTTAAAAGAAGTGAAGAGATATACTTCTATCAAGGATCCAGTACGAAGAGCGTGGCAAGAAAGTTTGTAAATTTCGGCCCCGTGAGGAAAGCTGTCTGTTAAGCGGCTGCCCCCATCGATCGATGGAAATTTATTGCTCCCAGTTTTAGGCACATATCCCTTACCAATAAATCTCCCATACAACCCTGGCGTCATAGGGACGCCCCGGTGTTTCCTATCGTGGTTTTTCGGTTCATTGGGAGGACAACCTTCCGGATTATTGTAAGATACGATTATTGCAGATCCCCGATTTATTGCGATTCATCTATCGGGGACGGAATTGTATGAATTCGAAATTTTTTCCGAAAGTCCTGACGCATCCGAAGTAAAATAAGGTTGCCGAGAATCGAGACATAAATGGTGTTGCATACAAATAGGATATAAAACTGAAAGTAGCACAAGCAACTGAAGGAAAAAACATGTAAAAGAAAATGTAATATATATTGTATATGATACAATTGGTGTAACAATAAATAAATATATAAATATATAAATACCTTATTATTTTTTTATATGTTTGACATAGTAACTGCATCTTGCTTGTATATCTACACAAAATGTATATAAAATAATTGTTTAAACATATGAAACAAGAAGAAAACGGAAAACAACTTTCTACAGGATTCCTTCTTTTGTTTATGCTTTTCCTTTTGGCTTTCGTTTAATTGCTATCTCTTTTCTCTCTATGAGATTATATTTTCATTACTCCTTCGCACTTTTACCACTGAACATGAACAGTTACACACATAAATAAATAAATAAACAAATAAAATTATTCAATTGTTTGAATATTTAGATGCCGAAAATAGTATCTTCTAGCCAAGAGAATACGAAAAAGAATTCAATTTCGCTAGATTCCTAACCTCGAAAAATCTGTGCCACCAATTTGTATAATTTGTGTTAACACTTTTACCTTGCATATTTCGTGAAGAAATTCTTTTATGTTTACAAGTACTTCTTTATTTGTAAGAAGATTTGCTATTTTATTATAGTTAATACATTCATAATCAATAGAAGTATCCAAAACGGAAAACTTCCAACCAATGCGAGTGCTGAATGACTGTTCAATATACTCTAATTGATTCCAGAAAATATTGATGAATTCAAAATAAACAGACTTTACCTAACAATATATCCTTTTGAAGATAAAGAAGAACTTACAAACCCAATACAATTTTTTAAGGAAATATTCCTGTTTCACTTAATATAAATAATACACAATTAGAATATAAACCCACAAATAGTACGTGTAACAGAACAAAATAATGCAAAAGGAAACAAATATTAATGTACAATGTATTCCGAACATATTCGGATACTATTGTATAGAAAACGTTATGACTTAATATTCCGTTCATTTATAAAGTAACTATACTCGATATTTTTTCTGACAACGGAACCTTAAACAAAAAAGTTTTACCCCGAAGTATTACAATTAAATAAATACGATTATAATTAACTTCAGAAAAATATTTTGTGTTGCAATATTTTTTCCTTTCAAAAATCAAGCATTATTTACTTATCGATCGTTATTAGATTTATAATGTATGCAATATGCAATAAATACGTCTATTTCTTATACTCTATGTAGACCAATCGTGTGTCACTAATCATTATACACTTGATATAATAGGATATAAATTTAAAAAAAAACAATAAGCATGGGCGACGCGGAGCGAGGAATTGGTTCGTCAGCGGACATGTTCATGTGCGGGCGAAAGTAAGAAATATTCTGGAACTCAAACAAATTCAGCGGAAAAATATAGCAGGAATCTGTCATAGCTTTGGACGAGTGGGAAGTACGCGAGCATATCTGCCAATAAACCTAGCCCAATCACTTTTTTCTCCTGCAGAATCCGCGCTAGAATGATTTTTTTTTCCTTGTCCAACATTCCTTCAATTTTCGAATATGCAGAGAATTTGTTCCAGTTGCAATCTGTTGGTAGAATCTATAGAGCCCTTGGAATTGGCGATAATAGCAATAACGCTTGTATGAATTTAAGGAAAAAAATAAGCAAACTTCTCGAACGTTTTATTTATAATATTTTGTACGAGTTGGCAATGTTTGTTTAACTACTTATGCACTTAATGTACACTTATGTATAAAATGTAAGAAAACGGGAAGAGCCGCACCGCATTCTACCACAGAATATACATAAGAGCAAAGGAAAACAAAAAGTGCTTATTGTTAATATTAAAAGATGTAGTATTCCGCGCCCTAACACTCCACTCTCCAGCCAATCCTTACACTAATTATGTAACATCTGTAACATAAAAAATTTTATGGTACAATGTATGCGGTAAAACACGAATAATTGGAGTCAAAATGACGTTAGAGTTTTGGTCATCAAGAGTCGTATTGCACACTTACACATGGAAGTTTCTGTTTACGGTTATATGTATGTATTCGTACCCATGCACACTGATGGTGCAACGATTGCGTCAAAAGTAGAGCGAAACTACTTCAAATTTCCGACTTTAAATACTTGTATCTTTTAAATTAAACAGAGAATATTTTTATTTTTTCAAATGTTTATATCATATCCTTCTACTAGTGGAAAGTTTTTCTTTCGAATTCTACCAGTAGATGAACCACTAAAATTTAATATATGTCATTAGCACATGCTTACTATAGGCGATATAGAAAGTGCTAATTACGGCGGCGATTATCTCAAGTTTGGATCAGAGAATTTTCTTTCAATTGCGCCGAGTTTTAGATATGATTTATAAATATATGTAGTACGAATTTCAACAAATTCTTAAAAGAATAAATCTTCGCCAGAACTATCATAAGCTCCTATTCAAAGATTTTGTTGTTAGTAGTTGAATTATCAACCATTGAACTTGAGTGGTTGTTACATCTCGAATGTATAAAATTCTAACGGGCGTACGGTTTCACGGCCTTGTAACAACGTCCGCGCGCTGAATTTACCGCCCTGTGAACAAGAAACTTCACCTATCTATCCTTTGAAGTTCGGTGCTTTGACAGCTTGAAGCCTGAAATTGAAACTTTGGGGGTGAAAAAGTTTTTATTTGATCTGTTTTTGCCACTTTCAGAGCAGAAAACCGAATCTTTAGAACTGTAGAAATCTTTTTCACAAGTTTGGAAAGACTTTGGGTATTCAAGATAGGCAAGATATATTTCAAATCAGAGCAGAAAACCGAATCTCTAGTACTGTAGAAATCTTTTTCAGAAGTTTAGAAAAACTTTTGGTATTCGAAATGCGCAAAATATATTTCAAATTTTAAAGGATCTGGTATAAATTTTATTAGAATGGGCTGAATAGTATTAATATAATATAGTTGTTGTTTAATAGTCGTTGTAAACACAACGAACAAGGTGCCAATTTATGAAAAACATTAGTACATTAATATACGGCAAATAACAAAATTTTGCTATTTATAAAGATTAATTTTATTCTTTTATACAGGTTTTCATAAAGAAATAAACAAATGAAAAAGGGACAAACAAATTTTAATTTACTTTCTGCCATACTGTCAGAATGCAGAATGCCGGGATTGCAAAAATAACGCCTACACTTCGAGAACAAAAGAATGATTATTCATGACTTTAGAAAAGATTATTAAGCATAGTTTAACTATCAATCCAGACGATTTACAAACAAACTTCAATGGATTTATGATTAAATGGGTTAAGAAAAGCGGTTTTCGGTCGTAGTCACATACATATCTGGATACAATAGAAAAAATTAAAGAATCATGAAAACCATTTCGAAATTCGGTAGAATTAATTAGTAACGTTTAACCTTGCTGGGAGAGGTCTCAAAAATGTTATAATCTTTCAACACTGTCTTCGGAAATTTTTAGAAGTAACGAAAAACGACATCCACCTTTAATTATAACATTTTCTATTTCATATAAAAAATAAGAAATGAAAACATCAATCAACATTGTTTTATATTCTTTTAATACAAAGTCGAATTCAAGGCGAATGGAACGATCTATTTTTTGTGTGAATATCTGTATTTTTGTGAAAGTTATATCTACTTCAAATTTTGTCAAGCATATTCCAAAATTTTTTCAAACATAACTCTTTGAAGCGTTGAGATAAAATTCTACAATTTTTCCAGGGCACTACTTTAAAAGATACTGAACAAAAACTATTTTTAACGAAATACAAAATGGTCCGGGACGCGATATTGTTAATTTGGTGTGGAACATTCACGTTCAACTGTCAGCAATTTTGCCAACGGCAGGAGCAAAGTTTTTTTTCTGAAAAGTGCTACCATCAAAGTGTTAATAAGTAACACTAGACGATCGAATATTCAAAATAGTCTTTCCTTTCGGCTGCCATTTCGACTTCGCGCGTATCTAGAACAAACAAACGCACTAGAAACGATGAAATCACTGTGGAATATTAGAAATTCCGAAGTTCTATTTAAAATGTGTATAAACACTTTCAAATTCTCCAACAGGTTCCGGCAGTGTAAAGACTATGTGCGTGCAGGGTGATTTACTTGCCTTTCAGTCGGCTCTGTCGGGAAGCTGCTATATACAGCGTTATTATAAAATATCTAGTTTAAGTTTCCGTAGTGGATTAGCAAGAGCTATAATTTCGTTACGTCCTTTGTGTGAGACAATCAAAATGAGCAACCCCTCCAATTTTACAACCCTTTTAAAAGTCTTAAATTATTTGTGAAAATGGTGTTGAATGAGTTGTTTCAAATAAAATTATAACGGTCACTATAAAATAATTAGTTTTGTAAGAAGAACAAGAAAAACGGTTTTAATTTGAGAAGGTTCTATCTACCATATTTCCGACGCGTTTTTATTGATTTAAATATTAAATCTATTAAAATCGTTATTGATTTCAATAAAAATTATTGTTTTTTTCTGTTCCAAACTTGTTTATATTTATTTTAATTATAGACGAATGTTTCCCAAACTTTATCCACATTACTACATTATGTATAATAATATACTGTCTTATCATACACATTACGTACAGACGAGACATCTAAGTAGCATAACTAGCGCGGTAAGATCCAACAACGTCCTGTATAAACAGCTACAAGCTCTGCAGTTTACAGATGAGCGAGCGGTAGGGAATGTCGTTAATGGGAAATACAAGGTTTCCAATTAACTGTATGGAGAGATGCAGAGAAATTTCGAAATTTTGCAAAATTAACCTATTTTAATATAAATTGTGCAGTCCTATCATTTAGATTACATTACCGAAATGGAAATAATCTCAGTGTTGTTGCATAAGTTTATAATTAAATATTTTTAATTTCTTGAAACGTTTTCTTCTGTTACAGATGTTTCAATGAAGTTTACAACATGTTCTTCAAATGACTTATTTTAATAAATCTTTAATAACTTCTGGATAAATCATTAAATTGCATTTAGAGAAAATGCGAAATAAAATGCAGGTTCTAGCGATTCCAGGAGTAGGGGAGTGCGGGGTAAGAAAAAACGCTAAGAATAATTATATATAGAATTACATATATTGTTTACAATATTTTACGATACATTAAAGTTTGTGCTGTGGGTAACAAAAATATTGGCACGCCCAGTATTTTTAGAGTTAACTTTGTTAACAAAGCAAACTGCCCCTTCTGAGGAAAATGTATTTTTTTAAGAAGAATACTCTTTTGTTTAAGAACATATATTTCTATTTGGAATGAAGGGTTTTCTTCTACAAGAAATTTTGTATCAAAAAGAGGGCATGTGCGAGTACATGTTTAAAAGAAGTGGGTTGCGACAATCATGATTGAAAGGCAAGTGAACCACCCTGTACATATCTTCTGGTCTAACTTTATCTTCGCTCCGTTCGGGAATGTAGGCAGCAGCGATATTTATAGTTTGATATTGGCATGTGCAGCAGAATGAAGCTGGAAGAAATGTGGCCTGTTCAATAAATGTCATTTATATTGCGGCACTTTCGTCTTAGGTCAACACTTGCAAGAGTATATACGGCGACAGCATTGATGTTTATTATGAGTGGCAAAAGTTTCCTCTCGGACCTCAAAATCATGATACATTGCACGTTGTTCGTACTTTTCTATTACTTCGGCGCTACTCTTTCCCTTTCCCTTCCCCTTTCATCTGCGAGAAACCGAGAATACGAGAAATACACGAATCAATAAAATAAAAACACATATGCAATCAAGTACAGGAGAACCTCGATTATCCGAACTAAGTAAACTAATATATTACATAATATTATATGTGGTATAAGAATGGGATATATTTTTATATATATTTAGTGTACGCTGGTTCCCATTCAGAGTAAATCGCCGTAAAGTAAGAAGGCGCTCTCCAGCAGACTACGTTATGCATACATATATGTACTACAGTGAATTATTTTATTTACATACATCAAACATGTAAGTATACGACGACATGCATGTGGGATAAAATAAAAAGCGATCAAGTGCATGCCGTTCAGTAATTTAGAATGTAATAGTACAGCAATTTTTGTTCCAATTATGTGCAAAAGGTTAGACATTGTTAAATTAAAAAACGTTTTTCTTATTTTCTGCAAAGACCAATTATTTTACAATAACCATTATTGATTTACTCAAAAGTGCTCACAGAACACTATATTCACAAATTATTTCAAATTTTTAATTTGTAAACAAAAGGATTAAAAAATTAGAGGGGATAGACACCCCACTTATTTTTTTATTTTACTTATATTTGTGCCGACTCCGAAAAGTTGCAATATATTTGGGCTTAATGGGGGTAGATTGCCAAAATCGCACATTATGAGTGCAAATTTCTGCAAACATGAAAACAGCAAATTATTTTTTATTTTTCAGCACTCTGTGACACTGCCAGATTTTGAGGTCGGTCACATTTTTTTTCATCCACTGCACATATTTAAAAAAAAACTGAAGTAAGACAGTCCTGATTCAAAGTCAAGTAAATCACCCTGTACATCGAGTTTTAAATATTTCATTGAGGCAATAAGGAAACTAGTGGCAACGCTTGTAGAAAAGAGAAAACCGACCCTAAGGCTCATTTCCTCGTACAAAACTGAAAGGAGTCTGCATTCTATCACGCTGAACAATGCACTCGCCAATTTTATGTATCTCACCGGGCTCGTATAACGTAATACACATGGGCCATGTTGTACGACGCTCTATTGTACAGCGGGTTCCTTTTGAACCGAAATAAACTGGTGTGCGAGCCACATGTACTATTGATTGCGCTGTAGCTTTCGCGAAGTCAGCTCATTCTTTTTTTTCAATAATAAGTACTTAATAATAAACATACTGGCACTTTATATAGCTATTCTTACCGTAACCGATTAAATGATCAGCTTTGAAATCAAGATAGCACTCACAAATTTTTTCGGATGTAGTTGTAAGGAAAAGTCGTTTTCTATTGATTTTCTTGAAATTTTAGCAGGACAATCTTTAGGTGGTCCTGGAACTACCGGCGAAATTCTATTGAACCTGACCGTGACGTTTCCAGGATAATGGCTTTGGAAATTGGCATTTTTTATACATATAGCATAGCTAAAAGCCGTCAGTTAGTCGCATTAGCGATTATAACAGCTTAACTTTTCTATAGGATCCTATAAAAAACTAACCCATGTTTCATCAATATTCTACGAACGCGTATAAATTTTTTCAGAATTTTTCACCGTCTCGTTTTTACGTAACATAGTTAATAATACTGAAATTTTCGAGAAATTGAAGACGCTCATTGACTACTCAAGCTGACTGACGTTGCCGCTATTGCCTCCAAGTACGCGTGTATGAGTCAAGAATTTATTGCTATATGGAAGCTTGTATGTGTTGCGGACAGGCGCTGACAAAAGTCTAGCCCACCGGCAGTATACAAAGCGAAGTTAACAGTTCCTTCGGCCAGCAGCTGATTTTTGGCTGGTACAGTACCCTTACAACTACCTTAATGTAGTGTATTATTTTCCAATCAGGCAGTAGATAATTTCTTACTTATATATGGTGGGTGAAAAGTATTCGCACACCAGTATTTTTAGAATAAATTTTCTTAAAAAAGCGAATGTATTTTTATTTAGAGAGAAGAATTTTGTGGTTTAAGAACATTTTCTCCAATAGGTATGTGAGTACTTTATTTATCCACTGGAGCGATTCCTATCGTAACCGATCCAATGACCGGTAAACTTGCTTTAAAAACTGTCTCATTTAAAGAAATATAGTTTTTCTTAGGAAGAACACTTTTTTGTTCAAAAAAATATAAGTATTTTCATGTAGAAGGAAGAGTTTTCTTTCTATAAGAAAATTTGTTCAAAAAACTGGTTATCTGAGTATTTTTTTGTCCAGTGTAGATCATAAATCCAGCGATTTTTGAATGTAACTTATTAACATTTAACATACCAACCTATTATACAGGGTAAAAACGTTGCAGGGGATGAATATGTGGGCCGAAACGAAAAAAAGTATCAAAGGTTTTTTATTTCACATTTCCGTTTGTTATAGTTATAACAAGTTAAAAAATCAATGAAATTGTTTTCATTTGTTACTCGACTCGACTCTGACAATAGGTTATCATAACCTACTTTGTCGTGACTGCCAGTCTGCTGAAAACGTGCTGTACATTGAAGGTTGCTGGCTTTCAGGCGCTTGTCCCACCAATTTTACATTTTCCTATAACAAACAAACAGAAGCACAACATGAAAAATTCCGTGCCACTGTGTCCTCTCGATCTGCAAATTCACCTCTTGCAACACCAGACACATTAATATATGTGCGTGTGCGTGTATGAATGAAGATGCCTTCCTAACCTAAGGTCGAGATTCACTTCGTTAGGTAGGGCAAAAACTTCCCAGGGTTTAAAGGTCCCGCGTGCACGGTGAAACTTTATGGTCAAACCAGGGCCACTAGGCTAACCCTTGCCAAATCGATCACCTATTTGTAACAACCTCTCAGATCTTAATGAAACTTTTTCCTCTTACACCCCGCAACTGGCTAAGGAGGGTTTAAGATATGAGTTTTTCAAATTCGAGTTTGGGCTGGAATTAAAAATCTATAAAGTTTGGAAAATTTTGGCCAGAACAGGGTCTACATATTGATTTTTGTATCGGGAATTATTAGAGCTGGAGGGATGTCTTTTGGTTTCTACGCAAATGATACTTTCCGAATGAATTTTTATGTGCTTTGAAAAACTGCTTTTTCGATGTAAGAATTTCAAAATTATTTTTGTTTTACAAATTTGAAGCTTTGGTAGGGAATTTAAAAATCTGAAAAAAAGATATGTTGTTCCTTCAATTTCCCTCTATCGGAATAGGTATGTCCCGAGTATATCATATTAGTGTTACGCACGTTTAGCGCGGCATCATGCCTCAGGTAATCGCGGCTCGGCGTCCCGTTTCGGTCAAGCGAATTGACTAAGTTTCATCAAGATCTGAGAGGATGCCGCAAATAGGTGATTGATTTGGCATAGAATAACCTGGCTGTGATAAGAATGATAAAATAGTAAAAAAAAGAGTAATAGAAACAACTACCGTTTTGATTATTTTTTACATTTATTTCTAATAAGGACTAAAAAAAACAAGAGCAAATCAATCATTTGACCGGACGTTTATTGATATTAGTCTCAATTTATTTTCACAGAAAGAATATTAATAATAGCAATCACAAATACTAAAATTAAATTTATAAACATACAACAAAATTATGCTCTGTAACGAAATGATCAATAATTTTGAATGTTTTTTGTAATATTTGTATAATTTTCTTACATAATCGTGTAGTTTCTGTCTGAATCGTAAGATTCATTTGAATGCTAAAATTGAAAGAGTGTCATTTACACTTGTCAAGCACAGCTAGGGAAAGCGTGGAAAAAACTCTGTTTTTCATCAAAATTATGCGCTTGCATAGATGGTCAATCGAGTTGAAACTGGTATGAATGGTTGAGTAATAACCACCCCTACGTGTCATAAAGATTTAAGGTGGTTCATAAGAAAAGCTGCTTTGTGCCAACATTCCTTTAAGTAACTTTGTATTTATAAACTAAGTACTCTATTACACTTTTGAATTATAATCTTATAGATCTTGCCAGCGCGTTATTTATTTATTTATTTATTATTATATGAAATCTCTTTAACAGATCGACTGATAATCTTGAATTTTATGTTGCAATACTCATACCATACACTTCGATAGCTCTATAGTTTTTCATCATAATTTTGGTATTAAAATAAAAAGTGTATCACTTGCGTTACCTGATTTTAGCATTGATGCAAAAGATATTATTCTTAATTGAATTATGCGCAATTATAGACAACCAATTGAGTTCAAACTGACACAATTTGTTACGTATACTTAAATAATCTCCGCTGTGCGTCAGAAATTACATTTCAACTGATAGAACAGAATTTCAAGCAAAAGTACGTCATAAATTTAAACTTCAAGCAATTCCAAAGGAATTGTATTTACGCGACAGTTGCATTAAATTCGGTTCCTTTCGTAATCAACTGTCACAAGGAAAGTGCATTATTCTACGAAATAATCTTTCTATTAACTCAAGAATAAAGGGAAATGAAAAGCCCGGTAAATTGGCAAGAAAAGGAGTCTTCCTTCCGAAATCAAAGCACTCAGTTCTGCACAAAGAACTAATGACAAGGTTACAAAATAATCTGCTTAAAATTGGAACTACAAATGGACCATGTATCCACTAACAAAACTTTAAATAATCAGAAAGAGCAGTCATGAATCGTTTGTCATGTCTCACTTTCATTAACGAGTGGTTTTAATCAGAAATTGGGCATAATAAGAATCATACACAAATTTCTATTTACCGAGCAACCCCCAAATAAATGTACTTTTTCTACTGGACCACACAACTAAAAATAACACACATACACTGGCTAAAAAAAGTATTAGCAAACTCCAAGGGAGTTTATTGATGGGTGGTATGATGGGAAGGATATTGGCAAGATTTTCGTAAAAACGGAAACTGTCTTCTTCAAGAAGATTTATTATTTTAAAAACACTTTCTTTTTCAAGAAAATATATTTCTATTTAGAGAGGACTTTTCTTTATTAAAAACATTTTCACCAAAAACATTGAGTATGCGTGTCCTTTCTTTTATCCACTATAATATCCGAATGTACACTCATCCGCCAACTATGAATCAACATACCAGGCGATATGTAAGAAAACCTCAATAATGCAAAAATACTAACCAACGTACTCAAGTATATAATCGCATATGAATATCGGCAATAATATTTCAGCAAATAGCCATAGTCAGGTCCTTTACCAAATTATTATTTACCAAAACAACAGTCTAAGTACTGTTGTTGCTAATAACTCCGGGGCTGATGCGACCATTATAAATAAACTAAATTAAGAAACTTCCTATTAAATCATATATTTCTAAACAAAAAATTTTAAAGTATTTATAAGTTGCTGATTTTGTTTAAGTATTTCAATCTGTACTATATTGAAATTATTATTTTAAATTAAATATTTTTAAATTAGTATCACTACAATGCAGAAAGAAATACTCGCAAAACAGTAATGTGTATTCATAAAATATTTAACATTGAACTGTGAGAGGGTAATAACGGGGAAATGTTTTACATATTGAACAAGGTACTTTATTCCTAAATATAATCGTAACGACGCTTCGTCTCGCAAATAACTCCTGTCGACGCTCGACGCATTCTGCCCATTGTCCGTTCGTCGTCCGAAATTTTTCGCGCTTCGCGACGTTCAATTTTTCTCGCTAGTATTTTTTTGTTTTTTTTTTTTATTGAAACAAGACCACTGGACTGGTGTGTCCATGGATCGTTGGTGGATACAGTTTAATATATTGTATGTTCTTTATACATTATATTTATATTGGTTACTCTTATAGTAGTTTGTATAGCAGTTTAGTTGCATAACTATTGTTATGTAACCAATAGTGTTGCAATAGTATTGGTTACATAATTGGTTACTTGGTTATATAAAGTATTTATATAACCAAGTTGTTGTCCGAGTATACACATACACACACTCCGCAAATATGCTTTCTCTCTCTCTCCTCAGTCAATCACTTTCTCTCTCTCGTTTGCTCAATCGCACAGAACTATATAATGTTATTTGAAAAATAAATCTGAAATTTACAAACGTAAAATAATTTCCGTTAAATTGTTCCACAACATTTTTTCTGCAATCATAACAATTTTGAATATTCTAAAAATTCTGTGGCTCTTGAGATCCATTGGCAATTCGACAAATAATTAAATGGGTAAAGCTATACGTGGCAATCGGTGGCGACAAATTTATACTTAACTAGATACTTATTTATACTTAACTTTATACTTATACTAGATGTATAGACAATTGTTTATAAGTCAGGTTGTACGGTACCCATTGTAGGTCAGTCAATTTTTATCTGACCAGACAAAACAATTTTGTTCCAAAAAGCAGATACTTAAAGCTACTGCGCAACACAGCCGATTTTCAACATTTCAGTAATTTGCAAGGGTGACAAATCTATTTTTGGGTTTAAAAGACTGCTGTTCCGTTAAAAACTAAAATTTAGAAAATCCGCAGGGTTGCATGCCAGCGTTAAGTGTCGATTTTCTAGAAAAAATTCTTTCATTGGTTTCAGATAAAACCGTGATTTCTACATATAAAGCGTCCATACATCCATGACAATAATTTAGTGATTATGACCAATAGATTAATGAAATTAATTTATAATATACTTTAAATTATGGATTTGTACATATATTTTATAAGCTTAAAACAAATATTTTGTTCATATTTTGCATACTCTTGAAATTAACCTTCAAGTTAACCCTTAACACTTTTACGGCCAGACTTACGTACTACGCGTGAGTTCATTGAGTCAGTGGTTATCGGCCGGACTCACATATACATATGTATACTATAGTACACACTAGAAATTCATGAAATAATGTTTAAAGTTCAGTAGAAATAGTTAGCAACGTTCGATCTTGATCATAATCTTTCAATACTATTTTTGAGAATGTTTCGAAAACACATCCAAAACGACATCCACCTTTAATCAAAATATTTTCTATTTTAAACAAAAAACAAGACGAACTGAATGACCTACTTTTGTGTGTGGATATTCGTATTCTAGGGAAAGTTCTAACCACCTGAAAATTTTAGAACAAGTAAATTCCTGAATTTCCCCTAGTTTATAACTTTTTAACAGGTTTAAATAAAAATCTACAAAGTTACCCAGAGTACTATTTTTAGAAGATACTAAAAGAAAAATGGTCAGGGTCACTACCTTATTGATTTGACGTGAAATGTTTGCAATGAAGTATCAGCAATCTTGCCGGCAGTAAGAACGAACTTTTTTGTGAAAAGTGCGGCCATTAAAATGTTAAGAATTAAGTTGCACTCAGTGAACTTGAACCCAAATAGCACAATGACGTTTTAAGCCTTTCGCTACGGCGGTATGCTCCGCTAAAGCGCCTCTACTGAACGGGATCCTGTGCTAAACATGGATTTATACCGGCTATAGCCGGCATGAGTATCCAGGACTCGTTTCGTGGCCGCCGGCTATAATCGGTGTTAGGGGCGAAAGGATTAAGAGCGTTTTCAAAACGCCCGATAGAGATATTTGCCTTATCTTTGGGATATCCACTAATGTCTCAAAAACGTCTCACGTATGTACATTTGACAGACGTCCAATGTTACAAAATGGAACATTTTAAAGATGTCCACAATACGTCCGAAGAAACATATAAAAGACGTTACAAATACATCTCTAACGCGTTTAAAACACGTTCTGACCAAGCTGCAAGAAGACATGTAGAAACTGTTTTAAATACTTCTTTAATACGGGAATGGTAGGACTTTCAATATATATTAGTATTGTTGGGTATGCTACATTCTAAAAATAGTATTTCAAAATGTTGATTCAGTAAAATCAACATTTGCTTTGGAGAAAACAACGAATTTTGAGATTGCACATACTATTGGAACAATATGTAATTGTTAAAAAATTGTATATTAAAGGCATTTTTAAACCATTCAAAACATGTAAAGTTCAGACGTTGTTAAAACGTCTTTCCCCGACGTCTTTACGACGCTCTAAAAATACCTCACATGGGCAGACGTAAAGATTACGTATCGGAGATGTTTCAAAAATGAAAAAATCGGGACATCTTCAAAACGTCCTACGAATGTCGTAAGACGTACAGACATGAAAATCGCATAAAGAAGACGTCTTTAATACGTATGTTGTTTGGGAAGTGGAATTCGAAGCAACCGGAAATTAATACAAAGAATCAGCCAAGTTTCCGGCGGTTGTTATATTAATTTCGTACGTGAGATGCTAAAGACACCTTGGATGTAATTTGGAATACTCTTAGTTAGAGAGAAGCGGACCTCCGACGGTAGTTGGCTATAAGAGGAGAACGTTTGAACGGCTGAAGCGCGCGTTCGGAGCTTTCCCGGGGGAGCCGGGGGCTGCGGACAATTCCGGGAACTGCTCGGAGTTATGGCTGATGACCAAGGGTTCTACGTGTGATGATGACATAGGGTTGTCATCCCCATTATAGTGAACAATCCCAGCCCCGTGGACGTAATTGTTCCGCTACAATTGTTCATTGAGACCGAAATTCTATCTCCAGCATACGTTATCAGTCTATCCATCGTTTCCAGCCTGCGCTGTTAAAGGGGTTGGATTGTTAAAGGCGGATTTGCAGAAGGCTCGAAAGGAACATCACAATTTATACAGTGGATAGAACAAATTCTCACAGACCTAGTGTTTTTGGAGAAAATGTTCTTAAAGAAAGAAACTCTTTTCTCGAAATACAAATAGACTCTCTGGAACAAGAAAGTGTTGTTCTGAAGGGAGTATTCCCCTTTCTTCTTGTATTTTAACTGTGAGTTTTTGATTTCTTTTAATAATTAAGGAACAGCTTTTTTTTATACTTTATAGATATACTATTTATACACCCATATTCAACTTTCATGATTTTTTAAAAGCAGTTATACGTTGAAATCTAGGAGCAAGGCAACACGAAGTGTTTACATCATTAAAAAATTCCTCTCCTATGGTCCACACAATAACTATTACAAAAATCATTGGAAATAAAAAAAGAAAACGTACGGTTACCAAGATGTAAAATTGTTGCAAGTAGTGCATAATTGTTGTAAGCATTCTATATTGGTTTATGAACTCATTCGAAATAAATGAGCACAGGTTTCGAACTGACAGGTTTCAAATTCTCGTTGTAAGTTGTAAATCAATCCTTATCAATATTTATCCCGTTTCCAGTAAGCATGTAATACGCGTGAATAAGTTCCTTTTTGACGATGCAACGTTTACAGTACTGGAAAATCATTCGATCCAATCATTTGTGTCTTAGACTTAAAATTTTGGAGGTTATGGGAGGTTATATTCGAGACGCTGTGTCGAGGAAAAATGGTGGACACTTAAGCAACCGCCGTTTACCGACAATTTCAACCGTCACATTTCATCCTTCGTAAGCCTTTATAATGGGCCAATAGATCATCGTAATACAAAATGTCCGGGAAGATTTGGAGACTCTATTTTTGCGATAGCACCCACAAATCTTTTCGAGCGGTCTCGAATGCTTTCCGCAGTGTACCATTTTCCAATCTACTGCCAGATAACTTCTCACTAGTTTGGATCGCGAATCTAATGATTTACGAGCGTCATTTATTAATACTAAACACACCGGCACTTTATACAGTGTGTCCCAAAAATATCATAAAATATTATACCCAAGTACATTTCTCCTGCAGAAGCGCCTGCAAATACCCTGCTCATCCTCTTTTTCTGCAGGACTCTTGCACATAACCTGTAAGTATCCTTCTTGTACAGAGTTGCCTGCAGATAGCCTGCAAGTAATCTTTCTCTGCCGGAACCTCACTATATAACCTGTACGTGCAGATCATTTGCAGGATAACCTGCATATGGACTGCAATTACCCTTTCTTTGCAAGGAATCTCTGTATATATATAGCCTGCGATTTAAGAATTAAGTTTAGCTTGAACATACATTTTCATATTTCGAATTTTCGGACACTAATATTTACAGTTGGAGCCCGTTCATAACATACTGACACTGCTAATTTTAACACGTCTAGAAATTATTCAATTTTCCTATATACTGTACAGGGTGAGTCACTTGCCTTTGAATCATCCCCTTCACACTAGAGTTCGAATTATTTCCATTATTGGTACAATTTGATATTATAAATAAATGTCAGTGCGTGGAAAAGACTCGGTAAATACTCCTGTATATTAAAATTACTCAACACCGTATAATTATACCATTTTCAATTACCTATATCCATAATTGGCGATTCAAAGGAAAGTGAATCACCCTGTACATATGTGTGACAAACTGGTCATTTCCAGCGAAATAAAATCGTGATCGCTGCCTCGATTCGTACGCCGTTAGACCTTTGAATCAGGAGACTCGGTAGAGTCTCGCGACAAGTAGTAGTTATATATGTATATACTGTTGAAGATTGATTCCTTATCCGCGTGGAAATTAGTGCAACACTTTTAGGAAATACAAAACTTTATTGACCTTTATCCTTTGAGGGTCTGAAGAAGAGTGGAACAGCAAAGCAACTTGCAAACATAGAAACATTACAAACAAGCTGAACCTATCATAGAGAACCCCGTAAAACAAAGTATGCAGTCTCGTGTGAATGTGCTTGCTATATGTATATACACTTATAGATTACTTTAACATGTACGGCACGCGACTACCGAGGATACTTATCCCGAAGTGTAGCGGTTGTCGTCTGCTATAAAACTTTCACCTCGATTTATGATAAAGTTACAGCTCCAATGATTTATTTCCGAATTTTGTACTATATGTTTTTCAAAGCGATAGGAAAAGGTTATCACCACCCAAGGTAACCAGATCAATCTTTAACTTAACTTGAATACTCTCTGACTCCCTCATATTTCAGAAGCCCGCAAATGGAGTAGATTCCGATTCATGGTATCAGTATTCGCCTCCTTGAATTGCTTTAATTATTGGAACTTTGTTAAATGTTAATGGAAACAAATGTTAGATATTTATAAATTACACGCAGCATCAGGATTTGTTAGTGTTCGCTACCCATAAAATTATACGTACGTAAGAAATTAATTTATTTAGTTAAAAACTAAAATATCAATGCAATGTAAAGAAAAATACAATTTATAAAGTCGAATGCTCTAATGGAAAGAATATTATAAAAGGTCAGGTTTTTCTTAAATTATGTTACGTGTGTTTTTAAGAACAACCGCATTTCTTAATTGTATAAAAGTTAACACAGAATCACGAATTTTCCGTAAGTCAATGGTTATCAGCGCAGGACTAGTGATGTAATACAGGAAAAATAAATGAAAAACAAGGGCGCACGGGGTTTCGAATCCAGCCATGGCAGCTAAATACAATAAAATAATATACAGTAAGTTTCCAATTTCTAATAATTCAAACAAAAAATACATAAATGCACATGGTTGAATTCTACTGTAAGAAGAGCAGAAAGTAATGAATGAATTAAAGATTCATTTTTTTAATAATTTTTCGGAACCCGCATATGACCTCCACAAATGCCTCCAGATACCCCGCACATATCTTGCACACATCCTATATATGTTCCACATATACTTTGGAAGTGTACTTTGCATATGGCTTGCAAATATCCTGCATATACCCTGCAAAAATCTCTGCAATACCCTGCATATTATCAGCCATAACCTACATATAGCTTGCGTATCCCCTGCACCGACATAATTGCAAGCTTTCTGCAGAATCATTTCTGGATAAAACCCTCTAAAACCGGCTTCCATATGATATGCATATGATCGTCTGCAGGAATCTCTTACAGGGAAGCTCCTGCATATCTGCAGTATAAATAGCTTATGCAGGAAATATGTTTCTTAGGTAGCCATCTTGTAGAGAATAGAATAAAGATGGCTATTTTTCAAATTCTCATTCGAATTTTCTTTTGGAGGAGAATCATAACAATTATATATCAATGAAAGTGCATCTTATTGCGAGTAAGGTTATGGCTGCAAGCTTTTGGCCGACCCCACTGGAATCAGAATTTTTACCGTAACCACCCAAATGACCAGTTACGAAATAAAGGTTATATCTTTTTGATTTGGATTCAGCTAATTCTGAGTTTAATACCAAAGCTAATACACGAAATACCATTTAGATAATAATAAAGAAATATATATATTTTCGTTTTTACTTTTACAAGAACATAAAAAAGAGTGTATACAGTTAAATCGAATTTTAAAACTTGGCGTGGTACGTTTAATGTTAATGACACACGAAGGTTTCATCGTACAAAACACACAAAGAAATATACAAAACAAGTACAGCCAAGCAACCATTCTCGATATGAAGAGCGTATCCCGTCTGCTCATGACGTATGCGATATTTTATCCTGGCAGGGTTAGATTGGGTGGCCCTCTAGGCAATTTCAGTTAAATCCAAATAAAGCGCAAAACACTCTGTTCTGTTCTCAGCACTCGAAAAGCCCCAGGGCTAACAGTTTATTTTACAGTTTGCATACTGCAGGGGAATTATACCGAGGTGGAAAATGCCGTCAATCTCGTGTACGAATTAAGCGAGTAAACTAATTCCGAACACGTTCCGATTCAATTATGGAATTCGAGCCGCAAGATTTTATCTGGTTACGATAGTCGGGATGAATCAGTCTGTTTCGTTAAATTAACTGAATCTACTGGGTATGAAACAAACATTGCTTTAAGAAATAAATAATATTAAAATTAACAAATGAAAAACAACTAATACAGTAATGTAGATTTTCTCTTTTATTGTTTATTATATTAAAGATTCCAAATTTATTTATTTATTTGTTACACTGTATAAGGAGTGCATAACTAGTTTAACGAACATACACACAGACACGCATATCTCTCCCGTTTTTATATCATTCGTTTTTCGTCCTTCGCCTTTCACATTTTTTCATCTTCCATGTTTTTCAATGTATCTGCAAATACTACGATTTCTGGGACGCCGCGATTTGAATAGTGTTCTTGCAGGAAAATGCTGTGGTGATTACGAATAAAATGTTTAAAAAATTCCAGGACCCACCATTTACTATGAACGAATGGATTAAATCTGAACTATAGTACTACGCTAATCGAAGTTGGTGCGATGGTTACTTTTTTCGCAATCAAGCGCAGCGAGCAAGCCACTGCAACTCTTGATTAGTTAGGTCTGAGTTAATTCAAGAAAACTGCACCACCTTTTCCTATAGAAATAACATTCAAATCGTGGCATCATAAAAATCGTAGTCTTCCCTTGGCACTCACGCTCTTTTTCTCTCTCTTTCTCAGCGTCTCATAGTAAGAAATAGTACAATATTTTTGAAGCATTGTTTAACCTAATTTGGGCCATTGCAAATTAAATATTAATTAGACGCAAGATATATTTTCAAAATGTTTTCATATTCACAAAATCTACAAGACTTTTTATATATTACATTTTCACAACACTTTTTCATCAAGTTTCATCCATGCTGTTCACTAGAAAAAGTTTCTAATTTTTTGCTATTCCAAAAGCGTCAACATAAAAATTAACATCAAAGATTCCGCGAAAAGGTTTTGTGTGCATGCTATAATTTGACGGCATTCCAATATTGGGTCACGGACATTCTGAATCGATCATCGGTTTCCCATTCCTATACTCGCGAAAGTTTGGTATCGTGTTGTAGCCAGAGTCTACGATACGATAATTTGAAAGCTCCGCTTGTTTTGTTTGAATATATTGGATTTGATATGACAGTTTTCCAATTCAAACTTCAGCAGCTACTTGCGCCGCTAACTTTAAGGTATCACAGACAAATAGGACCACTAGAAGAAAACGAAATGTGGGAGATTTTTCCTTGCTGAGAATTTCTAGGATTCCGTACTTCACTGGGAATATGTATGTGTGCAGACATAGGGAAAAGGCAGCTACAATAACTTTTTGCATTTTACTGAAAATCTTGTTAGTGTTGCGAGCCGAGGGCAGGAATGGGCAACACATTAAATTATTGCTTAATTTAAAGTCCACCTTCATCACCAATTCGTTACGAGAAGGAATCAATGATGGGAAAACTAGGCTGATTTTTTTACTCAGTGTTCTTAGGGATTTGGGACTAAGTTGCAGCAATGAAAGTGATGTGAGTAGCCCCTCGACTTTGTGGAACAGCGTGACTCTAACTCAAATAGCACACAACGTCTTACAGACGTCTTCTTTATACGATTTTGATGTCAACGTGTCTGACGACATTTGTAGGACATTTCTACTGAAGATGTTTCAAAGATGTCTACATTTTTTCATTTTTACAACGTCTCTGAAACGTTATCTTTGCGCCCGCTTCTTATTTGCGGTATTCTTAGAGCGTCGTAAAGACGTTGAGCGAAAGACGTTTTAATAACGTCTGAACTTTATATCTTTTACACGTTTTAAAAATGCCTTTATCTTCAAATCAAACGTTGGTTTTATTGAATTAACATTTAGAAATACTGTTTTTAGAATATAGTATAGTAATATATTTTGAATACATAACCATGTACGTTAGGGTGATACTTATTTAGGTAACATTTGAATTTTTATGAGTGCACCCCCCAGATTGGTTCTAAATAATTAGAAAAAAATACTTCCAAGCCACGTGTTGTTTCCCATTTGATGACCATGGGGTTTTTATCGACTTTAGTTCATAATTCTGTAACACAAGTAATACCCACGCGAAATATATGATTCTTGTACAATTTTCTTATGAAATCTATATACTTTTTTTAGCAAATTTTTATTTTTCAAACATTCAAAATGATTGCATAAAATATTGGGTCCGCCATTTGGAATTTTTTAAATGAAAATTTATTGAATAAAGTATATAGATTTTATAAGAAGATTGTACAAGAATCATATTTTTCGCGTGGGTATTACTTGTGTTACAGAATTATGAACTAAAGTCCCATGATAAAAATCTCATGATCATCAAGTGGGAAATAATAGGGGGTTTGTGGCACGTGTTAATATCGAGATGGTGCATTGAAATTTTGGGAGTATTTTTTTTTAATTATTCGGAACCAATCTAGGAGGTGCACTCATAAAAATTCAAAAATCACCTAAATAAGTGTCACCCTAATGTACAGGGTGAGTCACTTGCATTTGAATCGCCAATGATGAATATAGGCCGTTGAAAGTGGTATAATTATATGGTGATAAGTAATTTTAATATAAAGGAGTATTTACCGAGTCTTTTCCACGCACTGACATTTATTTATAATATCAAATTGTACCAATAATGGAAATAATTGGAACTCAAGTGTGAAGGGAGTGATTAAAAGGCAAGTGACACACCTTGTACATGTGACGAAAGTCACATGCACATGGGTTGAGCATTTGTGCGTATAGGAATTTGTAGGCTGCACGTGAGTGCATCCAGCTGCATAGGACCTCTCCCAATAGAAGTCAAGAGGTTAGTGAGATAACAAAGACTGAGCAAGTCTATAATTGTGAGTTCACTTTAAGTATCAAAAAATACGCATGAAAATCCTACGTGTTAACACTGATGGAATAAAACTATTGTCTTTACAGTTAAATTATGAAGAAAAGTGTTCCGATTGAAGGTGTAGATTTTTTAATTGCAAGAAATTAAGTATACTCGCCATCGTTTCATTTTAACTACGCAAGCTGGTAAGTAGACATTTTCAAAAAAAAACAATCCACCGTTAACTCTTTGGGGCACGGGATTTTAGAGAAGAAAATAGACCCGTGTTGCACAGAAATTTTATTTCTTTTTAAATTAGACAAAATTGGTTTATTTTTATTAATAAAGCAATCAGTTACAAAAAAAATGTAAACGCTAAAGCTTTAATTTTTCTTATAAAACTCTTCACTTGCTTATATAGAACTAATTTATTATAAAAATAAACTTACTTTTACGATTTTTCACATAAAACCAGGAAAAAAAGATTGTCGCAATAAAAACTTCTACTTGCAACAGTCGATGAACCTGTACTGATATGTTGAAAAAGCCAACACAAGCGAATACATTTATAACAGTTGTTGATGGTATTACCAACTGCTTTACGTAAGTAAAACTAAATATAAACCTATGCGTCGGTAGCTATTGCAATATTTCGAAGTGGGACACTTTTAATACCACCGTGGTCCAAAGAGTTAAAAGGTTAATAAACATATAACAAATTTTATATAAAGTAATTATTTGTACTTTAAGAATTAAATGTCAATGACTTTACTGACTTTACTTTAAAATCCGATGTCTGCGACATATGAAGATGTACAACCTGTATTTGATACTGTAGTTCCTTGGGAATACCTGTAGAAGCTTTTAGGTTAGTTGCGGGGACAGCGACAAAGCCAAAGCCGAGAATGGGGTTACGGTAGTATCCAGATGTCGCCGGAAATGGATGTCTTGCACACATACACGGACATTATCGAAGTCAGTAGCCAGCTGCTCTTGGTCTTCCACGTTGGAGTGTAAAAGGTGTAACGGATCGTTAAGGAAGTAACGTGTAAACTTGCAGTCTAAGTAAAGCAGTGCACGAAGGCACTGCTAAACTGCAAGTGCAGGAAACGAGAAAGACAAGTCCTAGCACATCCTGTATTGACAAGTCGCTGTGAATTAGTTTTTTACTTCGAAAAACAGTTGAAGATATTTATTCCAAGCTGTAGCCATTTTTAATCGGTGCAAATCTTTCATCGTAATTCCTGAAAAAATTACGGTTGAGTTATTCCATACGAAGTGAGCCACTTTTTTCGGACATGTGACGGATTTGAGTTGAGTTAGAGTAATCCCAAGTCCTGGTATCTTAGAATTGTTATTAGTTACAAAATTATAATAGCCGCCGGTTTCGTGGTCTTCTGGCATAAACGAATTTTTATTTCAGGTTTTAAAGCACATGTCAATTTTGCTATTTGACCATTGGCTTGAAGGAGAATGATACGTCTTGAATATATTTGTTGTTTTTCCTATAGTCAGTTTGTGCATGTGATTTTATCTGCAATTATCGTCGGCGTTCCCTTATTACAGTGCACTCCTCTACGCCAAGGATTTTTAAATCTTTGCACATCTCCTCGTTGCTGCTGTCATTGAAAATGCCAAGATTCCATTTTTGCTGCGCGACTCCTAAAATCTGCGTATTTCGTTTTCTTATCCTTCATTTCTTCGATCCGCTGAAATTCTGGCTGCCCTTTCCCCGTGTTGGGACATATGTATACAAACTCGTATATTCCAATATCAACAAATCCAATGTTTGCATGCAATTCGAGTAGAAATTACCCAATACTGGGTGCGCCATGGCCAATCTCGTGCTAGATGTTTCACCAATATTGGCTATGATGCCTGTGGATGAGTTGTTGCCGCAGAATACAATTAAATTATGCAAATGGATATAACGAAGAAGGCAAGCGCTTTAATTCTTTAATAGTGGATTGTTTTTTGAGAATGACTATCTGCTTGCGTATTTAAAGTCAAGCGATGATGAGTATACTCAATTTCGTGCAATTTTAATTCGTTTGTTTCAAATATAACAATATTTTTATAAAGGTGCACAAAGTTATTGTCCATTTGATTTCTTTATTCTAGCAGAAAAAACGCATTTTTCATTTCTTGTAATAATTACGATTTTTATAACAAAAGGATTTTTCCTCGCGATAAGTATACTTGTTAAGCACTACCTACAGGGTTAAGAAGCTATATACACTTGGATCTGAACAATTAAAGATTAACTTCAACATTTTGAAAAAAATACAAACAACATTGTTGTTTTAAGCTTATAAAATACATACGTAAGTAAATGATTTAAGGTATGTTATAGATTAATTTCATAAATCTAGCGGTCACAATTATAAAATTATTGCCATAGATGTATGCACGAAACATTGTTTTATATATGTTTCAGATAAAAATGAGCTGACCCACAATAAATTAGCGCGAATCAGTAATTATGATCGATAGACTAATGAAATTAGTTTATAATTTAACTTAAGTTATGTATCTATATTTTATCTGTTTAAAACAAAAGGTTGGTTATATTTCAAAACGTAAAAATTAACCGTTAATTTCTGCACTTCAGGTGGAGGTACCCACTTAACACAATCATTTATACACTTTAAATTATTTATCGATTTGCCACTGGAATCTCGAGAACCCCAGATTTTTTGCTGTTTATTTTTGTATTTTTTAAAAGTTGTTATAATTGCAGGAAAAATGTTGCATCCCTTCTTCCACGAAATTAGCTGGTATACGATTGTAACCAAATGGTGAGCATCTAACTGAAATTATTTTTAGCTCCTAAAACTAATCACCATGAATTAATTTTTGTTGTTTCCGAAAACAGTTGAAGATACTTATTCCGAATTGCAGCCGTTTTGTTCTATGTAGATGTACCCTCTTAACCCTTTCGCTACTGTTGCCGTCTTTAGGTGTTTTGAAATTTTGGTCACAGTAGATTGTTGGCGCCTTAGGCATTCTAAAATACCGTTGCAATTGTATTTGTTACAGCTGAAATCTTGTCGATTGAAATTAACATTCTGCATTCATTTAACATATTCAGTAGGGAACACCTTTTAATGTTTCTGTTTACACTATGTACGGGGTGACGCATTTGCATTAGAATTGCAAGAATTTGAATCTTTTATTATTTTTGGGAAACACATGTGTTTTCTTGCATTTATTGGTACTTATTAGTTATATTATTATTTGAATAAACTGCTAGGTGAGCATTGATAATTCCCACGTTTTCAATATTTGCAGTATGTTATATAACACTGACGTCGTCGATTCCAAGATAGAACCATCATCCTATATAGTTTAAAGTGCTCATTAATGAGCATACAATAGCTACAGTATTTACAAGATAAATTCTTAGAATACATCATTTTTAGGATCAATTTTCTTCGAAAGGATCTTCTCTGAAAAAATTAAATTTTTCTTACGAAGGACACTTTCCTATTGCAGGAAATGTACTTCCGTTTAAAAAGAAAAGGCTTCCTTCGTTGCAAGTACTTTTTTAAAAATTGTTTATTTATAATGGTCACATGGACTCAGGGGTTATTAGCGATTGTATTATGTACAGGGTGAGTCACTTGCCTTTTAATCATCCCCCGTGGAAAAGACTCGGTAAATACTCCTTTATATCAAAATTACTTAACAGCGTATAATTATACCACTTTCAACGACCTATATCCATCATTGGCGATTCAAAGGCAAGTGAATCACCCTGTACATTTGTATACAATTGTTAAGCTATGAAGACTGTAATTTTTGGCTAGTGGATTAGATATTATCGAAAATGTTCAGTGCTTTTATATATTTGAGTACGTTGGTTATATTGATTGCCTTGTTGAGATTCCCTTGTACTACGTTATCTGGTATTTTGCATCTGCTTTGTAGCTAACAAAGGGGTATGCTTCTGATAGTATGCGTGCTATTGTTAGATTCGAGTCATAATAGTTACATTTATTTAGCAGTTTCTTGTGATCGAAAATTCGTGAGTATACTCTTGTGTGCCCATTTCGAAGTCTGGTTATGATTACTTGTTCTTTTCTCTTTTCCGGGTGGTATACTTGTAATTCGCGAGTGTTTTTCCTGACCAAATAAAGTTTAAATGTTTTTTTCATTCACTGTAGGAGGTTGTTCACTTTCAGCCACTGATTCCACTGATTTTTTAACTTGTTTTAACTAACGAACGAAAGCATAAAATAAAAAATTCCCTCAAAGTGTTTTCGCCTCGGCCTGCAGATTCACCCTCTGCTATTCCGGGGCACATCAACTTTTCTATCCTATATATTTAGTAAGCATGTGACTCTGAAGGAGTAATGTAAACATGGACTGATATTTCAGTGAGTTTATGGAATTCCATATACGGGCTACGTATTATGTAAAATGCGTAAATTGTGAAATTTTCGCTATACGCACTGCATTAAAAATAATTGCCGGAAGGAAGCGAAGACTATAGTCGGGCCGCTGAGAGAATGAACGTGAGATTTCCCTCACCCAAGTGCAGTCACTGCCACTTCCCTTGACACGTGGGTGCGTCGCGGTCCTAGCGCTATGCATCTACACGACCTCGGTATTGGTTGCCCGACCCAATAGGGTCAGCCTAACTTAGATAAAGACAGGCGCAGCTTGCCTGTCTCCGTTTGACACATTGAGCGACTCGCAAGCCAGGGTTAGGTGCCATTTTTCTTAAAACGGATCAGTTCTTTTGCATCAAAACACCAATTTAGACTAACATGAGATACTATATTCAGTACATGAGATTACCGTGATTTAACATTATGATTTCTCAGCGATCAGGATTCACTGATCGCTGAGAAATCTAACTGGCATTTCAGATTTTCCTGAAATTCACACGTTGTTCCCCATAAGAAAATAGATATAGGTCACATTCTCATTTTCCGTGATTCGTAATTGTGTAAGAAATAGAGACTGTCAAAGTAGGGTATTTTATCCTTTTCGTTAAATGCGACTATTACGGAAGAATTTTTGTTGCGAAAACCGCTGGTCGAATCGACGTTGTTCTTTTCTTGTTTTGTTCGGGCAGAAACAAACTTTATAGCTATTATTTTTTCAGGACCCGTAGATTTTCCATTTAGTATAAGGTATTTAAATAAACTTCTAGTTTGTGAATAATGTAATGTTGGGATAGATTGGCCACTCTAAGACTGATTTCAAAATATAACGTGGACTTTCCATTACCGAATACTGTTTCGTTGAGGGTGACAAAATATGTATAATGAGAATTAGACTCACTCTCTATGTTAAGAAAGTGAACGGAGGCGGGTCCCCGTCTCACTTCAAATCTCAAATACAGACGCATAGCGTGGCTACAATGCGCTTAGCATGTGTGAGTAGAAAGCGCGTGAGGGGAAGCCAGGCTACGGAACTCCCGAAACGTAACTGGAGAGGGTAAAATTTCGGCCGAGTCCGCCTGGCTACCCTCCCTCACCGGATTCATTCTCTCAGCGGCCCGACTATAGAGTGTGCGAGTATTCGGTGCTGTGTTGAGATAACAGACGGAAGGAGCGAGACTGGTGCAAACGCATAGGAACGCTAATGTCATCTTCAATGTATACAAATGAATTCGAAAATGCTGTGCGACGTGTTACTCGAGCGCACGCTCTCTAGACTTTGACTCAGCGAGCGACAATGATTTCAAGGAAGGAATTCCTCTCGACTGCGATCACTTATACACCCTGGAGCTCGAGCGTCTAGGGTTACCACACAATGCCTAAGCATTGACGTCAATCTCAAAGGTCCAACCATTAGTAATCATGAGAAAGTTTAAAAGAAATTAGTTCGGAACGTAACAAGCCCAAATATACTGCAACTTTTTAGAGGCGGCGCAAATATAAGTAAAATATTACTGGCAATCATGTGTTTTACCCGCGCTTATCCAGGTTACAAATTTGCTAGATTAACCTACACCTATGAGATGTCGGAATTGTACGGAATTGTTGTATACCAGACCAGCTAATGCTAACAATATTAGTAGATAGGGAAGTAGAACAATATTAGTATACTACAACCGTTCAACTTGTAGAAATGCATGTACAGGGTGAGTCATTTGCCTTTTAATCACCCCCTTCACACTCGAGGTCAAATTATTTCCATTATTGGTACAATTTGATAATATAAATAAATGTCAGTGCATGGAAAAGCCTCTTTAAATACTCCTTTATATTAAAATTACTCAACATCGTATAATTATACCATTTTCAACAGCCTATATCCATCATTGGCGATTCAAAGGCAAGTGAATCACCCAGTACGTGTGGTGAGTGTTCGAGAATCCTGTACTAATGTTAATAAATCTTTGTCATCGTATCGTACATTTACTTTGACCGTTTTTCCTACACTATAGTACCCGAATATACAGCCTTCCATCAACAACAAAGGAAACTCAACATACCAGTCGACATACAAAAAAGCCTAATAAACGATGCAAAAAAAATAGCCAACGCACTTAAGTACATAAACGCATTGTACATTCACAATAATTTTTAAATAAATAACTATATTGAGAAGGAAAACAAAAATGTCCAGATTGTAAATATTGTCAGTAACATCCATATGTTCGTTTGTCACAATGCAATTAAGCAGCAGCGGATCTTTTGTATGTATGAAGCAAACAACAGGATTCTTCCAGTAAAATACGATCCTCCGGAGACATTTGTCTTCGGAACGACTTTCTGACCCGTCCTCGGAATTGCGAACTTCCGCTAAAGCAGTCGGGCAAATGGCTTGGAGGATTGTATCGGAAGTGTCTTATTGATTGCCAGATACAGATGAGAGGGATCTTGGGACTTCCAGGTTAAGATAGTTATCGTGCTGAATATAATCCAAACGTCAAACATAAAACATGGGTGTCAGAGCAATGTCTCCCAATCAACATTTTTCGCTAGATTCGTACATTTTATACCCTCGCACATGAGGATTGCAGAGAAAGAACGGGTGCGCTACGGATAATCAAAAGTAAAATCAAGATGTGTAATGTCTAAACAATATATTTAATTTTATTTATAATTATATAAAAAATGTACAGGGTGAGTCACTCGCCTTTTAATCATCCCCTTCACACTCGAGTTCCAATTATTTCCATTATTGATACAATCTGATATTATAAATAAATGTCAGTGCGTGAAAAAGACTCAGTAAATACTCATGTATATTAAAATTACTCAACACCGTATAATTATACCATTTTCAATGGTCTATATCCATCATTGGCGATTCAAAGGAAAGTGAATCACCCTGTACGCGGAAAGATAGCAAAACTAATGAAAATTATAGATAAACTAACATATATTGCAAACAATTATGTAATGTTTACCTATTACCCAAATAGCACAAACCGTCTTAAAGACACGTTATTTATCCGACTTTCACATCTGTAAATCTTACGGCATTCATAGGACGTTTTTTAAAGATATTCTGCCGAAGATGTTTCGAAGATGTCCACATTTTTTCATTTTAAAACGTTTCTCACACCTCATCTTTACGTTTGCCTCTTTGCGGTAGCCTTAGAGCGCCGTAAAAACGTCGAGCAAGAAAACGGTTTAAAAATGCCTTTAATATACTGTTGTTTGGTAATTGTATATTGTTCCAATAATATAATACTGTTCCGGCTCTCTGGGATTCCGGTTGTAAAGTTGCTTCGGTCTGGTCTTAGGCTGGGTTCATCGCCCGTGGAGTGGTAAACTGGATGCTTTATTTAGAGCACAGATTGGTAATTATTTACAAAGACATACCCACAAGCGATTTCAATGATTTTGATACATGTTATAAAGTGATTCAAGCTGATCATTTTCATATACGTATATATCTGGGGGAAAGCTATAGAAAAAAAGTTAGACACACTTAAAGGCGGATCTTATATGACCCAGGTAGAATAACCAGTAAACATACCAAATAGTCGAACAATCAACAGAAATCTTAACGTAAATATAGCTGTGGTTTTGTGAGAGCATTCCAAATACCCGTAGAAACCTAATATAGATGCAACACAGACTTAAAAGCCAGACCTAACCTACCCAGACTCATTGTCAGTATGGCTCAGTCTTCATGCTGTCAACAGCTCAATATACTATAGTACAGTGGTTTTGTGATAGCATTTCAAATAATACGATCTAACAATGAAATTACAAGAAATTGTTAGGTTACGTCTGGGTTTCAAGATCTGTATTAGGTCTCTACAGGTATTTGGAATAATATCACTGACTACATCTATGTTTACGTTACGATTTGTCTTGATTGCTCGACTATTATATATCGATATATAAGATCCGCCTTTAAGTATATCTAACTTTTTCCCTATAAGTTTCCCCTGCATATATATGTATATAAAAATGATCAGGAGAGCGTACTCTATAACGTATATCAAAATCATTGAAATCGCTTGTGTGTATGTCTTTGTAAATAAATACCCACAGATTAATACGTCTGCATTGAAGGTGATCTGGAAGAAGAAGAAGGGTTTCCTTTCTCAACGTCGCTTTTATAATATACAATAAGTTGAACATGGGTTTTTTCGCCTTGTTATTGTTTGTTTGATCGATCTGTCCTAGCAATCAAATAAATCGATAAAGGTATTTCGATTGTAATCTTCTTTATCCTATCCCGTCGGTATTTAACATTAGCGGGTATTCCGGTCGAGCTAGCGGTAAGTCAGACTCAACGAGATTCAGAGTATTTTAGAGTCGTTTGAACATAGGTTATAACATGAAGCTGACGGAACAGTATAACCTCGAAATCAATTGTTTTCTCTAAACCAAACGTTGCTTTTACTGAATTAAACATTTTGAAATACTGTTTTTAGAATATAGTATAGTAATATATGTTGAAAGTCATATCATTCGCGTCTTAAAAACGTGTTTAAAACGGGTTCTTCACGTTTTTTTGCAGCTTAAAATGTTCTATTTTGTAACATTTAACATCTGTCAAATGTACGTGACACGTTTCTCGGATATTGGTGAGCATTCCAAAGACGCCGCGAATATCTTTATCGGGAATTTTAAAAATGTTTTAAAAACAGCATTGTGCTATCTGAGTATGTAATTAAACATCCGATTTCCTGCGAAGTATGAAGTTCTTTCCTTTAACCCCTGGCAACCCTTTGGGGGTTGATCGCAATTATCTAAACAGTCTACCTTTGGATCCTAACCTGTACAGACGTGTCTACAATAAACCATTCTTTTCCCCCAAAAATCCGGTGTTATGCCTAACACTCGTTCGCGATTCACTTCGCGGAACACTGGTGTCAGATGTGGGATCGCTTCCGCTTCCGCTACAAATTTGGAGGTCCTCGAAGAATCACCCATAATGTTTGAGGGCGGCGAGCGGATCGGTCCGGTGTCCAATGTGGGAGACAATGCTGAAGGAAACAACGCTATGGCCGGTATATGATCGTTACAATAGATCCGAAGCCTCTTGGGGTAGTTCAAAACGTGCTTTCAAAGCTTTAAATCTTTCGAGCTTTATTTTGAAAAAATAGCTATAGTTCATCATGGCAGTTGAATTTTGGGGGAAATATTCTATATTGGTTTATGCACTTGTATACAAAACATGAGCAGAGGTTTCGACATGACAGGTGTGTGACTCTCCTTGTCAGTATTCCTCCAGCGAGGTCACAGTTTTAGAAATCATTTAGAAGAAAAAGGAAGAAACACAAAAAAGTGATGGCTCAGCCCGAACTGGTTCCTACAGAGAATCTCTTTATCTAAAATGCAAATTTCGACATTGTAAGTCTGTTTCTGAAAGTAGGAAACCATTAGGACCCCAGGGGCCATAAAACTTTCTTTTCTCTTCCTACGTCAAGATTCAAGGACTTTCGCTAATGCTAAAATCCTCAGTTCAACTTGAATTCTCGTGGAACAAACATCTTTCCATCGATTTTCCGGTGGTGTAAGAATGGAATTCCTTTTTCAAAAAACATTCTGCTAATATATTTTCTCCAAATTTGATAGTTCTACCTTTAGAAATAAAAGCGATACGATTTCCTTCAATTGATGCTTCACGTTAAAAGTTGTATTAAATTTAAAAGAAAGAAAATCGATGCGAATATTCCATTTTGAATTGCGGACCACTGTTAGATTCATTATTCTATCCATTTTATATATTTATTTATTCGTTCATTTAGTTATTTAATTATTTAGTGTCGCATTCGTTATTGGAAGACCAATCAATAATTCCGAATGTTTAAATTTTTGATTATTTTTGGCACTGTAACTACCTGACACAAAAATATTCAGTTAAAAGTCATTTGAATAAAACAGTACTGGAGAAGAAATATTGGAGCGAGATATTGAAACCCTATTTATGCATCGTTTGCATACTATTGCGATGAAAGCTATAATAGGTTTCTTACGGACGATGCGATGCGAAATTCATATCTGTCTTCCCGCAGCCGTAGAAATACGGTCAAATTATAGTTTCTGAGAAATTTCGCATAACACAGGAATACTGTTATAATTCACTAAACAGACAACGAGGAAATTAGAGAGACGCTTGAAGTGTCGACAGGATTTGTGAAACAGTTCGTGCCCGACCAATGTAATTTGTCATTGGGAACTATGAATACAAAGATAAACTAATACTAACAAGGAAAGTGTGCGACCTCTCGGGACGAAATCTGCGCTCGTTTTTGTTGTATAAGATTGTAAACCAATATAGTTTCCCAACAAATTAGCTGCCATGATCAACTGTATTTATTTTTTAAAAATCACCGAATAATCAGATTTTACATATACGACGGCGTTTAAGAACTACTACTCCAAGATTTAACACCCAAAGAGGAAATTTAAATGGGCTCCATTACATCCGCGAACACTTGATTGGGGGTAGCAAAGGCAAAAATTAAACATCACGTTTTTGCTTATATTTTCTTTTTACATTTGTTAATATTTTAAAGAATTGTTGTTAAAAAATGAAACTAAAAAGAACTCGAACCTACAAATAGTAACTTTAGAACGTAATACACGCATGTTATAAATTCAATTGGTTTGGTTTATTTAGTTTCCTCACTTCCTATGCTAGGTGGCTGTTTGTAAAAGCATTCAACATTACATAAAACACTTATTTGATAAAAAATATACAATAGTTCGCTGTATAAGTTACTCTGATACACAAAAAGCGACAAAGAGTCGGGTTTTAATCCTGTAATTACGGCACACCTAATTAAAAAGTCTTAAAAAAATCAGATTAAAAGTATAAATAATATATATTTACTCAAAAAATATAAACGTGGATCCACGACTCCTTCAACATAAAATGAGATTTTTTTCCAGCACTTTTTGGGTGTTTTATTATTTATAACGTGGATTTTCAATTTACAAATCTCAAAAAATTATTTAGTATGTGCCTCGTTAACGGCAGCAACTCTGATTTTTTCCAAAATGTTTCATTCACTGAAATTAGAAAAATTAAGTAAAAACGTGATGTTTAATTTTTGTCCTTTACTACCTCCCAATCGAGGTACCCCTCTTATCCGACTATACCCTTTGTATAAATTTCAGGTTCACTTGAATGTTAATGAATCTCTGTAAAATGGATCACCAATACTATAAACGGGTGATGTGATAATAAAGAAACAAACTAAAAAGATTTTCTATAAAAAAAAATGCGATGGAAATCCTCCCTGTTGGCTCCGTTTTCGTATACTTCGTCACATTGTCACACCGTCAACAAAATTTTCATTCCTCATACATGTTTTGTACTTCTTCTTGATATACTTGAAAAAAAAAATTTAAATGTGACCGAATTCGAAAAACTGGCAACGTCCCAGAGAGCTGAAAACTAAAAAATAAGCTGCACAGAAAATGCCCTAAAAAGTACAAAATAATTTGATGTTTTAATTTCGCGTACTAATTTCTTGTGGATACGTGCGGTTAATTGGGATTAGTTTGAGGTTTCTTTGCACACGACAAAAAGTAAATAAAAATACTTATCTCTCATGGAAATAAGGGTAAATTATGGGCCTGCAAGATTTGAGTCCCATACGAGTCCTCTTATAAATTTGTCAGAAACCTTCGTGAAATTGAAGTTAAAGAGGTTTAAGGTGAAATCGATACACAAAAATTCTTCACTTTTACGAATGGATTAAAGTGTATTAAATCCTTTTCATACAATATTGAGATTAACAACACAGTTATCAATATCAGGTATTATCAATTCAAACAATTAGACTCTCCCTCTTTACATCGCCTCGTCACACCCTCATAATGCGAGTTATAAGGAAACGATATTAAGATAGGACTCACTGAATATTTAGAACTTTACAAGATTAGTTCCTGGTTAAATTTCCGTTGTCAAGACAGTCGGGTTGAACTTAGCCAATCGATCTCGTACTGCATCAAGAGAAAGAGAGCAACTTAAACACCATGACACACCAACTTCACTTGATACACTGAATTCCCAGTCGAGGAAACGTTATAAAAATACTAATAAGAGATAGGGTAGTTTCAAAATATATAAGTGTTTGTAGCTAATGAACTTCTACAGGAGAGGGAAAGAAATTAAGCCAGTTTCTGCCGAATTATCGTTATTATTAATTTATTGGTTTTATTCCAACTCTGATATAGCTTAACGCTTTATCTATCAGGCTGCTTCCATCGAAGTCTTATGCTTGCTCTTTTAGTCCCTGCTTCCATGAAGTCTTACACAGGACAGTCAATTCATGCACATTATTGCTGTCTAAATATTGGGCCCTTTACCATCTTGTTCGTACTGAATATCTATCAGGCTGCTTCCATCGAAGTCTTATCCTTGGCTCTTTTATTCTGTTTCTTTATTGGGCCTAAGCCATCTTTTAAACTTCTTATTATGAACCTAATCTGATTACTTATAATGAGTGATCTCGTCACTGCCTCTCTGTCCTCTGGTCAGTCAACATCGACGATCTGCGGCGCAATGCCAATCACTCTCGCCGTTCGGCTCCTCGAGCGCCGTCACATGTTATTGTTTCGGCGCAGCCTCGGCCTCACATACATTCTATGGTGACGCACACATACCGAGGCGATGCACTCTGGCACCCCGCACGGCGGTTGACCCTTTTCCTGTGCTCCTTAAGAGCCACACATATTTTTGACTGCATTGACGTAGTCTTTAATTAATTTGCAAATTTCACGGCTCTGATCACTCACACGCCGTAACAATAAGTATTAAGATTTCGGAAATTAAGTTGAATAGTTATGTGTATTAAGGGGGTGTAGGACAGTTAACCTTTACATTTTTATAAATTGTATAAATGTTGGTGTGACTAAACCAATCACTTGCTGAGCACAGTCATTTTACCTTTAATTAGTATACTTGTACAGAGTCATTTGAGGTAAAAACATTTAAAATCAAATAAACAATAGGGCAGTTATTAATTGTTAAACATTACAATATTAATTATCCATAATAGTACTCTGCAGAGGATTTCTTTGGTACGGTTGGTCCAGTGAAGATCAGTTTTTACAGAGTTCTTTTTTAAGATCATAGCTAAGGCAGGGACCAAAATCATGCAGATAAGTCATGTGGAAGTTGGTTAAAACCAATTGTTTATATTGTTAACCAATAAATCTCTATTTTCTGTAACTATTTGGTTATGCTAAATGTACTAAATGATTGAATATAATAACAAGTGTGGTCCCTGCTGTAACAGGTGGTACAGTGAATAATTGTGCAAAAGTGGAACCCATTTGAACCAATAGTTTTGGAAAAATCATCCGCAGAGTACTATTATGCATAATTAATATTGTAATGTTTAACAATTAATAACTGCCTTATTGTTTATTTGATTTTAAATGTTTTTACCTCAAATGACTCTGTACAAGTATACTAATTAAAGGTAAAATGACTGTGCTCACCAAGTGATTGGTTTAGTCACACCAACATTTATACAATTTATACAAATGTAAAGGTTAACTGTCCTACATCCCCTTAACGGGGAGCTAAGTTCTTGCGCAATGCCAATTTACAGATATGATCAGACAACTCTATCTCGAAACAAGCCCACGGACTTTTCCATGCGTACCTCACGACTGTATTTAGAAAAGAGAGCGCCGATTGTTCCTCCAGAGCTCTCGGAGTCCGGAGGCTGCGATAAGGGCTAAAGGTACGTCATCTCAACGCTTAACGAATCACGATGCAATTTCTGTCATGGTACGATGACGTAAAGTCTCTATTCGTCAAGCTCAGTTGGAGTAGGGTGTAGCGCCTTCTTTCTCACGATTGAGATTTTGTAGTGGGGCTACTTTCTTCGTAAATATAACGAGATCTAAGAATTCAAGTCAGCTTAGTTCCTTTCTTCCTGATATGGTTTCCTACCGCCATAGGTTTCGCCTTACATTGATATCCGCTTATGAAAACTATCCGATACAGAATTACAATGAAGAATAATAATCATGCTTAATCTTGTAACTACGGCGCAGGAGAAATATCGATATAAACGGCGCGATCATATGTATATTGATAGATTTGTCAAAACGTGTAAATACGCCTTTTGTAATCAAAGAGTTAAAATATTGTATAATTCGGTCTTTCCTCTTAAATGATCAGACTGGTGCAAACGCATAGGAACGCTAATGTCATCTTCAATGTATACAAATGAATTCGAAAATGCTGTGCGACGTGTTACTCGAGCGCACGCTATCTAACCTTTGACTCAGCGAGCGACAATGATTTCAAGGAAGGAATTCCTCTCGACTGCGATCACTTATACACCCTGGAACTCGAGCGTCTAGGGTTACCACACAATGCCTAAGCATTGACGTCAATCTCAAAGGTCAAACCATTAGTAATCATGAGAAAGTTTAAAAGTAATTAGTTCGGAACGTAACAAGCCCAAATATACTGCAACTTTTCGGAAGCTGCGCAAATATAAGTAAAATATTACTGGCAATCATGTGTCTTACCCGCGCTTATCCAGGTTAGAAATTTGCTAGATTAACCTACACCTATGAGATGTCGGAATTGTATGGAATTGTTGTATACCAGACCAGCTAATGCTAACAATATTAGTAGATAGGGTATACTACAACCGTTCAACTTGTAGAAATGCATGTACAGGGTAAGTCACTTGCCTTTTGATCATCCCCTTTACACTCGAGTCCAATTATTTCCATTATTGGTACAATTTGAGATTATAAATGAATGTCAGTGCGTGGAGAATACTCGGTAAATTCTTCTTTATATTAAAATTACTCAACACCGTATAATTATATCATTTTGAACGACCTATATCCATCATTGGCGATTCAAAGGCAACTGAATCACCCTGTACATAGAGACCATGAGTATTCCCAGAGAGCACGATAGTCAGAAATAGAAATTTCTCGAAGATTTCAGTGTAGGAGCTTTCACGAATTTTGTACTATTTTACTTTGAAATCGCTTTCTGAAATTGCATCAGTCCCCTGGGTGAAGTCAGTCACGAAATTCGGCAACTTTTCATAAGATAAATATGAAAATTCGGGCTGTAGTAAGTCATTTTATTTTATAAATGCAAACATTGAAAATAGGCAAAACTCAAATTTTATATTACTTTTTTCAACTTTTAAAATTTATATTACTAATTTTTTTTCGTCATAACTGTTCAGTGAAACAGAAAGTCACACAACAAATAATAATTTCTTATATTTAATAACATGACAATAACCTTAAGTAACTTTAAAGTCTCTATGAATTTTTCAAGCATCAAGTAATACAAACAACGAGATTGAAATGCGAGGAAACTTGAAAAATATTAAAGCTTGGCCAATCGATGCCGCACTACACCGCAGAAAGAATATACGGCAATTATTCTGCGGAATGTGATATTCGGATACTGCAGTCAAGATAATTCTCCGAACCAAATCTGATATGGGTCTCGAGAGAAATGCAGAAATGATCGAAGAGCCTCGCGGGACAAATAAATATCGGTGAATCCGGCGCAAGAGAAGTGAGCGGGATAAGACAGGACAACGTCCTGTACAAGGAACTAGTGATACTGCAGTTCACTGTTATACCACGTTAAGAAGTGTAGGAAATAAGTCTGAGTGGGATGCTAATCCTTCCTCGCTTCTCAGGATACATAAAGTTTTATTTGAGATCATATATAAATGTGTTCAGTAATACACTTTTAACTGCGCCCATCCACGCTTCGCTCGACGCTACCACACTATCCTCTCACAACCTTCGCTGTTCCACGCTTCGCTCGACTCTGCCCCGCTCAAACGCTTCTCCGGCTTTTCGCCTCGCCACGCGACGCTCGTCTTTTCTTTTCGACGCTGACCACACACACAATACTATACGTACGCATATCCATATATAAACGCACCCTACAGAAGGGATTGGTTCTCGAACCGAATCCATACTCTTTTCTTGGCACTTATATTTTATTATAAAGATATAACGCACAAGTTTGTCGCAATTTTTTTCTCTAATTACTAGTGAGCAATTCAAAATAATAAAAAAAATCGAAATAAATAAAATATAATGTAAATATTAAAAGGAAAAATCACGATTGACAAGATATTACACACAGTGGCTAAACAGACTATTGACACGGCCAGTATTTTTAGAATAATTTTTCTTAAAAGAGAAAGCTCTCTCATCAAAGGAAATTTATACTTTTTCAAGAAGGGCATTTTTCTATTCGAGGAAGCGAAGTGAATAATCCGTATGATTACGTCCACAAAAATCGGCAATTAAAAAAAGCGTAGATACAATTTGTTAACCTTTCCACTTGCCCGGCTTTCGCTTATCCATCTATTCTCACTCGCTCATCCACACAAACTTTCACACGCATTTATAAAATCTTTTCACGGACATTCAAAGTTCACATTACGTACTTTGTCTCAATTACCAGTCTTTCACGTTTTACATCCCATATACATTTTTTTAAAAGGATTTTCTCGAGTTACGCATGGGACTATCTGTGTTTGTAGCTACCTACAGTGGATACAAAAAGTATTGGCACTCCCAGTATTTTTACAATAATTTTTAAGGTTGGCACTTTCTTCTACAAGAAACCGTATCCCTATTTAGAAACAAGAGTTTTCTTCATCAAGAACATTTTGTCCAAAAACACTGGGTGTGCGAGTACTTTTTTTATCCAGTGTATAAGTGTAACCGGATGAGTGTGAAAGAAGGTGCAAACGATAGTTTCAAAAACCGGTAAAGGGACAAACAATTATACAAATAAAATCAATAAACAACCATTTTTAACTTGTACTTGTTTTACTAAAATACAATAAAAAGTAAAAAATAATTTGTTTACCTGCTACAACATTCTTGGTCATGTGACTATTGAAATCGTGGAGCGCTCGTCATTGTATTGATTGGGTTCCTATATAGCTGAATAATTTATTTTGTTCAATTTAGTTCATTTTACAAAAATCGTGTAACTTAATAACTGTTTTATCCTTCTTATTGTAATATTGTGCTAGACATGAAATGTGATAATTGTTGGAAGAACTCCGTAGGGGTAGGGACAACAAATAACTAAATATGAATAAGATAAAAATACGTTACAATGTTACTGTTCTATATATTCATGCAATATTATACACCTGTTTATAAAATTTTTTAAAGAAAGAAGGTTCTCGTTTAATCTCGTTTGAGTATAGTTAAACGAAGTAGAACACGGATGATGTCCTTGGATGATGTGACCACCTGGTGACGCCGTGTTTCTGTTGACACAACTCTTTTGTATTATTTACAATCATTTTTGAGTGTTAAATATAACAATTTAAAAAAGTGCACAGCCTTTAAAAGAACGAAATATAGTCTGTGATAGATATAAATACTGCTAATTTATAAAAGCATTTGAGGTTAGGAGAGCACATTTTAATATGCTATTTTTATAACCCGTTTGTTATAGAACAGCATATCAAAAACTATTGTTTCAATTATTATATTTTATTTCTCCGAGTGTTAATCATCTGTGACAAGAGGAGCCGGTATTTTGCCGCCAACAGGAAAGTAGTTTACTCAATCACTTACGAAGAAAGAAGACGTCGAGCAAGCTCTCCTCATTCGTATGGTATTTGAACTTTCGCCTCGGACGTTATTTACGGAAGAATTAATCAAGCAGGCTGATTGAAGTGTTCGCCCGAGGGTTGGAGATATCGAGTGCTCGAGATATCGGCTGCTTTATTAAGGCCGAGAGCTTTAATAGCAACCCCGTGAACAGTATCTTCAATGGAGACACCTTGATCGCTGCCCTATTGATTGGCTGGGTAATTATAATAATTAAAAAATATTTGTTTAAAATATGTTTTTGTATTACAAAATTGTAACAAAAGCAGGACACTAAAATGGCGATAATGACCAAACAGAGTCAGGAATAAAATAACGTAATGGTAATTTATAACAACATTTCTGGTTCGCCTTACAAGAATTCTTAAACTAGTATATGATGCTTTTGTTATACATTTGTAATGCAAAATAATGTTTTTTACAAACGTTTCGTAATTATTATACGCTATTTCTATCACTTTTGTGTTGGTTAAGGATTTAGAAAATACATAATTGGTATTTTGCTTTTACAAGGATGCTATCTTTCCGAGTAACTCAAACTACATTGGTTTACTCATTTGAATGATTTGTTTGCACGAGATGCTATACAAAAGTTTTGTTTGAATCTTGAATTAAAAAGATGGCCAATGAAATAGCAGGCTGGTACCCTACTATATTATACTCTCTCCATCAATAGCAACGTAAAAAACAGACATAAAGTACAATTTAATGTAAAGGCATAAAATAATAATAATAATAATAATAATAAGAATAATAAGAATAATAATAGTGTAGGAGATTTATAAAATAATATAAGAGACTAGTATGATAAAGTGAGAGAGAATGTGAGAGAAAGATAGAAAGAGTGAGAGTGAAGGATGCTGCTATCTAAGACTACATTTGTATGTTTTAAAAATGAGACAACCGTGTGCAAGAAGGGCTCACTTATTGATTTGTGGATTCATTCCTTTAAGAGCCTTAAAAGAGACAAGACGTGTAATAAAATCGTTCAATCACTCGCGTTCCTGTTTATTTACTACAATAGTAATAGTACGGCGAAAAGTTTATAAGTCTCGCTCAACCCTACGCTTCAAGAACACATTTCATCAGTTAATAACGCTCACTGAGAGAATAGAAGTTGCAAAATTAAATGTCGAAGTTTATGGAAGCTGCAGGCGACAATACAATCGTGATACATTTTGCAAATCAATGTGTTTCACAAGGATAATCCACAACTAGTACCACTAGTACTACTTTTTACCTAATTTCGACAAAGGAGATTTTTAATTCGTCGTGTATATTTTTGGGGGTGTTTGTCCAACAATATTTTGCGACAGATAAGATTAAACCTTTTTTACCTTACCGAACAAACTTCCAGACTTGCCCAGTTATAAAATATATAAAAAAATGAATTTGGTTAATACTATAATATTTACAGGAAGTTATTATTTTAGTGGGCACGAAACTACTCGGCGTTTGTTTGTATTTAAATCACTTTTTAGAGGTTCCAGTTTTAATAATTCAAACAATGCAATACTATTCGGGCCAAAAAACTACGGATCGAACTATGCTGATGGTTTACAGTTATCGGTTAGTTGTAATTTGACATTGAAATAGTGAAAAACCAGTGGTTAATGTCTGCAAAAAGTGTGAAACTATTTATAACTCAGTTTTAATAACATTTAGCTATTATTATTTAGTATTTCATTAATATTATTACGTTGTGCAGGGAAATATTTGCAAAACTATAGTAAATCTTTCAAGAATACGTATTGTTAAACTATAAATGAAATAAACTATAAATATATAAAAATATAGTTGGCCTTTGCGAACAAAAATAACTTTAGTTGAACCTAAACAGTGTTCGTTCTGTGCGCTTATTCTGAAGCGTTACCTACTTATATGCTGACCACTGCGCATGTATGTGCAACAATCTAAACTGTACAAGCCCAGTAAAAAGTTCTAATCCATGTACATGGCAAAGATAATCATTTCCTTATCTTCAATAATCTTGTCTTTTGAATAATTTTTAGAATGATAACTTCCTTGTTAAAGACATAAGTTAACGTTAAGAATTGTTGAATTTTATGTACTGATGAGTTAAACGAGAACTATGTTGTACAAAAATGCCAATAGTAGCTTTGTAGTTTATATTATATTATAAGTAATATATTATCAATATGAATGATTGTAAACCTTTTATACTGTGATTACATTATGATTAATGGATACAACATAGTGACAGTTATTTTACAGCTTCAAGTTATCATACAGATGATACAAAAGTCAATCTAAGGAAGAATTCGTCCCCTTTTTCTTAGGGCAGAAGTACTTCCCTTCTTATATATTACATCCTGCTAGTTCCGTTTTACTTGAGCGTCACAATTCGAAATTAATTCTTAATTCGTACGATACTCACAACTAGAATGATGACAAGTCAAAAACTTGCAAGTCAGACTGGAAGAGTCATCATCTGGTAGAATGATGTCATAAATCCCTCTCCTCCTACTCCTGATTACAGCTTCAGAACATGATATCCAAGTTTTATCGAAATCTACAGATGCGTGGGGAGTCGACGAATGATTCCGCATGAAATCGATCCCACCACAATCACATTACAGAGTAGAAGGGAACGAAGAGGTAACATACAAAGCAGACCTGAAATCCGAACAGTGGTATTCCGCATCTGCTTTGGACCCCACGAAGTCATCAGGAAACGTAAGTGACTTAACCTATACGCTGCTTAATCTACTTCCGACGTATTGTCGAATTCTTCTGTGAAGAAATAACTGAATAAAAGTGCAACTTAGTCAGTGCAACATTGATAAATATCGAGTTGTGTGTTATGATATCCATATTTACTAGTGACACGAAGGATACAAAATAGTTGACGACCAAAGAATGTTTTTTTGTTTCAATATTCAGTCAAGCATAGCGAAATTCAATTATGTAGAGTAATAGTCTTTCCAATTTAATTTCATTTTCCCCAAAAAAATGAAATCGCATGTCTAAAATAGGTGTATCATAAGTGACAACCTATCATATCGTTATTGCATGGCAAGATATCAAGAGAACTTGTGTACACGCACATATTGGCTATGTGATACTAGTGTCTTAAGACTAACTGAATAAGTACAGATATGCTATCTCCTTCTTTTGGTTTGCGATGACAGGTATATTTACAAGACAAACTAACAAATACAATCAAACTTAGCCAGCTATTTTCTAATAACTTTGCGCTTAGTATTCCCCGAATAATTGTTATCGCCCACCAAATCTGACGAATTCGTTTTCACTTGTTTGTTCCACTTTCTATTTACATTGTCTTCGAATGCTCTCAGGCATACTTACGCAGACTTAACATTTGACATTGACATCGTTCTATCTAAAGATTTTAAAGTACGCAAGTTAACGGTTTGCACTAGAAAAATATATTTAAAACATTTTTAAAAAGTATGAGACTTAATAAATTTTAGAATACCTGTAAAATCTACTAAATTATCAATGCATAATCAGGAGAAAGTTAAGCAAATTTCGTAAGGGGTAATGGGCGATGATTCAAGTGGCGACGATAAGATTATAAAGATAAGAAAGTGATAAAATCAGCAACTGTAATATCATCTAACATATTATTTGGTTATAAGAACTGGGTCATAAGATAATCAATATCAGGGAACGCTCGAACATAGTTTCTTTATATATATACTAGCAAGGATGCAACAATACTCTATTAGTTCAATGTTTTGGTGTCTCTGATGATGTGCCATTAAACGTAATCAAGAGATGTTCAAGGCCGAGCACAGATAAGCAGAAAATCCTTTCACTCTGAATTCTCGTGCGTCGGTTAGTGCAGATTTCGAATTAGGACCCATCAATGATTCTCAAGGGTTGCATACAAGTCAGTGCTGCCATCTCTTGATGCCGGCAGTGAAATGGCCAGTGTTAGTGTCGGTAACTTTTAAGCCTTTTCATGTCTTCGAAAATGATCCTTCATGATTTTTTGCTGGGAGGTTGGAGTGTTAGAAGCATGCAATGCCAGATTGCAGAATGTTGCAGAATGTATAGCTGACGCATTCATGGTGGAAGAAGAACTCAAATTCACATTTGCATTATTTTTTATTGCTTTTTATAATATTTCTCCAAACTATTACTTTATACAAAAGGGCTCTTATATTTCGATTACTAAAAGATTTCGAATAAAAAATAATCTATGAACAGTCATATTTTTTACGTACGCGTTGATTTCTTATATTTTGCATCATTATTTATTTTTTGCTTGTTGTATCTCCCAAATTGCAAAATTACAAATTTTATTCGTACACACTTTTTATTATTATTCAATTTTTTTCAGTACATAATAGTTTATTCGAACTGTGCGCAAATATTGAGCACCCAAAGTAAGCCAAACATATATTTTTCAATCACTAATGTTAAAAGTCTAAAATCAAGTCTTAGAGTGCACGAACAAATTGTGTAGTTCTAGAAAAATATCAAGTAACTTAAGACAATGTGACTGAAAACAGTGTCAAGTAACAAAGTTATACATCTCACTAGAAACTATGACACCGAAAAGATGAAAGTCACAAAGAAAATTTGGGATTAAATGTCAGTTGATTTTTGTAAAAATTTGATGGGCATAAAATGTGACCCGAAATGAATAATACATATTTTGAATTTAATAATCCTTATGTTTAAAAACCTAAAATAATGTATGAAATGAAAATATTGTTTACTCGAGTGGTTTCGATTAAAATTATACCGGTCACTCTAAAATAATTAATTTTCTATAAAAGAAGAAAAACGGTATTTTTCAGGCAATTTCAAGAAAAATTACAGTTTTTTTGTGTTCTAACCTATCGAACCCTACTTTCATTCCGTAACCCGACACGCACTTGGCAGATTCTTCTTATTTTCACTGGTTACTGAATTGTTGATTTCTGAATCCACATGCACAGTTTTCCCCTTTGGTTCAAAGAATAAATTCATTGGGAGAGACAAGTGAACGGGACTAGAGAAATTTACTGATGCAAAATTATTACAATCTGTAAATTCCACTGAACGTATCGAATGATTTATAAATAAAGTAATTTATTCAAAGGCAATATAATTAAATAAGTATTGAAAGAACACGGTATTAAAAAACGAATATGAAACATTAGTGAATCGCTTTTTATACATTTTTTTTAAATATACTGTGGGAAATGCACTTTTTACTTGTTTCTGTAATTTAAATCGAAACAGGATGTTTTATAAATATCACGAAAGTTTATCAATTAAAAATTGATATTTGCCACTTGAAATTAAGTTCTCCAATTCAATATGAATTGAAATCTACTCAAGCATTAATAAATTCTTAATATTATTTACAGTTCTATAGAAATGCCGCACTACAAGTTGACGTACTTTTCTGTCACGGCCTTGGCAGAGCCAATCCGCTTCCTCTTCGCTTATGGCGGCATCGATTACGAAGATGTACGCTTCAGACGAGCCGACTGGCCGAAAATAAAGCCCAGTAAGTATTATCCCAGAAAAAGATATTAAAAATGCAAAAATGACAAGTAAATTTTTATAGCGGAGATAATAATGCAAAGGAAACACTACACAATACAGAACCTTCATAATAATAACATTTCGCCGGTCAAAGAAAAAATTCTTGATAAAAGTTACATTAGAAAAGAATTCAGTCGGCCCATTTCCTTAGGATCCAATTAAGCAAACATAATGAAATTTCTTGGCTAGATCCTAATAAGCTATTTAACATATTTAATGAAAGCATTCGGAAAATAATGCCTGCATTTGAAGAACAAAAATAATTATTCATCACTTTTTGAGCAGATTATTAAGCATCTTTCTTTCTAAAAGGTTTAAAAAACAAATTGTTAATTGAATTATTCAGTCATTATATCAAGCCCCAGTTAGTCAAAGTTTCATTGAAACCAATAATTTTGAAAAAAATTGAAAAAAGTGCCATTTATGGTTTCTCTTAATTGTCTCCGAAGCTTCCATAATAAATACGACGATAGTTGTGTGCGAAAATGTCTAAATTGCTAAAAGAATATCGCCGGCAAAAGAAGAAAGTGGAAATGTTTGTAATAACTCTTTATGAATGCTTTTTTACGCTTTTCTAGCAACACCTTTTGGACAAGTGCCAGTACTTGAGGTAGACGGTAAGAAAATTAACCAATCCGTTGCTATCGCTCGTTATGTGGCCAAGCTGGTGGGTCTTACTGGTAAAAACGACTGGGAAGCGCTCGAAATTGATGCTACTGTTGACAACATTCATGATATGCGTCAGAGTAAGTATTGATTTGAGCTAACAATAAGCTAATTTGGCACCAATCGTACCACGCACGCTCAAATGACCGGATTTGAAATTCGTTTTACCTATGCACTTGCTTTTGTTGCTCCTCGTTAAAAATAATAGGAAAATATAAATTCATGTGATCTTCACACAAAAGTAGTAACAGTTCATTGTATATTTTATTTATGAATCCGAAAATCAACATTGTAATTAGTGCCTGTGACTGATTGTGTGTTACCGAGAGTACTAGTTCAACAGCAAGTGATTCACACTGTACGCTAGCTTGATCGGACAATCAACAGTGCAACTGAACTAATTTTCAAAATTTCATTTTTTTACGAAACGGCATCTTTCTAGACACAAAAAAATGGTTTTCATCTTTGAAAATGACTATACTTTCACAGCTCGTTTTGAGTCTTTTGAGTGTTCGCACAACCAATCGATTTGGACAAAATGTTTATAAAGAAGATAACTCTTGTCTCTAAATAGAAATACAGACACTCAAGAATAGCTATAAATGTATGGTCATTTTCAAGGGTGGAAAGCCGTTCTTGCGTTTAAACATCCTTTATAACAATTGCAACTGTATTTTAGAATTGGCTGCCTTCCACTTCGAGCAAGACCCGACGATTAAAGAGGCGAAGCGGAAGATGGCAATGGAAATGCTCCCCACGTACCTCGAGCGCTTGGATGCTCAAGTGAAACAGAACGGTGGCTACTTCGTCGGTGGAGCACTTACCTGGGCCGACCTCACTTTCGTCGCACTTGAGGAGCCCTTCGAGTGGATGTGGCCTAACATGCTCGAGAAATACGAAAATCTAAAACAGTTAATGAAAAAAGTCCTCGCAATTCCGTCCATTAAGGCTTGGGTTGAGAAACGCCCAGCAAGCATCATGACATGATTTTTTCTTTTATGTTATCGTATAGAAATATAAGATCTCTTCTTTCATATTTGTATCAGTTGTTATTATTCCTATTATTCCTAACTATTCGATATCGTCTATGCCGATCCTTACAAGCAGAGTGCCAGACCTGTCGGATCGAAACCTGTGCTCATTTTTTTATAAGTTGTAAACCAATGGAGAATCATAATTATGAATATTTTTTAAAAATTATTCAAAAATGAGAGTTTACATAGTCAACGGCGCTTAAGAACTAAGTCCGTTATTTTGGAATGCCAGGTCAGTATCCCCTATGATGTTTTCGGTATTTCTTCATAATCTACATATCTATACTTTCATGCAACGCGAGTTCTTGGACAACAACAAATATAGATGAATAAAGGGCATAGCCGGATAAGAACGGCAAAAGTGCCTCCGGCCCAAATTTTTTAAAATCGCTTGATTTTCAACAGAGTGAATTTGATTCACGAAAAGGTGAATTCGTTTTGCAAGAGGGTGAGCTTGATTTGCAGAAGGATGAAATTGTCCCCGCACCTTTTTTGACGGCAATTTAGGGAGATGTTTGGTCCATAAAGAGTGAATTTATTCTAAAGTTACAGTCTTTTTTATCGAAGCGTGTTCGTGTAAAAAAATGATGATTGAAAATACGTACAAAAATCATATCTCGCGATTAGAGGATGCAATCGGCTTTGAAAAAATACAAAAATTTAGAGAGTTTAAAGGGCACATTTAAAAAACGGTCCAATTTTTTTCCGTGTCTGAATCAATAATAAAAATGTTTTCTTTGTTTTACTATTTTTTTCATCAACACCACCGCTTCGTACAATTATCAACCTCTTTCCCCTTTATCTTTAAACAGTCCCCGAAGACCTCAATTTTTGTCGGAATTTTCAAAAATGTACGCTTTGGTTAAAAAAATTATTAATTATTAACTCACTCCATTTATTAAGCATTACACGAAACACATTTGCCAACATTGTTTTCTACATACTATTGATGACCTCTACTAGCAATTTGTCCCCACAAATTTATATGTATAGGACAGTATATTTCATCTTTTATCATGTAGATCCGATCTGCGCCGATCTTACCGCGTACTCACCGTGCATTTAATACTTTCCCTACTGTTGGCGTCTTTCGACGTTTTCAAATTTCGTTTACTGTAAACTGTTGGCGATTATAGGTGCTCGAAAAATACATTGCGATTATATATGTTACAACTAAAATCTTGTTGGTTGAAATTAGTGTTCTGCATTCAACTTTGCTGTAGTCAAAGGGTTAAGGATGTATTTGACCTATTTCAAAAGAGTGCCAAATTGATAAAAATTGGTGATGTTGTTCTCTCTCCTTTTTCGAAGTGCTATTATTGAGTTATTACAATTTGAAACTCCATTGATTTTACACGCGTTCTTATAGGGAAAGCATTTTCGTCGAACGAAAGAGCAAAAAATGTTGAAAAATGTTGAAAAACAGTCGATTCTAAAAAATGTGTACATTACTAAGTTGAATTCAAGGCATTTTTACAATTAAAAGTTTTGTTGTGTAAATCAGAAAAATCTTAAATTTAGCTACAAAAACGTTGGGAAAGTGAAAAATAGCTTTCTACCAGAAAATATGCAATGTTAACTATCATTTGTGCCTATGTTTCCTGCACGTGGCGAGTAGATATTTAAAGATTTTGAATTTCGCATGCTTTTGTCTACGATTATACCTCCCATACATCCTTAAACAGTCGTCGCTCCAACGGGTAGCATATATTAAAGACAACCGAACTAATACACTTGCCTCATACAACGAGCTGACTACTTAGTGACATCATTCACCTTGTCGATCGAGAAGCGGGAAATAAGTTCGTCATGATTGGGCCGGGAATCCAGAGACCGCGAAGCATGAGAAGAAGTTGTGACTGCTCAGTCGGTACGTTACGAGGCAGTGGATAATATCACTGTACTTTCGTCACAGTCTATTAGAGAATGAACCCGAGATTTCCCTTACCCAAGCGCAGTCACTGCCATTTCCTTTGATACTTGGGTAGGTCGCTGACCCAACACTAGGAAGCGCGTGAGGGGAAGTCAGGCTACGGAATTCCCAAAGTGTAACTGGAGACGGTAAAATCCCGACCGGGTCCGCTTGGCTACCCTCCCTCACCGGGTTCATTCTCTCAGCGGTCCGACTTATAGTCATCTTCGTTCTTCGTCTAGTCGTAGCACGTTGAGTTTAAGTTCGCAGTCATTCGCAAGCTGGACTCCGTCTATTGAGTTGAGGCCCACTGAACGATGAGAGTGAACGTCACTGCTCAAGAAGTTCTCATAGATAGAAGGCGTGTGTCCAGGGGATTGTATGTAATAGTAGAAAGGACCAAAGGGAGGGCATGTATCTAACAAGAATGGTGTTTTCAAATAAAGAATATTATGTAGAAGTATGAAAGTGTCCTCAATTATTCCATCACAAAAGGAAATTCAACACCGTCGCCACTTGGTTTATACGTACAAGAACGTAACCTCCTAATATGGAGTTTGTACTTTGCTGATGGTACGACAGAGAAATCCGACACAGTATCTGATTTATTTATACTTTCGTTTCTCCGTGAACGTCAGCTATAGATCAGCAAAATGTTTCTTTTCCTCTTGGATCTGTGAGATCGGGTTTCCTATCTTCAAGTCTGACTGATTCGTAGGAATACTTCTTGCTTGATGATTGTTACGGGCAGATAGATTAAGTCCGTGATGCGATTATGCGGCGTAGTGAATTTGTGTTAGGTACGACAAAAGAGTGTATTGTGTTGATGCCCGAAGATATTGTGTCATCGCGAACGTCGCCGTATTTATTGTGTGTGGGTAATTATCGCTACTTGTAAAGGATGCGTGCGGATCATGAGAGCAAAATGTCTTGTTTTATTTGGAGTTACGATTCCCGTAAGCCGAGCATCTAGTGCGCGGTACCGCGAAAACATGCCGCGGCCTATAAGCCATCGTGCTCAGGTGGAGGTTCGCTTCTACTTGAGGTCGAGATTGACGTCGTTAGGGAAGGTAAAATTTGCCGGGTTTTGAAGGTCCCGCGTGCACGGGGAGACCTTATGGTCGAACCGGGGCCGCTAGGCTAACCCTTAGTGACGCCGCAGGAATCGGCCTGCGATAAGGGTAATAGAATTAGGGACAATAGTCTCCCTCTTCAAGGCCTAAATATGTATATAGTTCGAATTCTCTGCACGCAGTCCTCAGTGATACCTCGGAAGCGGAATAAAGCGGATCGAGCGAACGAAAGTCGACTACAATGATGGACAGGTGTTTTTGTTGTATTTTGATTTTTATTTGCTAGTTATGTTACTGTCCTATCGGACTTGAGCAACAACAAACTAACCAGAGGAAGGTATACAATGATGAACTTGGATGTATTACTACTTTTTCTCACGGTGATGTTAACAGGTTGCTGTTCCGGCATAGAGAGAGCGACACACTCAATTTTCACAAGTTTCAATACGGAGCAGAAATGTCAGCCCAATCACACATATTACTCGGCTTACATATACTTTCATACACCTCAATAGTTTTTAAGAAAATTGTCCAACAACACTCTCAAACTACACTGTTATGGTACACTGTCTTCGCCCTGGTGTTTAAACTAGTCGTCAATATGACTTGCAAACTTGCGGTGGTTCGCAAGGCTGACAATTTTTTATAATGCAACTATCATGGAGCAGGATAAGGCAGTGATTAGTCACGTTTGATTGTACGTGGAAACCTTCCAGCCTAACGTTGAGTAACACTTTGATTCACGAAAGATTTTCTAGCCTTGCGAAATCGTGGTCAAAATCCAAAGTGAAACTTGTGGGCTTTGTAACCCTCATTTATACCCCATGAATAGTTTACTCCCTCTCAAATAACGACTTTGTTAATTAGTTGACATTAAGCTAAAAAACTGATTGTCTTACATTATGCCTTTTGCAAGCCCGCTAATAAAATAACTTTCAATCCTTATTGCATATTATTGAGTGTTTTTCTAAAATTAAGAATTATTCATACTGTATGTCATACTAAGGATTGAAATCATGAGATAACTTGCCCTACACTTATTAAATTAGTTCATAACAGTTAAAGTGTGTAACGGATAGCAATTGTTTACCAAATTTTTAATAATTGTTTTTCAGTTTTCAGTTTTCAGTTTTTCATTTTCTGTTTTCGCATCGTGGTACGATTAGAGAAAAGCAACAAATTCGCAAAGCAACTGCAAAAACATCATTAAATTTTGTTATATCTAACCACTGTATGAGCCTATTATACATTCAAAATCCAAATGACGTAACCAAATTGACTCCTAATGAAGTAAGCACAAATGCAACCCAATGTACCTAAAGAGATTGTCACTAATACCTTAAGGGGATGTAGGACAGTTAACCTTTACATTTTTATAAATTGTATAAATGTTGGTGTGACTAAACCAATCACTTGGTGACCACAGTCATTTTACCTTTAATTAGTATACTTGTACAGAGTCATTTGAGGTAAAAACATTTAAAATCAAATAAACAATAAGGCAGTTATTAATTGTTAAACATTACAATATTAATTATGCATAATAGTACTCTGCGGATGATTTTTCCAAAACTATTGGTTCAAATGGGTTCCGTTTTTGCACAATTATTCACTGTACCACCTGTTACAGCGGGGACCGTAGTTGTTATTATATTCAATCATTTAGTATATTTAGCATAACCAAATAGTTACAGAAAATAGAGTTTTATTGGTTAACAATATAAACAATTGGTTTTAACCAACTTCCACATGACTTATCTGCATGATTTTGGTCCCTGCCTTAGCTATGATCTTAAAAAAGAACTCTGTAAAAACTGATCTTCACTGGACCAACCGTACTAAAGAAATCCTCTGCAGAGTACTATACACAGAGTACTATAACAATAACTGCCTTATTGTTTATTTGATATTAAATGTTTTTACCTCAAATTACTCTGTACAAGTATACTAATTAAAGGTAAAATGATTGTGCTCACCAAGTGATTGGTTTAGTCACACCAACATTTATACAATTTATAAGAATGTAAAGGTTAACTGTCCTACACCCCCTTCAAGAGGGATGTGACAGTAATAAAGAATTTAAAAAACAATGTTCGTTCAGCTATGAAGATAGGGCGGGCCGGAACGTAAGCCTGTACCACCGGAGGACGAAAAGAGAGAAGTCAGACGGAAGGCCAGGAGCTTTCAGCCCGTGCGAGCTGAAGATACCAACCTACGGCGAGTGTAGCGTGGTTATCGATCTATGCGCAAGAGATCGGTATGCGCACCTTCGATGCAAATAGGCATGGCCCAACCGGGAAATTTGTAGCGTAAGGTGGTGCAACGACACGTAGGGCAAATTAAGAAAATACCGAGAGCTCGTCACCTTGTGAGCGACTTCGGAAGCGAACTGAGCGAGCGGATTCCTTGTGCGAATTTGAGTGTGAGCGAGTAGAGTCAACAAACCAGCAAACGAGCAATTAGTATGTACGAACGAGGGCAACCCGCTCGCGAGATGCAGTGGTGGCTCAGAAGACAGATTGGATAGTAATGAAGTATGTCATACGAATTATCTGCGTGCATGTAGCTTTTGCAACTTGGTGCCGGTCGTTATCGCTCCTTCGTGAAAGTCTAAAGTGCGAGTGATTTTCCGGTCACGATGCAGTTGATTTTCCCTTAGAGCAATTCTTCAAGTCACCACAAAATCCTCAATTGCGATTTTGTTGTGTGAGGCGTATGAAAGCCAGGAGCGGTTTGCCCGTCACCATCGTACTTCAGTAAAACGTGGGCTTTCCTTCCTCCGATTTGAAGACTTGCAAGGAGCAGTGGTCCCCAATTTCATCAAATCGTTTCAGACTATCAGGATCACTCGAGTGTTCGGCTTTTCGAATACAAGATTAGTAGATTAGATAGATTTTATAGTGGGTGCGGGAAAGTGGGTCTGAATTCTGAGCATTCAGGCACGGGTGTTAGGGTCTTCTAGTTCCCGGCTGATTTTCGGCCAAATAAACATCTGTTGTCACCCATCCGTGTAGGTTCCTTATCGTTCTTCTTTTTTCGACAATCGATCTCTAATAATCGATATATAGAGGAGAAGCATCATTAAGGAGAATTTGGGTCTTGCACAATGCCTTGCGCCGAACACCTTCTTTCTCTCCCTACAAGTAAACCTTAGATGGGCCGTCGCGTTACTCTAATGCTGGCAGCACACTCTTGATTCAAGTAGCGACAAAAGGATTTAAAAAAATCGAAAATCAACTTTTCGTAGCTCTTTGTAAAGAGGAAGCTTCGCTCTATAAGGGCGTGTAAATGGAAATCCGAGAAAAAAAATCTAGAAGCTCCATAGAGTGTCTTGAAGTTATGAAATTTCGAAGGAGAGAAGGAAGCATCAAACTTTTGCGATTATGTAGAAGAAAAATTATTGTTGGAAAAATGAGGATCTGAGGCTTTTAAAGTAAAAGCTTGGCGCTTTAAAATGAGCGTATGCACATTATTGTACGATTTTTTTCACGAAGTTACAGCTGCTCAAACATTGGAAATTTTCGGACGAAATAAAGTGACCCGCTAATTTTGTGAAGTAGTGTAGATGCATTTTCAAATATTTTGTCAAGAACTTACGTATATGATCGATTAATATTTTTTTTTATTTGTAAGTGCCACTAAACCATTTATTGTCATACCTTCTTTTAACATTGTCTTGCCGTGACTACAGCTGCTCGGAGCTGCATCATCCGAAATTCAAGAAATGATACATATTTCGATAGCGTATTAGATTACCTCGCACCCTATAGAGTCAGATTTCTTTTTGTATGCTCCACCTCTTTTACTAAATGAAAAGGCGCAATTGTTTGGCTCATAATCGATATTTCATTTTGTTGCAAATATTTTATTTTTTTAAAAACCTGACACTTAACAGTTGAGATGGTGCAAACGTTATTATAGAAATTAAGGAGAAGGACAACACGAGGAGTCCCTGATAGCCTGGTGATAGGAGTGCGATATGCCTGATGCACGCAGCACCCGACGTTCTCGTACACTCTATCAATGATAAGGGTAAAAAGAATCTAGCTTTGTCTTCGCTGATATAAAAACCTCATCCGGAAACAAAGCTATGACTCAGCGATACCTATCAGAGGAGGGAGGACACTATGCTCTAATGCAGTGCTGTCCAAGAGCTGCTCCCAGGAGCACAGGGCTTCCCCCACTCCTGGCGCTCTCGGCAGCAGTGCTCGACTTGGCGACTTGGCACTGCTCTACACCCAACTGATGTAATAAATTTTGTATACAATGAGTATGCGTTAGTTTCCCACATTAGCAGACCACTCGATCACCGGGCTACTCGGCGATCTGAAAAACTAGGTGTCACAAGTAGTACGCGTGATTTAACAATTTAAATATCTAGAAAGGGGCAGACAGAAAGAACTTTCAGTTAGTTTTAATTTTTGTTTGGTCCGATGCCATAACTAACGGCGTTGACTATCGTCGATTTCAGCAGTTTTTCATGGCATTAATTTTCACTTTATTTTTAATACCACTTTTTCAACCATTTAGTGCTTTTTAATTTCTCTTTGTAGAACGGTAAAGATCAATTTTTGTTGTGCTATTTAATCATTCGGTTGTTTGTTCATTCAACAAGCCACTTTACTACTTCTAAACTTGCGTTGCAAACTATATAAATCAAATTCATCACCACGATTACAGAATTAATGTGTATCAAAGAAGACACTACGAAGACGTTCGAATGACGGGAACCGATCGTAGTCCACAAAACCAAAAAACCTTTAATTTCGGACTTGTCTGTAGCATTCTTTTCTAGTCGTTATAAGAACTTGGTGCCGGCATCGAAATTCGTATTTCGCCTCCAGTTGAGATATGAAGAAACCATATCGATTCGTGTCACTTATATACACTATTTTTAAATCATTAAACTCAATATCTTGCATTGTAGCGTAATCAGACTTCCGATAGTATCTTATCTACGTAACAGGCAGCTCGCAATATTTAGAGTTTCCGGGAGCGGGTGATGCAGCATGTGTGCAATATTGAAAAGAAGGCGCTTAAGGTTGCTGTTACACCATGCATTTTCCATTTGTATCTAACGCATCCATTGAATGCTAAAGCAGGGGCCGTCCCTCTCCTGTACCTACCCTCGAGTGGCGGCGTGGCGTCTTTAAGGGTGTACGTTAACATTTTTAACCAGCCGTGAATTATGTATTTGTACATACTGTGATGTGGCAGTTTCTTGCCCGTCACAAAATTACAGCGCATTGCTGTACGCCTTCGGACATGCTCGGAGCTCGGGGTGAGGATAGGCGGTTCGCGGGCTCGTTCGAGTGCACGTTGGTTTGCCTGGCGTCGTCATTTCTGTATTTCTTCACGAATATATATTCTACTAAGATTACAGCTACCGCCTTTCCGAGTATGGGGAAAAGCGCAGCAACATTCGGATCAGCGGGTTACACATCGCCGCGTAGCCAGGGCCACAGAACACCAACGTTGCTTATAATATAAGGTTTTCGATTATAGGGAACTTCTCGACCGCTGCTGCGGCTAGCCGTCGGAATCCACCGATTTTTCAATCGGTAGGTCCAGAAGGATACCCACTTGCCTGCCCCGGACAAGGATTGGGGGTGCGGAAGAGCCGGCTCCACTTTTCCTCTGGCGCCGAATTCCCGCGAACTTACTCCGCGCGGATTAGTACCACCCTGTGTTGCGCCCGAGCCCCAAAGTTAGCTCTCGGAATGCGCAAACTAGCAATACTTGCAAATCCTTCCTTCGAAAGGATGATGCAATGTCCAAAGGTAGTACCCAACCATTATATCAGTAGCGAGCGCATAGCGACTAAATCACGTTTAGCAACGAGGCACTGAGTCGCTTCGCTTGATCAGCGCCTCGTGCCACGGCAACGCCTGTCTCGAACAAAACCGTCAACCGATGTCCCGATCTGGGACTCGCTATCCAGATTTCAACCAGAACACATCCGTGCAAACCACTGAGTTACTCTGTACCTCTTGTCAGTTCTTTGGTTATACCTTATTCAATAAACGTCAAGTTTTGGGTTTAATCCCGGTGGATTCCAATCCTTTAAACGCTACGAGCCTGACTTCCTCCGATCCCACTACCCGCTCTACGCCGTCATCACGCAGGGCACAACACCTGAGCCAATCAGGGGGAAGGTCGGTCGTAGCAAGGAACCAATCCTCGCGCCCTCGCAGAGCAACGTTCGAGTATAAAGTGAGCACTTATCAGCTGAAAAACTCATTCTTCTTCCGATATCAAGTGCCATCAGTGCGTGTTTGAGAGTATCCAGCGAATCCAGCTGAAGCCTTGCTACGACTCCGAGGGTCCGAAGGATCACGCTAGGTACCTGAGCTGATCACGTGAGCTAAGACATCCGTGCTCATTTACTCTTGAATTCCTTGTGCTATTCGGACTTTTCTTGTGCTGGTGCCCCATTACAGGGGATACCGGAGCCATATACAGAGGCTATTCGAAATATTAACCTGTACCCCGTAGAGATTATCATTGTGAATATCGTGTTTAGTGTCGCTGTGGCTATCGCTATCGTACGCTTTCACCATCCACATACATTAGCGTTACGTTTGGATATCACGGCGTCTCGCGGCCGCCATTTTGTGAACGCTTGGTGGCGAGCAAGCAGCGCCGACTACGTCGAATATTGGTGACTATCGCTTTCTTCTGTGAGCCATGAACCTCCCTCTCTCTGCTGAGATTAGCGAGCCATCGCGTTTCGGTCCGTGGGGATCACCTGCGATTATCGTACCGAATATTGTTGAGATTATCGTTCGTGTGAGTATCGCATCGCGTCTCGTTCTTGTAAATATCGCATTGTAACTATGGAGTATCGAGAGATTATTGTTCGCGTTTACCGCTCGTGTGTCTATCGTTCCGTTTCCGTTTATCGCCCGCGTCTACTGCTCGTGTTCCGTCTTCGATTATCGCTCGCGTTTAGCGCTCTCGTGTCTGCCAATCGAGAGTCGCGTTTTGTTCGAGTCAGGTAAATAGTAATATTACGTTTCTGGAAGTCGAGGAATAATTAGTCAAAGGCGATCTCCCCATTCAACCTTTGTGAATTCTGTCCCGTTTTTTTTCTTCTGTCACCGAATTCTCGCATTCAACGGGGTCCCACCACCTCACCCCGATCCCTTCGCTCCAACTTAACTTCCGGAAATTTCGTAACAATACATATTATAAAAGCTTAAAACACAAAACGGGTTCGAGCATATCACGAGTTTCGCGAAAATCCTTACAAGTACCTAGATAATATATGAGGAAGCCAGCTATTGGATTTTCTTTCTTACATATTCATTCTTATCGGCCTACTTTTCTTAATCTTATTTCACGTGTAGATTCAATAATTATAGCTCACGAGTCTCGCACATAGATTTTCCATGCAGATTTTTCGAGCCTTAAAACTGTGACTCCGACTCCCCATTTGGTGGGGTTCACCGCAACTCTCGATAGGTTAGGATACACACTTCTAACGCTCAAAGCGAGGCTCAAAGTTTCAACTTCTATCATTTCCCGGGAAATTACATATCACAGTAATCCGTATACGGATACATATCATACCAGATGTACAGTAGGAAATATCTCCTAAACTAATACCGAGCAACAGGTACTTGTATAGGGAAAATTTACTCAGAATGATATCTATTACAACATATCTGAAAAGCATTGAAATCGGTGAAGAGTATCATATTCTAAATAATTACCGAATATAAAATTACTATACAAACATTTTCAAATAAGTCAAGCTCTATGTCGTAGCAGCCATCCTGAGAATCCTGAACATCGTTCGCGCGTCACCCGAGAGTGGTGACAGTATCATCAGCGCTGACAATAACTAATCGCTGTATAGTACCAAGAGTGATAACAGATTCAGCTGGAACTAACAGTGACTGTAAATCTATCTTAAAGAATATTGAAAAGGTACTTGAAAATAATCCTATCACATACGTACTTACTTACACCGAACTTAAAGCATTGTTAAACAGTGCGAATTTAATTTGCTTCAGAACACCAAGGAACTCACTGAGGATCAAAGTTTTGCAAACAGATGTAGCAGAATTATCGACCAGTTTAAGGATCATCTGAAAAGCAAATTAAAGTCCGGGTTGTCAGAGCAATTATGTGATTGATTGACGACAACGTCATCAAGAAATGGAAACAACAATTGCCATTCATCATTTACAAATATGGTTCCTGTTATACTCCAATGGAACATCAACAGTGTAGAAAGGAAATTTTATTGTCTGCAGAAATTAATTAAGGAACGTAACGCTGACATCGTTTGTTTGCAAGAAACTAACTTCGGAGGCTCGTCCAAGAGAAGCATAAAAAACTTCTCGATATATCACAAAAATCGACCGAATTGCAAACGAGCGAGTGGAGGAGTCGCTATTTATGTTAAAAGAGGAATTCCATGCAAAGAAATCCGAATCAAGAGTAACACGGAAGTAGTTGCCGTGCAAATTATCGCGCCAAATAAACTTACGGTGTGCAATATTTACATGCAACATGGCTACACTTTTACTGTACACGAATTAGAGAATATTGTTAACCAACTTCCTATACCTTTTCTGTTACTTGGTGATTTTAATGCCCACCACAAACGGTGGGGCTCGGACAAGAATGACTCCCGGGGCAAAATGATCAACCAATTCCTTTGTCGCTCAAATCTTGAGCTATTGAATACCGGACAACCCACGTACGCGAGTCTTTCTACCGGTAGATTCAGCGCAATTGATTTAAGTATATGTTCCACTTTGAAACCAGACCTTTGGAAATGGGAAGTCTTGCCCCTTGCTAGTTCTGACCACTTTCCCATAGTAATAAGCAACACGGCAAACTATGGCAGGACCAAAGCGGTTATTAACAGGACCAAATGGCCAATTGGCCCAAATATGCACATGGTTCAAATTTTCTGCACGCAGTCCTCAGTTACACCTCGGAAGCGAAATCGGGCGAATCAAGTGAATAAGAATCGACTACGGACAGAGTTTACTGTTGGGAAAAGGAAGCTCAAAGAACCCACGCGGATGCGTGGCAAAACCTCTTTTATTCGGTCGAGATTCGGCCGGGAATCCAACAATCCGTTCATACGCGTCCGAACGTTCAGCGTTCGGACCCTCGGCTCTCTCGCAGTCACCATTCAATTACCCGCCACTGCCGCGTTTGCATCGCCGTTAGTAGATTGAGTGCGCTGGACAATCTACTAAAGAGCCGGGGACTTCGTGGTGAATGAAAACGTCGCGCCATAGGAATGCGCAAACTAGCAATATTTGCAAATCCTTTCTTTGAGAGGATGATGCAGTGTCCAAAGGTAAAGACCTGTTACACGCTGTCAGCTCAGCTCGGCGAACCGGGTTGAAGACTCGCGCAACGCAAGATAGGTATGCTTCCCGTGTCGGGTCGGACACGTCAAGGTAGAGGGATCGGTCACTTAAGAGTTAGAACTCAATTCGGATACTGGTGATCCAGGAGGATTTATTGGAATAACAGTAATGTCCACTTACACGGTGCGCGGAAGAGGAATAGCCTCGGCGTAGTCCTGGACAGTGTCACGACTGTCAGGGTGGCCTTGCAATTGGTGGAGGCGCGGAGGAGTGCCCTCGGGCATATGACTCCTCGATGTACTCCTCGATCGATTCATGATCGGTGTTTTTATACCGTTCTTCCAAGGAGGTGCCTACGGTGCATTACCGGTATTGCATGCTAGAGTTTCGGCAATTTGCCCTGCGTTCTTGGTTTTCAAGTCATCAGTATTTGGAAATGAGGCAACAGTCTAGTCAGCACTCGGAGCAGTACTCGGAGTTAATTGGGTCATGTGTCGGGTTGCAACAGACCGACCATTGTATTAATAGCGAGCGCATAGCGACTAAATCACATTTAGTGACGAAACACTGAGTCGCTTCGCCTGATCAGCGCTTCATGCCAGGGTAACGCCCGCATCGATCAAAACCATCGACCGATGTCCCGATCAGGGACCCGCTATCTAGATTTCAATTGGAACTCATCCGTGCGAACCAGCAAGTTACTCTGTACCTCTTGTCAGTTCTTTGGTTATACCTTTATCAATAAACGTTAAGTTTTGGGTTTAATCCCTGTGGCTTCCAATCCTTTAAACACTACGAACCTGACTTCCTCCGATCCCGCTACCCGCTCTGCGGTGTCACCACGCAGGGCACAACATTAAATGGTGGCAGCAGTGGGATCTGCGCCATCGAAGTCAAATTGTGAGCCTGTCAAAAAGTGTAACATGGCGAATTGCCAGTGTTGCCCCAATTCGACCTAGAAGTCAATCCCTACTGAGGTAGAGATCGGCAGGACCACCCAAACCGGAGACGCGAACGAGCTCTTAGGAGACACCCATACTCCACCAGACCGCCGCTTTCTTGTCAGAAACGGCTAGATGGCCTAGCTAACGGGAAAAGAATAATAAGGTCCTGAAAGGTCCAAGGACCTTTGGCCGAGCGGTGACGACCATCGAGGCACCGAGAAGGAACGCACCATCCACCTACGGACCAAGGACACCTGGTCCCCTGTACAAGCGATAAGAAGCTTCAGAATCCGACACGCCGACAACACCATGTACGACCGAGGCGATAAGGAGATATCGCAACATCGCCGACTCCAGTTACGTCAACTGACACCCCACGGCTAGCAGCGGACTTCAACCAGCAGGATGCGTCTGCCAGTCATCGTGTGAGTAAACAGAAAACTCGAATCGCCGTAGCGATATCCGAAAGGAGTATATTGTGAACCAGAATCTTCACACGGCCCTTGCATGCCTACGGAAGACGCACTTGCCCTCAGATACCTTCTTCCCAACCGAAGGTCATTCTGTAGATGACTAGAGTTTTTCTTTGATAAGAAGCTCATATTTAGTCCAGTAGATCCTACAAAAGTAAAGACCCGTATTTCCCTAGGCAACTCCGGCCATCAACGACGTCGCGTCGAAGCAACCAGGCTAGACACATCTAGCACCGACACATATCACACCGCTGAATCGAGCGCCCATACGACACCCGAGAGTGTCGTCGTACCGTCACAGCATCGGTACCCTGTTAAAAGACACGACTTCAATCTTGTAGGAGACGAATCCGCTATGTCATACTCAGGTCCTTGCGACTCAAATAACCAGTTGATCCGAGGAGTCGTAACCGCACTCGGACTAATCGAAATATTTGAAGGAGAGAGAGGCTTTGACTTACTCGCGTTTGTTCACGATGTCGATTGCGCCTTAGAGTGCGCATCCGAAAACGAGAAATCGCGACTCCTGCGACTCATCTTGAAAAGTAAAATAAAAGGCAGAGCCTTGCGTGAATTGCAACACAAAACACTCGGTAACTTCGCAGAATTAACCCGCTCATTCAAAACACGATTCGCCGTGAAACGATCCTCCGACACTGTTGAATAATCATTGGTCATCTCATTATTCATTGGAGCCCTCACAGTGATCCTGCTAATCATCTGCTCAAACATAACCCGTCCTGTCACCTAGCGCCGAACGCACAGTGTCCCAACCTCACCAGGTGATCAAGTCGATACAGATCGATATCTGATCAGCCTAGGTGTGCGCTACATGCACACCCTAGCGACCATCACGAACTATTCTATCTGCTCGTAATCTCTTCGGCGTTCATAACACTCTCATCATTTTTATGATCCAGACTTGCATGTTCAGCTCACCATTCAGTTATTCTCATGAGGATTTGTAGCCAGGTCACGCAAGTGACTTTTAGTGCATCAACGGCGCAGTACTCTATTCACGTAGGCGCTAACCCCTCCTACACCAAACCTATAACCCTTACTTAAGTCTTCTCATCATGTGTGCCAAGTTCCCTTTGAGAACTTCCAGTATATCAACAAGCACACTTTGTCCAATTCAGTCCTGTTCATCTCTCTGACCATGCTCAATTAACCGTTGTATATTTGACTCATCTATCGATCGTATCGATCGATAGGCGCTTGTATCGACTCATTGTAAATACTGTATATAGCACACGGGGTAAATATTTACAATCGCTACTCATGTGAAGCATTGGTTTTTTGTATATTTTTTTGACGGAAATGCAAGTATTAACATACTGTACATACATTGAAATTGGGGGAAAAGCATAAAACCGCATAGGAACCCCATGAAATTCATATGAAATTTGTCTATGATGAATGTTCGCGAGCGAACGTGAGATTCTGATGAAGGGAGGGAAAACAATGCGTGAACACTTAATATCTATAATAAACCTCTAATTTATTAACAACTCGTAGCACTAAATCACATATACAAAATATACACTTGAGAAGTTCTGATAACTTGAGAGAACCGTGAGATTGACCGAGGAAAACCAAAACGGGAAACCCGAAGAGACGAAGCCAACCGACACGATCAAGGATCGATGAACAATGGCTGCCGGAAGAGAAGCAACCGGCAAGCCAGCGCTGATGGCGCTTGAGCTGCCCTTAGGCCCGAGAGGTTCTGCCGCCGTCCGGCAGCGTCATGAGATTGAGTTAGCCGAACCTAGGGTAGCGCTAGATCTTTGAGGCGCTCGAGGGTGCACGCGAATTGGCCGCTGTGCGTTCCGGTCGAGCGCCCTACTGGCGCGACGACCGAACAATGTATGATCCGACAGTCTCGTGAGATCTTTTTTCCTTATACCTGGTACAGACCTAATACAGATATAACACAGACTTAAAACCCAGACCTAACCAACCCAGACTCAGTATGGCTCAGTCTTCATGCTGTCAACAGCTCAATATACTACAGTACATTGCTTTTATGACAGCATTTCAAACAAGGCGATCTAACTATGAAATTAGAAGAAAATTCTATATATTTGCCGCAGTCTGGGTTGGTTAGGTCTGGCTTTTAAGTCTGTGTCACATATCTGTATTAGGTATCTACCAGGTATAAGATGCTTATGAAAGTTAAATACATGTTGAACGAAACGTTGCTTAATAAAACAATCCAACTCCGAATGTACTTGAGTGGTTTAATGTTGAGTCCTAACCGATTATTCAGACCTCTGATAAGATATACCACATTGGGTGTGCATAATTTTATGGTGATTTTTTATGTGGTTCTATGGGGTTTTATGGTGTTCCCCCACCATGAATAATTCTCTTGAATGCCCGTGAGTTCATTTCCACTATGACACATAGCAGCTTTCTTCAATTTGACAGAAGGAGCACTTCTGAATATTTACCAAGTCTTGGTGTTTTTATAGTGTTCTTATGGGGTTCTATGATGCTCCCCCAATTTCAATGTATGTATAGTATGTTAATACTTACTACTAACACATGAGTAGCGATTGTAAATATTTACCATAAATAGGTGTTCTGGTTTATTTTTATAGCGAATGTCCGGTGACATTCGTTGCCGTGTGCTATCTACAATTATGTACAAAAGTATGTATAGTCACCTATCGATCAATGCGATCAATAGGTGAGGCAACTGTATAACCGTTACAAAGAGCATGGTGACAAGATGAGCTGAGCAGAGCTGGATAGCGTGTGCCTGGTGGTGCACATAAAATTCCCGAAGGGAACTTGGCACACACGGTATAAAGAGTTGAGTAAAGGTCATAGGAATCGTAGGCGGGGTTAGCGCTGGCCTCCTGCGAGACTGTTCTCTCGTAGAAGGAGGCCGCCGAGCGTGACCGGGAGCGTCTTGGCGCTCCCGGTCGCCTACGCAGAGTGAGGGCGAGGGGCGGTCGACTCCGGAGAGGGGCTTACAGGCCCTAGCGGGGACGACTGTCCCCCCTCAAAATACTGTCTGGAATTGTGCGCGGTGGGGTGCCACAGACCAGCCGCGCACACAGACTCCACCAGCCCTTGAGGGGCCCCCGTTGAGGAAAGGCAATCGGCGCGATACTATCCCCAGGAAAAATAGGACAGGACCTGCCAATAGCATACGCGAGCATAGTCCTTAACAAAGCAGAACAAAACTATAACACAACAGAAAGAGAACTTTTAGCTATTGTATGGGGAACCCAACATTTCATCGTCGTCACTGACCATAAACCCCTCACGTGGCTCTTTAATGTAAAAGACCCGGGATCACGATTAACGAGATGGTGAATAAAACTAGCAGAATATAATTATGAGATCCATTATAAAAAAGGCATCCAAAATAATAACGCCGACGCGCTTAGCAGAATAAACACGGTAACTAGAGCTCAGAACTTCCGCGCGGGAGTTGACGTCTACAATAAACATACAAAAATATCGACTTTCAAAGTCCTACTCAAAGACGAAACTGTCCGGCGAGGACGATCGAAAAAACTAACGCCTAAATGGATCGCACCATATAAAATAAAATCTACACACGACAACGGGACCTACACTATAAAAAAGGGTCGCTGAACCCAACGAATTCACGCGAACCGTCTTAAACATTTCATCGACTAACCAAACGTGAATAAATAAAATAAAATAAAAACTGATAATAATAACAAAATAACAAAAACAAAAATAAAGGAATACTAATGACGATTGTAACTAAAATGAAGACAAAAATCACGTAGTAAATAAAATATAAGACATACTTACCACCTTTCCTTATACATAAACTTATACTAGTATTAATATTAACGCGAATAATTAAAACTAAAATGACGGAAAAGGAAGAGGGGGAGCAAGGAAACACCGGTACCACCAGCCAAGAAAAACGCAAGCCATACATGAGCAAAACTCAACATTTTATTTTGCTAAACTCTTAATCCTGATCCAACGGGTCCGTCCCATTTCGTGCTGCTGTTACGTACGCGCGAAATGCAGCCGAGCGGTTATGGTGCTGTGCGTATGAGCGGAGGGCCCGCGCGCACGTGGCAGATGAGAATAATAAAAAGAAAAGGATCACCCGTACGACAGTAAGAATGACCCGGTAATGGGTTAATGTCCGTCTGATCCTATACAGGGAAGTAACTAGATTCGAAATAGCGAGTAAGGTGCACAGAAACATGCCAATTGTGTGGCACGAATATCGCTTCGCTCCAGTTGAGAATTTGAAAGATCTACAGTTAAATAAAGAGTGTTTTGAACTAAAACAACATCTAATCCCAGAGAAACAACATCTAATCCTATAACTTTATCCCCGACGTCTTGCTCGTTTTATGCAACGAATGGTTTAGAATATGCAGAGTGCTTACATACATCCTGACTGGATATGGCCCTATAAATTATACTATATAACAGTGCTGTCCACGAGCTGCTCCCAGGAGCACAGGACTTCCCCCACTCCTGGCGCTCTCGGCAGCAGCGCTCGTCTTGACGCCTGCTGCAGCGTGGAGCAGCTAGAGCAGCCCGCGGTGAGCAAGGACGAGGGACTACGGTGATGGGGGTCGCGCTGCCGGTTGGGCTGGGTAGCACGGTGGGTGGAGTCAGGTTGCGCGGCGGCTCGGCGACGGGTAGCGTGGAAGGGGAACTCATCTCGGTCGCGGCCCCTCCGATGGACAGGACTGCTCTATACAATCGAAACGCGGTAGATACGGAATTATGTCCGGCGTGTGGCTCTGATACCAAAACCATTGATCATATGTTGTATGATTGTGCTGAATATGAAGAATTCAGGTATGCTCAACTTAAAGATATGGCAAACAAGAGTGATTTGATTAAAAATGAAGAAGATTATAAATTACTAATTTTATTTGCAAAAAATATGTTTGATAAAAGAAAACGCATAAGTTGTAATGATGTATAGGGTCCGCCTCCACGTAGCATCGTGCGACGTCCATGCTCCTTAACCGTGAGAATGACTTAGAACTGTAAAATTCCAGGATTCTGTCGTTGCGGGACGTAATACCCCTCCCTCCTTAGAATCATCATCGTCCTGGGTGATGTCCTCGTTATGTACGTCACAGTCAGTCAAGTCGGTTATTTCTACTGTGACGGGGCAGAATAGCCCATTCCAAGACTCCCGCTCTCCCGCGATTCCGCCTCGCACTCGCCGCTCAACCAAACAACCGTTACTCCAAGGGGGACCGCCCAAACGAACGAATATTTTCTAATGCGCGCATCTCTCGTATCGAGCCCTATCTAGCGACGCTACCAGCGAGTCGATCGAGGAGCGGGTGATTAGCTCGAGGAGAAAGGACCCGACGAGTCCTGCCTGCGAGCCACACAGAGGGTGCAGATACGCCACATGACGTGCCGATCAGGCCGCTCTAACCCTGGACCGACGACGGACGACGCGACGGCGACAGACCGACGGATGTACCAGGAGCTCCCAGCTTTCGCTGGCTGAAGGCAGCGGCGGAAAGCGAAGCGGTCGATCCCAGCGCGCGGGATCGATACGCGAGCCCTCGATACCGATCGAGACCGATCCTTTTCTTTTTATTATTCTCATCTGCCACGTGCGCGCGGGCCCTCCGCTCATACGCACAGCACCATTACCGCTCGGCTGCATTTCGCGCGTACGTAACAGAAAGAATTGGTGGCAGCGGTGGGATTTTTGTCCGACGACACTTGATTTCTATAGTCAGGATATTGGAGAGTCATAACTTTCATTAACCAGGTTGACGGTTGAAATATATTGTTTTGAGAATCCAATTGTGCGTGCTGTCCATGATGTTCTTGTGATATTATTGTATTTTGCATATTTATTCCTATATTGCCATTTTTATTCTTGAATTTTTCCGGAAAATGTGAATCTTCACACACACATACAATGACACACCAAAACGATACCGCAGCTCATAGCGCGAATCGTAGTATCTCCGGGGACTTATTATCCACATCCATGGTGGAAAACTTTGCAATACAGCAGACAGTCACACAGATTCCGAAATTTGACGGTTCCAACATACCATTAAAAGGTTTTCTCCTAGACGTGCAAAACGCTGCTTCTTGTTTACCACAGTCATCCGAACAATTTTTTATAAACTCTGTCTTGAGAAAATTGCGAGGAGAAGCGCGCGACAGTATTTACGACGTCAATATCCATAACATCAATGATCTAATTAAACACCTAAAGAAACGCTTTGCACCCGAAAGAAGTTACGATTATTACCAACGCGAGATGTCTAATATTCGAATGCGCAGAGATGAAAGCGTTTACTCGTACCATGATCGTCTAAAAATTCTACTCAGCGGGCTCAAAAATTGTCTAACCGATAAGCACGGCCCTGATGCCGAAAGAATGATGGTTCGTTTTAGAAGTAATTAAGTAAACGCTTTTATTAAAGGCCTGCCAGATGAGTTAGCAAGAGCGATAGAAGCACGTGACCCAGACAGTTTGGAAGCCGTGTTAGAAATCGTATTGAAAGTACAGTCACGAATGAAACAAGGAATAATCCCCTCTTATGAAAGACCGAAAGTAGATTTCGCCAGCTCATAAAATTTCAGGAAAGATTACCCGTCTCGAGATTATCATAATGAATACCGACGATATGATAGCGAACGTCAGCGGAAATTCCGTAATTATCCCATAATAGAGAACCGGGAACCTAGACCAACCAGTCCAGTACCACAGAGTGTACCAGGCGGGATTTTGAAACAACCAGATTATAATACGCGGCCCCTCAGCCCGTCAAAGAATTTCACGGAGAGGCGTTCTGAACCTCCTTATTTTGAAAGACGTTCGAGTAGTCCCAACAACTATCCCATGAGGCGTCCTTGTTCACCGCAATTTTACCAAAACCGACCAACCTCACCACAATATCAGTACGACGCGAGATTCACTAATCACCATTTTCCGTATTCTGCATCAAGTAGTTGTTGCCAATGCCGTTGTCATCCTTGTTACGGATGGCCAAACTCTGGTATGAATAATGACAGAGGGCCGTAACTGATCAAACCCCGAGAACAATCACCATTACGATCGGAATCACCCAATGTAGCTAGCAAAAATTCTAATGATTTAAACATGTATCGTGCTCGCCACAACGACTCGGCGGCGAGCCGGGAAAATTTAGAGCGTCAGAAAGTCAGATTTCTAGAGAACCAGGAGTAAGGCTACTCACAATAACACTAAAAAGGGAAACTCTAATAATTCAGATGAATGCCGAAGAATTTAGATCTGGTCCCTGCAAATTTCTGATTGATACAGGTGCGGAGATTAAAGTAATTAAATTGAACGCGTTACACCAAGACGTTTATGTCACATTGACCGAATCAATATTCATATCTGGAATAACATATGAAAGATCCAAGACTATCGGCAATACTATAGTGCACCTAAATAAACAACCGTTAAAGTTTCACGTTGTACAGTCTGACCTTCCTCTCGTTCCTGAAGGAATACTAGGGCAGGAATATCTCCGGCAAGAGCAAGCAAAAATCTCTTTTGCCCATAATACGTTAGTAACTATAAGCTACTCTATAAAACCTATCCCGTTCATTGGAAATCGTCTGCATAAAGAAAGAGAACTTGCCCGTAAGCGAACCTCACGGTTGTATCAGATCAAGGCCCGTACACGGCAACCAATAGGTATGCCAGTGACTAACCCTGAACTGCAAACCGGGTATTTACCGTAAGTTTTAATAAAGGACAGTTTATATATGGGAGAGGCTGCAGTGTCAGTAAACGACCAAGGAGTTTGTCACGTTTTGGCCATCAATACATTAGACGAGGATATAGAAGTTGAAATACCACCACAGGGAATCATCCCATTCGAATTCCACACCTTTACGGGAGAATGTGACTCAGGAATAGAAACAGTTCCAGAACACTTGAATAGAATAGACCAAATTATCTCCACCCTGAGATTAGACCATCTAAATAAAGAAGAAAAGGACCATGTCATTGAAATCATCGAGAACTTCGCCGATAGATTCCACTTACCGGGAGATCAATTACAACCTACTCCGCTAGTTAAACATAAAATTCCGACTGCCGACGATTTCCCAATAAACACACGACAGTATAGATTTCCACCTATCCACAAAGTAGAAATACAAAAGCAAATTGTTTCAAAATTAGAATCTGGTATCATAGCGCCTTCGACTTCGCCTTATAATTCCCCTCTTTGGATCGTCCCGAAAAAAACCCGATTCTAAAGGAAATCCAAGGTGGAGAATGGTAATAGATTTTCGTAAATTAAATGAGAAAACCATAGGTGATACATACCCTTTACCAAATACCACTGACATTTTGGATCACCTCGGGGAGGCCCAATATTTTTCAGTATTTGATTTGGCCAGCGAGTTCCAACAAATAGAGATGGACCCTGCTGATAGAGTAAAAACAGCTTTCTCTACATTAAACGGTCATTGCGAGTACATACGAATGCCCGAGGGACTAAAGAATGTTCTTGCAACCTTCCAGAGATTAATGGATCAAGTTTTCAGGGGATTGCAATGCACCGAAGTTTTTGTATATTTAGATGACATTGTGGTTTTTGCAAAAAGTTTAGAGGAACGCGGTAAAAAGATCCGAAGACTATTCACAAAATTAGAACAAGCAAACTTAACCTTACAACCAGACAAATGCGAATTCCTAAGACCCGAAGTAACCTATTTAGGACATAGGATCAGCAAAGATGGTCCAAGACCTGACCTACGGAAAAAATATTTTTAAAAAAATGTGACCGACTTCGAAAACTGACAGAGTTCCAGAGAGTTGAAAACTAAAAGAGCTGAACAGTAAAAAACAAGCAACACAAAAAATGCCCTGAAAAGTAAAAAATAATTTCTTGTTGTCATGGATACAGAAATTTGCATTAAGCCTAAATATTCTGCAACTTTTCGGAGGCGGCGCAAATATAAGTGGTGGATAACTAGTGGAAGGATAACTGGTGGAATCCAGGCGATATCCAGTAGAACCAAACCCTTCCAGTTCCAAACAAGGAACAAGGACCAGACGCGTAACGACGCCAACTACACGAACCGCCTCTGAAGAACTAACTATCCCTAAAACCTTAACCTCTAGATTAGGGAGACCACCAGGATCCAAAAGCAAACTCAAGACACCACCATCACTAGAAAGAAGTGTAATTGCTCAAAGAACCAGATCAAAAGCTGGAATTATACCTAACCCTTTTCCATTTCACGAATCTGATCCTATTACACCATCGCAGGAGAATCCAAATCCTCCAATCGAGGCACAGACCAGTTCGAACACCGATAAGTTAGAGGAACGCGAAATTCCCATATTCCGTGAACGACACAGTGCATTCTCGAACATATTACCTCAATCGGAAATTTCCACAAACCCAACAACCTCTGACGAAAAACAAAGTGCGGATCACCCGCAACAGCTAGAGCCTACAATTAGTTCCCCAGCTGTGTCAAGCCCAGTAGCAATAGAATTGCCCGAGACCCGAGGGGAGGATAGCGACTTACCTGAACAACCTCAAACATTACCCCCAGTTAACTTGCAGGAATTACAATCTTGATTCTCTCGAATCGATAAAATAGAGAAAAGCAGACTAGGCCAGGAGACAGTCGAAGACGAGGAGGATTTAGAAACTAGCGACGGGAGCGATGATGAGCATATAGCCGGCGCAATCGAGGAACTTTATAAGCAATTGGCGGAAATAAGAGAGCAGATTAGCCGGCCAACGGACAAAACATTAAACAGACCGTTAGAAAGACCGATTATGAGGCCGATCTTGCAACAAATTCCTGAGGAAGTAGAATTCGGGACTCTTATTGAACTGAGACAAACCCACTCTAGATCGGTAATTTCGACGCCAATGCCAGCTCACAGACCTCTGGCATTGTCTAGGCCCGATCCTTTTTCTAAGGAGGGAAGAAAACTTGGTTACAGAACCGAGATCGCCGATAAGTCAAGAGAAATATCTATACCCGTACCAGTATCAAATCCGTTATTAACATCAGGAACTCTAGATACGCGTATTACGGAATCAATACCATTAGAAGTACCAGAAGAACCAATCACAATAGAATACAGTAGAGAAAACCTAACTTACCATCGATCAAATTATGTTCACTTCCTCTCTGCCGACTGCGAACTAGTAACCCCCATCACTAAATTATTATTTGATGTAGGCATTATCGACCTCACCGATATGAAAATGGAAAAACCGAAGATCGACCAATTCTTATTACAAAGAACGGCAGCCACACAACTTTTAGCGTAGTGATTAAGCAACACCATTATGATGAAATCGTCCATAATAATTTAGAGATAGCATTACAAAACCTGAGAGTTGTTCTGCTGGAGGCAGATATTAAAGCTTTTAGAATTTCACAGAATGGTGATCTCTCAGGCACACTGCCCCAGAGTACCTTAGCAAAACTGTTAATGCATACTTTTAGGGATACAGATGTGAAAATCACCATGTGTACAGGAACAGTTCAGATACCCCCAGAACCTCTGCGTACCAAGATAATCTCGGAACTGCACGAAGGTTTAATTGGAGGTCACAAGGGAGTTACTAAGACGTGTCGTAGAATAAGGGAAAGATTTTACTGGCCTAAGGTGAAGAACGACAGTCAAAATTTTATACGTACTTGCAATAGCTGTCAGAACAGGAAACTTGTTAGAATCTAGACCAGAGAACCTATGTTAATAACGGATACCCCAATAGAACCATTTGAGAAAATAGCAATAGACAGTGTAGGCCCATTACCCATAACACCAAGTGCCAGCAGACACATTCTAACTATGCAAGATCAATTATCAAAATACTGCATAGCGATACCGGTACCCAACAGCAAAATTGAAACAGTGACTCATGACCTAATCACAAATGTAATTTTAAAGTACGGAGCATCTTTTTTTTTTTTTTGACGCAGTGAAAATCCCTGAACGGATACCCCGTCACTCTGGGGGGAGAGGCGGAGTTATGGGGGGCTTGCACCCACTAAAAACACTGCGGTGACCTTGAAGACATGACGGGGCGGGGAGGTGCCCCCCCCCCCCCCGTTGAGCTCCACCTGTAGTTGGGTGACGGGCGGGCCACACGCCCATCACCCCCTCACGCGGCCGGAGTGCAATGGAGGGACCCAGCCCCCCAGCTGAGCCCCCCGCCGACCGCGCGGACGTTTTTTGTGCCGCAGGAGAGCCGTGGCTCTTACCTGGTCGCAGAACCTGGTCCTGGCCAGGCACTCACCGAAACAACCATGCCCGGTGAGCACCTGGCACAGGCGGTACGTGACACCCCCGAAACCCCTATCCGCCCAGCGCTGGAGATACGGGCAGATAGCCCGGAATGCCCTGCTGGGCTCGATGCCAGGCTCGTCGAGCCAGCTGGCCTACGAGTCCAGCAGGTACTGCCGGGACTGGCGCTTGAAGTCGGCCTTCATCTGTGTGGTGACCACACCCTTCTGCCGCGCATCGACAAGGTCTCTGTAATAGAGACCCTGCGAGCGGGCTACAATCTCCCACGGGGGAAATCTGGCCACCACACTGGATGCACGGTGGGATACAGTTCTGTACCCCTGGCAGGTCCTTATGGCTACACGTCGGTGTAGCCGGCCCACCCGAAAAGTACGGAGCACCTAGAATCATACCATCCGACAAGCGTACGAGTTTCATCAACAAAATTTTCCAACCTATTGTAAAAATATTTCGTATGAGACACGTAACTACGTCAGGTTACCGGCCACAGACAAATCGATCACTAGAAAGAAGCCACATAGTCCTAACAGAATACATTTCCCACTATATAGATAAATTCGATGACTGGGACAGATTTGTACCTTTCGCTATACATATTCTCCTACAATACATCCGTACAGGAAGCCACAAATTTTACCCCGCACGAGATAATATTCGGAAAATTAGCTCGCATACCCTCTGAATTTCTGATCGAAAAAGACTATCCCACTTACAATTCCTATTTAACCGATCTAATTGGTCGATTATCCGAGATGCAAGTAGTAGCTAGTAAAAATTCGATTCAGGCAAAGGAAAAATCCAAGACTTACTATGATCGAAACATAAACCCTTTTCCCGGAAAAATAGGTGACCAAGCTCGAGTCTTAGTAGAACCAAAGAAAGGAAAATTCAGTCAACGATATCATGGGCAGTATGACATAGTTGGTTTCACAGATAAAAGCAACGTAATAGTGAGAGACAAAGGCGGGAGAAGATTCACCAAGCATTTAGACAAAGTCAAAATGTCAGGATAATACCGATAAATTACAGGCCGAAATGAGCCTTGCACTCGCTTGGATATTTCTCGGACTGTGGACATCAGGAGACACAACCGATTCATACAGAATAACACCAATCAACGCCAACCCGGAATTATATGATGAAAAATTGTATAACGTATTTCTCCGAAGGGCCGACTGGCGTGTCATAGTATACCTAGACCCTGCTAAGATATATCATAAGTTCGAAAAGGAGGCAAAAAGTTTAAACAGTGTACACCAACAGTGTAAAAACTTACCCGATTCCATCGACTGAGAAAGAATACTACAAGCGGATGCACTACAGCGGAAAATTCGAGACTGCCTCGAACATCAGCAGCGAGTGGAAGATCTTCTAATCAACATCCCAGGGAAACCCGGCAGTGAAGACTTAGGACGATTTCCAGCAAGTCTGAAACGACGACGAACACCTTTTGGATTCGTGGGTTCAGTCAGCAAGACACTATTCGGTACCCTCAACGAGGAAGATGCAGCATATTTCAACAGTGAAACCGACAAACTTTATCAAGGGCAGCATGACATGGCTAACGTCATGCAAAACTACACTCATATTGTAGCTACAGACCTACATCAAATCCATCAAAGCATTAACGGGGCAATTCAATCGATAGCAAAGAACTGTGAAACAATAGACAGAATCCTCAATTTTGCAAATGCGGAAAGAATCCTAAATTATACTGTATCCCTGATGCAGTACAACGACAATTTGAATCGAACACTGGAACAATATATCACCACCTCAAAAGACTTGGAAGAGATAGTAAGATCAGCTGAAAGAGGCAACTTACAGCCAGCGTTATTGAGTATACTCAAATTCCGCAGCATCAGCTTAGAAATCCAACAAGTTGCGACACAGTATCGGATGCCTTATCGTGAGGACCAGATTTCCGAAATAATGAAACTAGCTCCAATAGCAATATACAGACCAAACAAAATTGTATTCAGCATCTACATACCTCTCACGGACAGATTGAACTACCATATTTATAGACTGTACAGCCTACCCATATCTCAAGCCATTAGCCTAGACCAGGGAAACTTGTCAGCCTATATCAAACCAAATTCGAAGTATATGGGCTTCTCTGATGACCACACCAAGTACTTTGAAGCCAGCGAAGAATACATACAACGGTGCCTCCCGGCTGGACAAAATAGTCGTCTGTGTCCTGCAGGACTACCGATAACCGATACCGCTGATGTTCGATCATGCGAAGCGAGTCTTCTAGTACGACCATCAATCTCAACATTGAAGGAATGCAACATACAGATTCGTGGCCAACAATGGACTGAACACTGGACGCAACTTGAGACTCTAGGAGGATGGTTATACTCAACAACGGGACTCGTACCACTACGCCTGATTTGCAAAAATCAAGATTCGGTCACCATCCAAATCAAAGGAACCGGAATACTGGAGATACAGAATAAATGCATAGCCAGAACGCAACACACCACCTTGGTAGGCGCTCGGACGTACAACTACCCAAAGCAGTTCTACTACGACCCCGACCTGCTGCTCAACCTCACACAGGTGTCACCGATACTCCAAAACATCTCACGACTTCTGGAAATTGGAGAGGATGCTCAACCCGCCATAACTACAGATGGGGAGGACCAATCTCTATCCGGAATAGAGCAGAAGCTGAGCGAAATTGGAAAGCGACACCGGGACAAGAGTCACCACTTGCGTCTGACCTACGGATCTATATCAGTGGAAATCCTCATCGCAATAGGACTGACCATACTATTTTTCAAAAAGATCCTACCGACATTACGCCAAAAGACTATGAAACCCTCATTAACAAAAATCCCGAAACAAATCGTTGAAATTCCACTAACGTGAATTGACTGCGCGACTCAATCAAATCCAGAACCCAAGATCGAACCGGTAGTGCAGAGAGTCATGGTACACTGGCAACACTCAACGATCACATTGTAACTGTATATACACACATCTCTATCCTGCGAACTTCTACTTCTCTTCAGACCGCTTCTCCTCCGAAAACTAGTAACCGTATTGTCAAAAACTAATTCCAGCGTATACTCTACAGGTGAATAACTAAATTTCGAGAGGAGCCCTCTATTAGAATGCCAGGAAACATGGAACGCATTATATTCATGGCAGGATTGCCAGAATACGTAAACAACCACCACTTGGGAAGATTCATCCAGGAAGAATTCGGACTCGGCCCAGCCATCCGAAGAAGAACAACAATGAAGCAAGGAAGGGGCCGACATGGATTCATCCAGTTCGAAACGGAAGAGGCGGCGAAAACCGTACTGGAGATCGCCCAAAGGAAGACGACCACCTACAAAAACCGCGCGTTAGTCCTAAGACCTGCGCACCATTGGCACCAAAGTAGACTAATTAGGAATAAGAATGGGTTTGTTCGGAGTGGCGGTTTGCTCGGTTTCCAACCAGTTTGCGATTTGCTTTCTCGTAAGGTGCTGCTGCGTTTGACGATTGGAAACTGGTTGGAAACTGAGCAAACTGCCACTCCGAACAGACCCAATGAATCTTGGGCTGAGGCTTGCCCGGGATGGTCCCAGGGGGCACGAAATAATTGGCCCGCAGGCATCCCACTGCCGATAGAGTGCCTCGAAATAATCGCGAGCTATCTCCCCTTCCGGGAACGTGCCACGATGGAAAAGGTTTGTAACAACTGGCGAATCGCATCCATAAGCTCACTACGTGACGTGACAGAACTAAATACGAGGGACTGGAGATGGGGAGGAATTGACTGGGAAGACTGGGGAGAGTACACTGGCCCGAGTAAATTTTTGACACCCGAATGTCTGTACTGGTTCCTTAGCAGATGTGGCCAATGCATCACAACAATAAACCTGACCAACGTAAACCACGCCAAGCACCTCAGTCCCGAATCTCTATCCCTCATACCTAAATATTGCCCAAACCTGAAAACCCTCCCCAACCCGCACATCCTCACACGAAACGCAACACTACACAAACTCGCCACGAACAATCACCACCTAGAAAGCATTACGCTCGGAGCATTGGAGGCCTCACCAGACAGAGCCTTGCAAGGGATCATGATCGCCAACCCCGCGCTCGAAAGTATAACGCTGTCCGGCGCATCGTTGAGTGGCCAGGGTCTCTGTAGCAACAAGGTCCGCACGCTTGCCCTGCACAGGTGCAAGATCACCAACAACGACACACTCGCCCAAACATTTTCACAACTTACCTCTATACAAGACCTCAACCTGACCCTCGCCGAAATAACCCAACCACAACCCTTAGAAGCCTTAATCGCCAATCCCAACATCTCTTCCATACACAAATTAACCATCCGCGGCACACCTTTCGCTCCCTCCCTATAGCTAGATGACGAGAGCTCAGAGCTTAACCCCGGCCCGATGAACCTTGCTCCCACACTACTCCCTAAACTCACGAATGTGACCCACCTCACCGTCACCTATTGCGGCTGGGTTGGGAACGACTTCGTAACAGCGATCGGCCAACATCGCTCTTTATGAGTGAATTACACTTCACAGTAACAGGGACGTTCTTACAAGGACTAAGAAATCTGAGACACTTCCTTCTTTCGATAAGGCTAGTGAAGCGTCGTGCACTACACTATGCTTCTATGGTTTAAGATTCTAAGATCTAGATGATATTTTTAGTCAAACACTAATGCACAGTTCGAGTCCTTGGACTCACTTTCCCTACCGCTACTCGCAAGTCCAACTCTGGCTCTAAACGAACTGAGGACTTTCCGAAACTCTCTATGCGATTTAACAACGAAAAGTGATTGATTCCTTTGGGTCTCGAGTCAACGACGGTTCGGTTTCCCCACCTGGAGTGGCTTACATAGTTGCAGTTCTTGCAGTTTTACGCGTGCCATCCGTTCTGGTGCATTGGCCTAGCTAGCGTCCTTGCTATCGTTGCTATCGTCGGTGAGTGACCGGCTGGAAATGGCTGCCGGATTCGTTCACGTGCATTCACCTTTGACAGAGTTTTACATTACTGTTTTCATTCATTCCTTTCCGTTCATTCACACCTACGCGTGTCATAACCCGAGCGCAGTCTTTGCGGGTTTGTTACAATTGGTTAATGTTTTATTGTTAATCTGACTGGCGTGTAAGTATTTGTTTTCTAAGTCGTTCTCACGGTTTCCTAACTTTGGAATATCCTAACTTCGCATTTCGTACCGGATGTCGAGTTCGAATTCTTCGGCCATCCGATACTTTGGCAATGATTGGAATTCGGCTACTCGGCATCGGATGACGTCCATGCTCCTTAACCGTGAGAATGACTTAGAACTGCAAAAATTCCAGGATGCTATCGTTGCGGGACGTAACACTGCTCTGCAACAAAAACAAAATATACATATTAGCAGATTTACCTAATCCTCAATTTAAACAAAATTTATATTCTTTATTATCATTATGTTAATTTATCAAACATCGCCGCCAGGCCCCAGAATTCGGCCTCCGGGCCGCTCCATGGGTCCTCCAAATCTTCTAGGGCGATCCGCAGCCGATGTCGCTCCCACCTAACGCTCTCCCCCAGTGCGTGATATACACGCCCCTAAACAAACCAAAATCCCACACTGATTAGACGAAATGCAGATTAGAATGCTGTACAATAATAAAAACAACCAACTTACAACATCTTCATAACGCGATTTCTCCTGGCTACGACCCATCATGTAAATAATGGCCTACACCGCCCAGCATTCACATCTTATACCATCCCCTCTCACGGTCTCGCGAAAAATTCCCCAATTCTGCACCTTAGTACTATATCTACCCAAGACGAAAAGAACTCTCTCGTTTAGTTAACACTCATTCGTCTCCCCTCGGAAACCTTTTTCGGACAAGAACGATCAAACACATGCACATAGGCATCTCTGCCCCTCAAACCAAAAACGAAAAACAAAAACAGTCGTTTTCGTTCTCATAACAGAACTACCCTTCTCGCTATTAGAGTCATCGCGACACAGGGAACAATACCTGATAAATACTTCAGCGTCCGAAAATTCACGCATGAACCAGTAATCTATTTGGAAAAAATAGGACAGCTGCAAACCTATCAAGACACCTGGAAACTGGTATTGCACCTTAACTTAACAAAGCAAGCATCCGAAGCATTCTCTACGAAACAATCGCGACATGCAAAAATCCTCCCACTAATATATCGGACATTTTTGCCAAACCTTCACTACAGGAATCCAGAAAAAATTAGACCGCGTAACAGACCTATTTCGACTCATATAGACTCGAATTAGAAACATATAATAAAACATTAGAATATAAATCTGAAGTTGAAAAGGATCTATTGATCCTACAATTCATATCCTTGACAACGGAGTTGTCACTTTCAATATCAAGACAGCTTTCAACGCGAACAGACGTTCCATAAAGGGGGAAGGAATCAACCAGCGGAATACAAGTTATACTTTTGAATTATACAACTATCCATGACTGGTAAGCAGTAATTGACCAAACCATAAGAGAGGTGAATACCTCATCATTCAATTAAGGAAAAGATGATAATAATTACTAGAAGTGAATGCTTCGCCACCAATTCATAGAATTGGTGGAAATAAATCATTAGAGGTGCATGCCTCGCCAACAGACCATTGGTCTGTTGGAAATATAATAAATAATCACAGCATCATTTCACATTAGAGATCATACCTCGCCGTTGGTATTCCCAACGGAAATATGCCACAAGCCTGGCAACTCAATAAACACAAAGGGAGGGTAGCCGGCCGGAATTTTACCCTCTCCAGTTACGTTTCGGGAGTTCCGTAGCCTGACTTCCCCTCACGCGCTTCGTAGTGTTGGGTCAGCGACGTACCCAAGTGTCAAGGGAAGTGGCAGTGACTGCGCTTGGGAGAGGGAAATCTCCTGTGCTTTCTCTCAGCGGCCCCACTATAGGAACCAACATCGGAACCTGTATTAATCAAGTGACGAAGCCTGGCTTTTCACCCTCAGGATTAGAAACAAGTCGGTGAACTACCAACGATCCTACCATTCAATACTGAGGAACGAATTTATTCACCACTCATTCGAAGACACTCAACTAGCGGTATTTTATTCAGCTGGTAATCTATAAGATTGTCATCTAGCCTGTTTCGGGAGATCGTTGGTCAATTCTATAATCGTATAATTGATTATATACAATTAAGATAAGATGTCAACAACAGGATTGACTAGACTTGGCAACTCAATAAACACAAAATTAATACCAACTGTCCTTCTCTTGTATCCTTATTAATTCGTTACTTTACTAGAACCTCTAGCCCTCCTGATCCACTAGCCTCCAAATCAAACAAGACCTACTCGCCTAGTATATAGAGCAAACCATTGGCTCAGACACACGAGCAACTCGCGGCCTAATCGATGGACTAGGATCTATTGGAAAATCGCTATTCGGAATAATGGATACAGAAGACAGAAACGAAATCCGTCTAATAACATTAAAATGTAAGACAATGCGCCAAGTAGCAGTTGAAGTTTTCATTCAAAGATATCTCGATTTAACTCGCATAAGCAATTAACAATAAATTAACAATAAATTGTTGTAAACTCAGCGTAGTTTTGACAACTTTTAGCCCATTAATATCACTATAAAAGCATCGAAATCGTGCAAAATCAGGCATCATCCGGTCTGTACTGATCCTTCATCTTTCGATTGGGACCTTTTCCAACCCAAAATCATTCCATATAAGTCCACAGGAGCGGGAATGCGGAAGCATGATTTTCGCCGCATTGTAGCCATGTTGTTGATATGCAGAGCGGTATAGCTGGGTACTTTAAGTGGACCATTGGGTCCGAGGTGGCGCCTAATTGAGAGGGCCACTCTGCACTGTTTGACAGCTTTGACAGCAAGTTACAGATATACTTCACAACAATATGATTTTACAACAATGCCCTACCCTCACCTATGTTTTTTAGCTGTGGGATTTATCAGATTATAGTAAATATTCCAAAGTCTTTACCAAATACAGTGTCTTGTTATTTAAATATTCTTATGTTATTGTAATAATATGGGCCTTTGCTATTTTGAATGAGAGCCTACATAACTGTATTATTTTGGATACTGTAAAATGATGATAAACAGTTGATCTTCCAGTTTTTATATGTTTCAAAAAAGTTGGACTCAACATCCAAACGCTTGGTGAATACAGTTGTTTGAGTTTGAATCAATAGGCATTTATTCAATAATGTGAGGCTTTTGAATCTTAGTAACCAAAAGGAAGTTACAGGTCTGCAAACACATCTTTGAACTGAAGCATTTAGACCTGCGTAACAGTTCTTTGCAAATGATTTTTGTGAAATGTCTATTCCTAATCCACCTAATAATCCTTAATTTCCCCAAAATAATCCAATATTTTTGTTATGTGGCCCATTGCCGGTCTCAAGCCCGGAAAACACAAAGAGGAAAGGGTGTTTATGACTTTATAGACAGTCCGAGTTTCAGGATTAACTTTACTATTCACGTGGTCAATGATTAGTGCAAATAATCCCTAAGAGACTCTGTCTTGAATAGGTGAGCAGGTACCGCGCGAGTCACGACGCTCTTCGGCTGGCCGAGCGGTGACGCGCCCGGTTGGTCGGGTACCCGGTTAATTGTCTTCATCGAATACTTGGACCATTTTTGCCATTCCGAAGAAAATAGTTTTGGATAGACAAAGGTCCAAGGTACATATTGAAATACAGTTCCGATTCGGCGAGCGTTACCTTCGATATTTTATTTAAAAGTCAAAAGTTTATGCAAATTTCTTGCATTGAATAATTAATCTACGAACCATTCAAAAGATATAGTTACATAGAGCGACCTTTCCCAAGTAAAACAAAATGTGAATCATATCGATACGACCAGTAGTTTCTTCAGAAAAAATGTTCCCGCAATGGTCTATTTTCAGCGATGCGCGAAAACGTTGACTTTGGCGGTCTATATTTCCCAACCAAAGACGAATCTGGGGAAACGATGAAGCGGATCCCCCTCTTATGTCATCTCAGGAACAACATACTGAATTTCCAGCAATATCTCTGACATCACCAAAATCCAGCTTCTCCGTTGGCGTGGAATGACCCGTGTACGAAGGTTTATTTTGCGAATGGACGACACGAAAACGTCGGGAATAACCCCGCACGTAGCAACAGTGGTTCAAAGGCGAGGGCAGAAGAAAAGTGGAGCCGGCTCTTCCGCACGCTCAAGCCCTGTCCGGGGCAGGCAGGTAGATGTCCTTCTTGCTTTACCGACCGAAAAAAAAATTGGCGGATTCCAACGGCTAGCCGCGACAACGACCGAGAAGTTCCTTATAATCGAAAGCCTTATATTATAAGCAGCGTCGGTGTGATGCGGCCCTGGCTACGCGACGATGCGTAGTCCGCTGATCCGAATGTTGGTACTCTTTTCCCCATACTCGGAAAGGTGGTATCCCATGTAGGAATTGCCCGTCATAAACCCACTCCCAGTGTGGGGCCCTATGTGGCTGCCCGTAGTTGACCCATCATAGGCAGGATACAGTGGACCACAGTGGGCGCTAGGTTGGCGCAGGGTGGGTGCGGAGTGGGCAGCCCGCTCTGTGCCAATCGTTATACATACTTTCCATTCAGGAGAATCCATGTATTTGTTACTTTCTAACTATTATATGCATAATACGTGTAGTATAACGACAGTCGCTTTTACAATCGTCTCTAATAGGGCCACTCGAGAATTACCAGGTCTTGATTATGTCTGATTTGTTACTATTATAATATTACGTCTGTAATAAATCTATAATAATTTCGATTTATGCATCATTCATCTGAATATTATGTAGGTAAAAGATTTCTTTGTTTGCGTTGTACAGATTTGTTAGATTTTCTGTAGCTGTATACAAAAATACAGCTTATGTTACATTGATTGATATTCAATGGGGCAGCAAGGTGGGCGCGGAGTGGGCTGCCCACTAAGTGCCACGTATTACTCTTTCAAACATAAGAATCAGCATCTTTACTGCTTTCTGATTATTATACGCATAGTATAATAAAAGTAACTTTTATAAGCAATTAGTAATACTACTAAAAAAAACTGCCACGTCTTGATTTATACCCAACTTTTTCTTAACATTTCTGTCTATAGTAATAGTAACAATTTAATATTATCAGTGCAAAAAGCCATTAATGTTGATCTTACGTGATAAAATAATCGCGTTCTTGTAAAGACCGGTAATGCGTAGACTCTATAATTCACGTTTAGAAATAGAGAAAATTAGAAAACGTTAACAACTATAAAGGATTGGCTCGTATGGGAAGGTAACGGACTGGCAATGTGAGGACCCGGTTCAAATCTAACTTGCGCACGGACATCATTCATCATTTTTACTGAACATGGGTTTTTTCCAACTGGTATTATTCGTTAAATAACAACGCAAAAGGATTCCACTAGAAGGGGATAGTTTAAGTTTTTTTTGCACAATCAAAAATTACTGATGAAGTCATGAATGGCTGACGATGGGCACCCATGTGGGCCCCATTTCGTTTGCCATGTGTGGCCCATCATGGGCTGCCCATGTTGGTACGAAGTTATCATCCCCGCTGTTCACCATGGTGGGGCCCAATTGGGCGGCCACAGTTGTGCCCGCGCAGCACGTAGGGCAGTCTGATGTGTCCCCACACTGGCCCCGTTGTATTTTCCTACATGGGTAGCTGTAATCTTAGTAGAATATATATTCGTGAAGAAATACAGAAATGACGACGCCAGGCAAACCAACGCGCACTCGAGCGAGCCCGCGAACCGCCTATTCCCACTCCGGGGCCCGAACGTGTCCGAAGACGTGCAATACGCTGTAATTTTGTGACGGGCTGAAAACTGCCACGTCACAGAACATATTTTCAAAAATTCTCGCTGCTCACTACTAGCAAGGACAGAGATATTTCAGTCGAAATATTGTAACCCTACATATCCGATTTCCGGATCGTTAGCCAAAGAGGTTATCTTTCCGCTGTCAATAAATTTATTCAGTTTCACTCAGAAACAATCACTAGAGTTTTGCTGAAAGCTTACAACTTTTTCATTGGGGAGCTCTTAACAATTGCAAGATACCCAATTTTCGTTTGCTCGAACATAACTTTTAAATGCTCCAATCGAAATTCGATCTATTGCATTTTATGGGCAATGTTGTCGCGCTAATAGTCCATCTACAAATTTTGTCCTGAAAAGCATGGGAAAAAATATTTTTAACAAAATGTGCACCAATTGCGAAAACGACAATAGAAAAATGCGCTAGAAAGTAGAAAATAGTTTTCGTCACATTTGTACTTATTGAATATTTTCCGTTTCGGAGGCGGAATGACAGCAAAATGTATACAATTCTCTCTAATATTAATACAGCACCACCAAAAGGAGAGATATTCGTTAAGAATAAATAAAACAGAAATTATTTAGTACTTTTTGGCGCTTTTTATATTGTTTTTTTATTTAAATTGTGTACGAAAATGTAGCAGCTAAACGTAAAACTTTAAGAGTGACTATTATAACTTTAGTTGAAAGTGCTCACTAAATACTATTTTCACAAATTACTTCGGATTTTTAACTAAAAGTATCATTAAATTAGAGGAAGTGGGCACCCTGGCTATCACAGACGGATGGACATGAAATGATAAGGGCTCCAAGTGTATTTCGGAGTCCCAAAAATCTGGTACACTACGAGACCCAGTAGATATCCACCCTACAAGAACGGATAACATACTAGTATTGAAGAAACAAAGTATTCCGTTCCTATTGTATCGGATTTCTATATTTATCAAAGGAATAAATAAGACACCACCGGAATAAATGAACGTACAATACGTATAAATATTTTGCCTGCTTTACTCCATTAAAGTTACCATCTTTAAGACGCCGCTTGTACAACGAGACTTCACTGCCGACCGTAACCTTTTCCGGGTAAAACATACAAATTTTATACAATGGGATTGAATTATCTTTGAAAATAACGTTTAATTCTTTTCATTTCCCTAAATAACATTTTCGGTCGAAATCAACGCAACAGGTATACCCTTTTACAATCAGATGTATCAGACGTAGACCGCAATAAATTAATAAACCTTTACTCGCCTGGCTACTATTTAAGAATACACGTAATAACTAGCAAGAAGTATTCCTTCATTCTGAAGTCCAGGAAACTATGAACAACGGTGGACATTATAAATCTATTGTTGACCAGAAACTGCAATTTTTTGGTATACAACTTATCGATATCAACAAAGACGAACGTACGGTTGGCTGGCACAGGTTAAGTTTCAATATGGCGGTAGCCATAGTCCTCTTACTGGGTCATCATCATCGAGTCATTATTGCTTTCCCGAACACACCATAATCCAATGAAGTTTCAGACTACGAAATACTCCTTGGTAGATACAGCTAAATCAACAGTAGGTATCGATTGCTCGAGGAGTTCGTTCGACGTTTCTGTTACTTTTACGGTACAAGACGAAGAGTAGACATAAGTTTTCGACGGGGAGGAGTGTAAAACAGAGACCCCGAAAAGGAGCAATAACTCTCGGAAAATTGTGTTCCATTACGTCCCTCGGGCTCATAGAGTTAATCGAGTAAAAAGTCGATATAATAACGGTTGACATGACGTGTGTGTGTCTGTGTGTTGATTAATTATCCGCTAATTTAGAAATATTATTGCTACGGTCGCTTTCGTGATCTTAATACAAACTTTTTTTATGTTTTACGCCTAACTCTCCGCTTTCTTGACTTTTTTTCTCTTCTTCTTCTTCTTCTTCTTCTTCTTCTGCTTCTTTCTCCTCCTCCTTCTCCTTTAATGTGACTAACTTCCTTCTAGAAAAAGTGTGTGTGAGTGCAAACCGTCGGGTCTTGCGGTAAGTGTTTCCTCAACTATTGCAGATCGTAACGACCTTCTCCATCGAGTTTGCCGCGGCGACTATGGGGGATTAATTGCTCGATTATGGGCGAGCTGAACAAACGCAGTGCCTCCGCAGCCTTTTCGTTGAGTCGCTATTAAAGGGCATCCAAGGTAATCTGGTAATCGTTTACATTCAACTAAATTAGTACGTTAAAAATCGCTCGCCTTCCACCAAGCTTCATCCACGGACAGACTATACCTTCGATCCAACCTGTTTGCGACCGGTCTTCGCCGATCGCACTGCCACCTACCGTGCATTTCGTGCGAATCCGTATAACGCTGTTCTTACTCCTCAACACTCACAGTGATTGCGAGTAGCGTCCGTATCTTTACTCGATCTTACTGACCATTTAGAGTTAACACTTTTGACTTTGCGTGGTAAAGCAGGGCGTTGAGGTTATGTTCTCGCCGCGGATGAAGCTTAGGAACAACTGTATTAATGATAATTACATTAAGCATTTGAATCACCTTTATTGCACTACCGTCCCGTACTTATCAACAACTAAAGGTCACCGTGATATTCTCGGAAAACTTTTTGCTAGATAGAAGCAAACTATATGGCCTGTATTTACAAAACAACATGGAGCAACTAAAACTGACGACACAACAAGAAGAAGAGTTGGTTCGTGTACTCCCAGATCGCTAGCTTGGCAAATCATTGTTTCAGTGTGCGCAAAAACATTCTTACTCGTTGAGTAGTTCGAACGAAGAAAATACAGAAGCAAAGCCACTTGACAACTGGAATTGCTTGAATTTCTCCTTTCCAAGTGTTATCGAATTAAAATGTACAAGTGTCTAAAGTGCAGATGTGCAGATGTGTAAATTCACGTGGTTACTTGTTAAGTGATCTCACAGATGTAAACCTGTAAAAAAGATGGCAAGATTTGAGAATTTTAAAGCTCATGGAAATTTCATGTTGATATTCGTAATGACAAAGACGCCATAGCAACATCAGTGAAGCAAATGAGTCGATTCAAAGGAAAGTTGTACAAGATTTTAATACTATTATCTAGTGAAATACGAAAATAATTTGAATACTTTTGTTGTATATAAAACAGATTCCACTTTTGCTTAAAAATACGATCGGCGGCTTCAAACAGCGATATCTTCGCCTAAATTCAAAACTTAAAATATTGTCAACATACTCAAGTTGTCTGATCTAATATATTTCTTACACAAAAAAAATATTGTTTCAACGATAATAACTTTACGGATGTTGCTGTAATGTTCTCGTTATTGAGTTTTGAAACATTTTTGTCTGTCAGGTTAAAATTGTTAAGTTTCATCCACTTTTTTCAGTTTAAATTTTATGAGATAACTTAACATATTTCGAGCGGTAAACTATTAATGTCTGTTCACACGATTCTCGTCGTCCGATGCGCTAGTTACTATACTAGTAAGCTTCGCGGCAAAACCCGATGCAAAATGTATTAACACTGCTGATGTTAAAGCCATTTTGCTTTCATTTCGACCGGCAAGCACAGTGCTTTCTGTATTTCCTGTAGTAAAAATCAAACACTTGTTGCGATTTAATCGTACATGACAGCAGATAACGTTCTATGAACGCTGGGGGGTTCATCCCTTTTGCTATTGCAGGAATGCCTTTAGGCATTTTGAAATTTCACTCATAAGCTGTTGGCGCTCGAAAAATGCATTACGACTGTACTTGTTAGTGCTAAAATCACGTTGGTTGAAATTACCTGCGTTTCAATCCGCCATAGTCAAAAGGTTAAGGGAAACTACAGCCGGATTTAACCCATATGAAAAATTGCTAAACATGATGTGCCAAATTCTCTGAGACCACTGAGACGATTTCTGAAATTTTGATTAAGTACTCTACTAATCGTGCTAAATCAACTCGATACACGATTTTTTTTGCAAGCCTCTTAGAAAAAATATTTACGAAATACTTAACAAACCTCCATTCAAAATCCTCCTCCAACCAACCTCCGTTGAAAATCCTCCATTCAATATCTTCAAAAACTTCTTTGGATTTAACAAAGAAGAATGCATTATATTTACTTTTCTGGATCCTGACTGGTCAAAAAGGACGAAAGTTTGATTTGACATTGTATGAATTGTGGATTTCCATAGATTACATTTAAATTCACGTATTATTATAGCACAAATCGAGCCACGCATTTTGGACATCTTTCACAGGGCACTTTAGAATCAATTGAAACGGATTTTCAACATATTCATAACCTTTACTCTGCGCAATTGGTATCCCCAACACGAAAATAATTCAAAAAGTAACAATTATAGAAGAAACAAAGGGCCCCAACCTTCAATTTTTTTTTACACTTTTCATGTTACTAGAACATATCATATGCATAACAACTCCATATTTACTAACATTACATTATTCTTTCGAGTTTCCTTACATTTTGTTAATTTATTCGTGATTAACAAGTTCAACTGCAATCAAATATCGCAGTATTAAGAATAAACTGCTCTATTGCATTTCCTGAAACCCATACGCAGACCCAAAAAGCTCAGCAAGTTTTTGATAAACCCAACCTAAATAGATCTTTTGCTACCACAACGCTTGCACAGATTACCCGAAGCTTCCCATAGCGTCCATAGAACGTTTTTCTGACTGTGTGACTTCTAATACAAACTTCCGCATCCAACTTCACATTACCCGATGTCGACTTTTGGTCATTCAATCGACGCCACCTTCGCGGCAAGGAAAAAGCTTTCCAACGAACTTCACGTGACGAACGGAAAAATCACGAAATAACAAAGACGATTTTGCCCCTAAAAAACTTTCAAAAACTCCACGTGCACTTTGCTAAATGTTTTTTCCTCGCTAGGCCTGGTAAAAATTATTTCACCATAAATATACATATACCTGCGTATATATATATATGTTTGCTTCCTTTATTTATACATGTATATATATATATCTATATTCATAGATATTATCACCAAATCAACAAATAAATATTCTAAATATATTAAATATCGTTATATATATGCTCTCCCAACAAATATATAAGTTTCATCTGATCTATCCTCGGTAATAATAATCATAATAATAATCGTAAAGTTTATGTATATATATATATATATATGTATACTCCTTGATTCATTTATATTATTTTCTATTTATATTTATATATATATTATTCATTTGTCTAAACCTTCGTTTCGTTCACGCTTGATTCCTCGCATATCAATTTTATTACTCGTGGTGATGATCGTCCCGATCATCGTTACTACTATTTATTTATTATTAGGTATTACTTATTACTTTTTTAGGCAATGAACTACCCTTGTATTCCGGAAGTAATGCTTCTTTTCCGTTATTACTCTTTTTTATACATTTGTAATCACGACGGTATTCTCTTCTCCCCTCTCCCTTTCATTTCGCACTCCCCCCCCCCCTCTCTCTCTCTCTCTCTTTTTCTCTATCTTTCTCTCTAAGCACGTCCTTCCCTCGCCCAAAACTTCTCTCTATAGCGTGGCACAATTACCGAGACCGGGTGCATATCTACATGTAACAGCGTCGCCGAGAAAGGGGACGCCAATGACTCGAGCTTCGCCAAGAGAGTGACCGGAACCGCCGCCGTCAGCCAATTGACACATCTGCATCGAAAAGAATCACGCACCGCTTTGTTCGCGATGAGGAGAAATTAGTATACCAAGCGTTAGAGAAGTGCAGCGACGCCCAAAATGAACGATGGGGTTAGACCGGGGCTGGCATTAGTACGTCGCTATGATAGTTTGCAGGGGATTGAAGAAAAAAAAGAGCGGGAAAAGTCGGCGCGCGCAGCACGGGTCGGTAATAGCGGAAGCCTAGTTCGATCGCATGCAGAATTATTCTAGAAATTGTTGCCTATGTAATTGTCTCCGGGGGGTGTCGGTTGACGCAGCTGATGCAACTCTTGAAAAGCTCCTTGAATTATTTGTACGTTAAGAAACGACCTACGGTAACTGTTTATGCAGAGTGAACTGTGTGCCAGAGAATCGCGAGTGTCAAGGCCGTTTCGTATAACACGGAGTGAGAGTGGTTCGGGGCGAACCGGCAGGGTTAAGTAAAAATATTCTGGTAATCAACTTGTATGGCAAAGTTAGTGTATACGTGCAAAATCATCTGGATCCCCTGCATTCTTGAGGAGAATATTTTCAGGTTATGTTTGAACTTAGTTGTCACGTAGGTTTGAATCGGAATTCCATCATCGTGAAGTCATCAGAATCGAATAAAACAGACAATTGACAAATAAATTTGGATAAAATTCATGTGTCATTACAATATTGTGCTAGACACATAATATGAATTGAGAGGAAAATTCACGTAATCTTGCCGTGTGTAGGACAATCGTCGCCCTTCATATGGAATGTCATCACAATGTCATCGGCAAAATTGCATCAAAATATTATAATAATCATTTTGTATGATAATATTAAAATATACAAGCAACGTGCCTGTACTATGGAGTAAATACAAAGAAATAGGTTGAAATTGAAATTGGTTGGTAAAAGAGTGTGGATAATATTAACCCGATTTTGCAGTTTTGACTTACGTCAAATATGAATTGATAGAAATATTCTTGTAACCACGCCGGTCTGATCCGCGACGGTATCGCACCGTGTAGTTTGAGAGGCCTTAACACATCAATGGCGCTAACGAACAAGTGACTAAAGCCCATTTCGAAAGTTCGACACGGCATTACCACGGCGAGTAACGGATGCATGAAGAATAGGTCACCTTTCCGCAGGGGATGAGCTGAAGTGAGACTAGCAACACGCTTAAACTGCTCCTCTTACTTACTTAACACCCTAGTTAATCACCGTTATTCCCCTCACGTTCTCTTACTTACTTATTACTCGCACTACACTTTTATATATAGCTTCGTTTACATTATAAATCCTCCTTGTCGCATTCTGGTTCTTTGCTGCATTGATGTCAACATCGCTCTAACTTCGCCCGGCTCGAGTGCTAATGTGCGAAACAGGGACACAGCGACTTCGCTCTGATAGGAATCCAAGCAACAACCTGGCAATTTGCTTTAATGCTTCGGAAGAAAGGAAAATGCTTACGAAACAAACTGGATAGAACTGAACGGTTCTGCAAGCCTGGCTCGTTCGCTACGCTGAAGGTATATAGTCGAACGAAGACTTTAACTGTAGCAAGCTGTGCAGAGTCGAATCGACTCTCCAAGAAATCCCGAAAAGAAAGTCCGAGTTACAAGCGGTATTGACGCCAACATTCGCGGACTAATTTCATTAGTATAACATTTGTCTCACTAAAGGGGAGGCTTTTGGCTAGTTGGTTGCTTATTAATTACGTAACTAATGCACTAAACTTCCCTTACGCGCGATCCGTTACTTGCAACCCTTTAGAATATTATTTCGATCGAAATTCTCTATTGATTCGTATGTAACTAGTTGATCACCGTATGCGCCTGTTGCGAATTGCTTTGTAATCGACGGGAAATTCGAAGATTCGCCTTTCCACTACGTGGCCTTTTGTTACGACGTAAACAATCTCGCTAAACTTTAATCCGCTACGTTGTATTTCTGTACATGCTACGACCCTTTTTAGTCCAATAACGTAAATGTAAATCACTACTGTTAAAGTTACCTACCAGATGGAAAACACAGCGTTGGCTCTAAAATGTAACATCACAAGTGGAAGTAACTTACGCAAATAAGCCGCCGGGATCGTCCCAGTTTTACATCTTGGTGCGAGGACTTCGAAACTAATGAACGATGTATTGTTAAAAATGTTTCAAATTGAAATTACATCAATGTTGTTGAGATCGAACATAAATTCGGAATATCTTATTCAACTGTCTCCTTTAACACACAAAAATAAGTGGAAAAATCTCATTGATACAACGTTGCTTGCAAAGTTCTGAATTTGGTGTAAAGTAATCTAAAAATCAATTCAAAATTACCATGTTAATCGAACTAGTCATGTAAAAAAAAATTTGTTGGATTTCAATTAAATCTTAGAAAAACTGCCTGCATTTACTTGAAATGTACAAGTGAATGCCTAAATTTTAATACCGCCCAAGTGGAAAAGCCTGGCAGTCGAATTTGCAAGACCAAAAATTACCAAGTTGTACTGTTCGAATAAAAAGCGAAGGATTTCGTTTTTCTCGAAATCGAATTTCAAATCATTGATATGAAACATTTTCTTGGTGTTTCATCAGTTGAAGGGCCTCTCGTACGAACGTGTGAAAATGGGACGAGGCCGTTTTTGAAAAACCGTTATCCTAGTCTGTTAAGAAAATCGAAACCAAAGGATAAAGGGTCTGTCTAAATGAATACGTGAAACCCCTAATTAAAGCGTGATCGAAGATCCAAACGGAACGCAATGCACATATTAGTCGTAAAAGATTCATTATATCCGCGAGGAAGGGCACAAATCACTAGCCCTATGCTCTAAAACGGTGCCCTTGAACGCAGAGTGAAAAGATTGATTCCTAACCTTACCCAACTACCTAATTTTATCGAGGCCTGTTCGACTGCGCAATAGTATTGTGCGACTTGACATCGGCAGGCATTCAAATCCCGTAGTCCAATTGTCGAATATAAAATTCCTTGGCCGAGCAGTTATCAACTGTCGCTCATTAAATGGCACCTGCGTATCACGTTTGAGCAAATCTGTAGGCTGCCACTTATCCAAGATGGCTCCCAAGAATTTTAGGAGCTGTAATTTTCAATTCTCGAACGGTGTAACATTACGAAATTTTTAACACAACATTGAAATAATGCTTCTCCAACGAATTATCAAAACCCCGCTGTCTAAAACCAAGAAAGTAACGTTAAAATGGGTTTTTAAATGAGATTATTTTAATGGTGAAGCAGTATTGGCTACTTCTTTTGTCTTCAAAATTCATTCTACGGTGGCGAATTTGAAGAACAATTGGAAGATTTTCTTAAGGAATCTCATACACGTAGTTCTGCAAAAAATATGTAAAAATTTGGTGACTTTTATCTGATATACAAAATTTTGTATTCAGAACACATAACATAATTATTAAAATACATAATTTGCACTGATTATTCTGGAAATAGTTTTTCAACATTTGCACAAATAAACATGCAATAACAATTTTCGTAAAGCCATCGTTTTTGAAACGATATCCATCATAACTTGTTAATCAATGATTCGACTGAAATTTTCGCAGCATCTTCCTAACAGGATTATATAGTGGATTATCTAATGGATATTTTTTTTACACTTCTCATATATTTTATATAAAAAATAGTCTTCAATTTTGCCAACCAACAAGATTGGTTACTTCAAACAGAGATATCTTTAGTTAGAACAAAAATGTTGAAAATCGGTTCCGTACTTAGGTGGACTTATTTATCACTTAGCAAAAAAAAACAAAAATGATACATTTAAGATAAACAATTGTTGAGCTTGAATGATCAACATAAATCATGCTTCAACGACCATGGCTTCACATACGTTGCTATAGCTTATTTGTTATTGCAAATATTCTAATGACATTCACAGTACATTTAGCAAAAACTATGAACCTTAATAGGTACATTATGGATTTTAAAAAAATGCGTATAAAGGAAAAATTACCATATTCTGCCTCTTTTTTATGATTTTGCTTCTACGAGCTACCTTAACGGATGTTGAACAAACGTAATTGTTACAAAGGAATATAAAAATAATTAAAGATGATTCACCGATTACTTGGACATGAATTATGCAAGGCCAATGACAAGTCAACAATACTATCACGTAGGCAACGTCCCTTGAGCGGACAAAATCCTCCGACCTTCGGTGCGAAGGTTCAATTAAACTTTCAAGGCTCCGAGTGCAGAGAGTCCCGTAAAATCGAAGCAGAAGTTACACCCAATAAGTGCGGATTAATCCACAGCCAAGTGCTTTTTTGTCGCTTGTCGGCGAAGAAGTTTGCTATCTCAGAAAGTTCAATCAATTCGCTCCCAGAACTCCGCCTGGAGAAAGTGGCTGCTGAATGAGTCTCGAAATTAAGGTATTTCATAATTACGAACCCGCTAAAAAGGTGGCAAAATTTAGCAATTTCCTCACGTTCAAGTTTTTTTTTAAACCGATTCTATTGTTATTAAGTATATAATTTGGACTAACTATCCTGTAAATCTCATTTTGATATTCGCAATAAGAAAGGCGTTATAGCAATGTCAGTGAAGTCATCGTTTTCAAATAGTATCCATCACAATTTGTCAACGAATCAACCAATTATGCTGAAATTTGTACCAAATCTTCTTACGAGGATTATCTAGTGAACTACGAAAGATTCTTTCAATACCCGTCTTCATTTATTTTTTTCATATCAAAAGTTGGACTGAAAATTTTGTAAAAAAGAAAACTCGATCGATGGCTACAAACAACGATATCTTCGGTCAGAATGAAATATTTAATAATCCATCTCGTTGCCAAGTACTCTTCTTAAATATTTCTTAAATAAAAAAACATTGTTTGATTCGTTTAAGATGAAAAGTAGCAAAGCTATAATCGACACCGGAAAACATGTGTCAATAAACATGGCTTCACGTATGTTGCTGTAGCGTGCTAATTATTGTAAATATCATTAAAAAATTCACAGTATATTCGATTCAAACTATGTACTTTAATAAGTACACGATAACTTTTGGCAAAAAATATGTATAATAAAACAATCTTGCCCTCTTTTGTGCGGTCATACTTGCATGAGATACCTCGATTATTTCCAACAGAAGCTACAATCTCGTAGCGCTGAATGACAAGACATTGACTCGAGCGACTGAAATTATGTCTTATCGCAATAGCAACCTTTAACACGCCCAACAATAGCTGCAAAATCCTTCCTAATATTTTTCTGCGGGCCAATTGTTCAGTGGCGAATCGCTAAGGCAGACAGCACACCGAGCGCAACATTCCACCTTGCAGCCATTTTGCAATGCAACATTTTGTTGCAACGTTGGTCGATTTTCAGAAAATCCGACGGAGTACTTCCGATTCCACCAGACTCGCAACAAAATCTTACGGGAGAGAATATTGGACGCGGCGCGCGACCGGCTTAATCGAACGAAATGCGCGCAACATCGTAATTGTAAGTACTTCCAAATAATTGGCCCTCCAATATTGGCTGTTTGTTAATCTGTCGTTGTCACAATACGAATTCTCCCACCGGGAGAATTGACACGGTGGACACCGGATTTCTTTATCACTGATTTGTTGAGATATCCCTTTGAAATGAACTCATGCACCACCTGCCTATTAGTGTAAATCCCTTAATTAAGTTATTCGAACGGCCGAGTTCTCGTGCGACTCGCTATATAAATACGCGCTACTGGTGCCAAGCAATTTTCAGCTATGCCGTGCGGCATAAGTTTCGAAATTGACATTTTTGGTACACGGAAAGTAAGACTCGAATCGATTATGGTAGAACAGTTCAAAACACCGGCGATGCAATGACGATCCGCTCTGTGCTCGAGTGACAATCCTGGAAGGCTGCTATTGGTAACTTCTAAAACGATCCTCGAAGAATTCAAGACAGCTCGAAGGTCCGAGGTACTCTAGGTCTCCTCGATATTGTATACTTAACGCGAACGTTCCAGCGTTTGCTCTCATTTCTCTTCTGGTTCGGTCTTCGGTGACGTCTCAGTTTCCTGCCTTTCACTGAAACAGTAAACAAAAGAATTCATGTTACAAAACCATGATTTCAAAGACTTTTTTCTTTTCATTTATTTAAGGGCTCGCATATGTTGTTATACCCACATCTTTAATCGGATCACTTTTGTTCAATAAGCTCCTAGTATTGTTACATATTCATCCTTATTGGACTATTTTTCTCCTTTTGTTCACACGTAGATTCAACAATTTTAGTTCGCTAGTTTTCCAATACAGAATTATCCTGCGTAATTATCGAGCCTTAAAATTGTGACTGTTTGGGCCCGCATTATCTTAAGTGTTTAACCGAATTCCTAGTAGGGGAGCACTATGTACCTCTGTGCACTTAGTGTACCCCATAAATTCTTAGATCTTTAGCGTAGTCAGACTGGCACCCATACTCCCTCCATAACCCTCTTTTTCACTGGATTTTTCGGGTGCATAAACCCTAAATTCGGTAATTATTTACAAAAACATACGAGTGATTTCAATGATTTTAATATATGTTACAGAGTATACTCTCCTGATTATTTTCATATACATATATATGTGGAGGAAAGTTATAGAAAAAAAGTTAGACACACTTAAAGGCGGATCTTATATGGTCCAGGTAGAGTAACCACTAAGCATACCAAATAGTCAAAGAATCAACACAAATCTTAACGTAAATATAGCTGTGGTGTTGTGAGAGCATTTCAAATACCTCTAGAGAACTAATATAGATGTAACACAGACTTAAAACCCAGACCTAACCAACCCAGACTCATTGACAGTATGGCTCAGCCTTTATACTGTCAACAGCTCAATATACTGGGTCATTCCACGCCAACTGAGAAGCTGGAGTTTGGTGATGTCAGGGATTTTGCTGAAAATTCAGTATGTTGTTCCTGAGATGACATAAGGGGAGGGTCCGCCTCATCGTTTCCCCAGATTCGTCTTTGGCTGGAAAATACAGACCGCCAAAGTCGACGTTTTCGCGCATCGGTAAAAATAGACCATTGCGGGAAAATTTTTTCTGAAGAAACTATTGGTCGTATCAATATGATTCAAATTTTGTTTTACTTGGGAAAGGCCGTTCTATTTAACTATATTTTTTGAATGGTTCGTAGATTAATTATTCAATGCAATAAATTTGCATAAACTTTTGACTTTTAAATAAAATATCGAAGGCAACGATCGCCGAATCTGAAATATATTTCAATATGTACCTTGGATCTTTGTCTATCGAAAACTGTTTTCTTTGGAATGGCAAACATGGTCCAGGTATTGGATATACTGAATTTTCAGCAAAATTCCTGACATCACCAAAATCCAGCTTCTCAGTTGGCGTGGAATGACCCACTACAGAACAGTGGTTTTGTGACAGCATTTCAAATAAGGCGATCTAACAATGAAATTAGAAGAAATTCTATATATTTGCCGCAGTCTCGTTTGGTTCGGTCTGGGTTTCAGGTCTCTAGACGTATTTGGAATAATGTCACAAGACCACAGCTATATTTACGTTACGATTTGTCTTGATCGTTCGACTATTACATATCGATATATAAGATCCGCCTTTAAGTCTCTCTAACTTTTTCCCTTTAAGTTTCCCCCACATATATATGTATTGTGACGTTACGTCTGACGTAAGTCATAAGAAGCAAATTCTCCCTCGTTCGAAATTAGCGCCGCGACACATTCGTACAACTAACGTCTCCAACAGAGGGTTTACAGAGATCAAGGATCAATATTAACGCCCGAAACTTTCGTCCGAGCCAATAAGGAAGCAGCAAGTCAGGGGCGACCAACTCTACCCACAGTACCCGAAGTCACCAAATCTGCCAGCCCAGAGGAACTCGGCCCGATCAGGATGGACATTAAGGACTCAGCAGCCTCCGAAAGTTAACAACGGCAACTGGTCATCATGGGAGGAACTGGGTGGTGAGACAGGCGACCCCGAGGCACCCAGCAACGTGGGAGGCTGACTTTTTGTCGCCTCGACGGAGCGGGGTTGGCGCGCAGTTGGGCCGACGGCCCTGGCGTCGTTCGCCTGTGGGCACGCGGTAGGACCCGGCGACCAATAAGAAATCGATTTCGGGGACAAAGACGGCTAGGCGAACGTTAGGGAAAGGGTGCAGAATTCGGCACTCTTGTGCTGACTGGCGAACCGAATTCCCCCAGGGGGCGTTGGGGTAGATTGAAAAGCTCTCCTGGGCAGCCAGAGGGGTCCGATTCCTATGACAACGCTATGGTAAGTGGCGTCACTAGGGGCCCGAGCTGGACCATCGCTTCCGGGAGTTCAGGATTCTCCACCGAGAGTGGCACACTTCGGTGTGTCACGATAGATCCCACCAGTGATCCGCATTCTGGTACCATGGGTGTCAGCTGCCCGCGGAGGCTTGGCTCCGTCGCTGATAGCGTGAGATCGGAACATCGTGGTGGCAGTGGTTAACTCCGTACGCTGGCGTAGGGACCCGACTCGTTGGGTCCCGGCGTGTGACTTCCGTACTACCAACTCGGGAACCAGCCTTCTTTAGTCTGGTAGAGCGTGGATAGTCGCTCGGCATACCAGTGCCTGCACACTAAAAATGCCGGAACATGTGTGCTACCGGTAATTTTAGATAAACGCGCTGATTGGGCGTATCTCAATCCCGCTCCCATGGGGGACGTGGACGCACGCTAAACATAGAGGATCCTCCGTATCAATCACTGCGGCGATGAGCGAAAGCTCGAAGGCCGCGTGATACGGAGCAAGCGGGAAAAATGAATGAATGAAAAATGAAATTGGCGAACCGAATATACGAGCAAACATACTGTCGTACTAGCGAGCGGATTACTAACAAACGAGCGGTGACCGTATTAGCGAACGAAAGAAACGAAGGAAGGAAAGAAAGCGGAATCTAGTAACCAAATTACCGTCGCCTCGGATTTCCTGTACTATCGGTAAGCGAACAACCCTTCCGGGTTAGCTATTGTAAGAGACCGATTTCCTCTGTCGCATCCCAGGCTAGAAATTCGTTGTTTCTCGGCCCTTTTGGCCCTCGCTCAAATTGACTGTAAGCTTTTATGTCTGATTCGTAGACGTGATCCTTCCTTTTGTGGTCTGAATCTTTCCCTATCGAGGCTATGTAAAACTGAGATCTTCCTGCAGGCTGATAGCGTTAGTCAAGAGTCAATTCCGTCTAAGTAATTGTAAAGTTGGGATTAATAAGAAACTCTGTAGATTCTTTGCGCCAGTCAACTGCATTGAGCTAGCGTCCATCTCAATGTAACTTTGATATTCATTATCTCGAAGTCACGTGCTTCGCCCGAGGTTGCTGATGAACACCTCCAGTGAAAAAGTTTCCCTTTGCCTCATTGTCGAAATAAAACGTTCTTATTAGCTCAATCCTGGCTCGTTCACTCGTGTCGAACCCGCGTGCTCTCCTTTGCCTGTTCTGTTCTGGTCGAAGCAAATATCACGCTGTCTCGGAAGATTCCATGTGGCCGTTTCTTTTGCGATTTTGTATTTTGTATGGCATCTCCGATGCCTGGCGCCCACTCTTGCGGTACTAAAGAATAGTTGGCTTCGAATCTCCCGGGCCGAAGTATCAGGAATTCTGGCGTCTTTCTTAGTTAAGGAATCTTTTCCTAGCTAACGTAACGTTTGAGTTAACTAGAAGCCTTTCGAGGGTTTCCGTATAGAAAGAAGTATTGTGTCAAATCAAAGAAATAATTAGTCTCGCATTTATTCTCGGGTGTATCCAGTCTCTCCTTAAGATTTTCGAGGCTCGAGAATAAATTTTATTATTTTCCTGATAGTGCGTACTAACTCAACCACCCCACCCAGTGACGGTGTACTAACGAGTTTCCCTCACACGGGCTCATTCGGGGGAAAAAATCCCAGCAAACCCACGCTAACTTCACTCCTAACCTAGTGAGATGGGATAGCGTCCCCTAAGATGAACATGGACGCCACGGACGATCCTCCGGATACGTGGAATGAATGATCAACCCAGCGACAAAAGAAAAAACCTCTCTCCACCCGATACACAACATGTCGAAAAACGCACCACCATCACGAAAACAACGACAGATAAGGTCGGAATCAGCCGACCCCCAGCGAAAAGTTAACCTCTATCCAATCTCGCACTCTGGGAAAGCCATCGTCGACGTCAGGATGAAGCAACACCATATGAAAGACAGAAAATACAAAAACATGACATTGATAGCTAAGACCATCGCCTCTAATAAATGTGGTGCTCAATTCATCACCCCTATTGAAATCGGGAGTACCGAAGTGACCTTTGCCAATTTCTTACAGGCTAATGCATTCACCACTTGCCTTTCCAACAAACAGGATTCCGTTATAAACGCAATCATTCCAACATTCAGAACATCGCGCAGAGGATTGATTAGAAACATAGATACTGACTTAGACCTTAACGACGCAATTCTAGACACACAATGCCCAGTCAAGTTATTATCCGCCAGAAAGTTGAACAGAAGGGTTCTCAATCAGGAGGCCAAAAGCATAGAATGGATTCCCAGCCAATCATTAGTCGTCACATTTGAGGGTAACACCATCCCGGACCACTTACTATTCTACAACCTATACAAGGTTAAGGTAGAACAATTTTTTGACCATGTCAAAACTTGTTACAACTGCCTTTCCTATGGCCATACCAAGACATCCTGTAAAAGACCTAAAAGATGCCTCTTGTGTGGAGATCAAAGCAACGAATCTGAAATAGCACACCAATGCTTTAAGGAAAGCTTTGCTTCCATTGCAAAAGCTCACATCCGACCTTTGCTAAGGATTGTCAAACACACCTAATGAATCAAGAAATTAAGAAGTACATGGCCCTGAACAATGTCAGCGAATATGAGGCTACCCACCATATTAGGTCCCTGTACTTCCCAGCACATTCTTATACTTCACCAGACCAGCTTTCATACACAGAAATCACAAAGATTAAGGAAAACTTCCCCAAACTAACGGAGCCCACACCAGACAAAGCACCGAAAATCAAGCAACTTGGCACCACACCAATCTCACAACCAGGAACACCAACCTCTGCCATGCACCGGGCAATCACCTTTAACATCCAACACCCTGGACCATCGCAATATCCACCACAAGGTACCAGAAATTTCTTTACGCCAAGGAAGACGACCTCCCCAGCAACACCAAGAAAGGGCTAGCAACCCCGTCGTCCACAGATCTCTCTACCCCAATTGGAAGAAGCCCTACGGCTCAATAGGGACTTAGACATTAAGAACAACCAGAGAGGCATTGCCTTTCAATCTAGAGACCCACAACCATTCCACCTTCACTTACGCTCTCCAACCATGAACACAACTCCTACTATATCCACCACAGAGCAGGCCTCCAACTATCAACCTGTCACATCCAACTCCTAAGCTTCCACTCCGCACCAGACCCCATCTAACTTCCAATCCACTGGAAGCATCGATAACCCAGCTTCATCTGCTCATTCCATTGAAAACATTCTATTCACGCCTCAAAATGGTCAATCAACGCCCCACACCAATTAAAACCCAGAAGATTTCTGCAGCTTTCTGGAACTGCAGGAGGATAATTAATAAAGTCAACAAAGTCAGACATATTATTAAGGGACTAGACATCCTAATCTGCGTAGAATCGTAGCTAAAACCACACTATAACTTCATCATCAATGGTTATAACTCACATAGGAAAGATAGAATCAACCACCAAGGAGGAGGCATTTTAATTATCACTGCCAAACACCGAAATATTAGGATAGTCGAGGACCCCTCTTTAACATCACCCACTATGAAACCTTTACCATTAAAATCCTGCATCTTCAAACCCCAATATATACATATATATATGTGCTTAGTACCGTCCACCTGGTTCTCCCTTCTCCTCACTAGCTTGGGACACCATGTGCAAACACCTAACCAAATTGGATGACTACTTTCTAGTAGGTAGAAGTATTTCAACGGCCACCACGTGATCACTACAATAATATTGGAGAGAAACTACACAGCATTTGCAATGACAACAACATGTACCTACATAACTTTAACGGTCAATCCCACGTCTACATGAGATCAGGCTCGTACAGCAACCTAGACCTCATCCTCACCAACGACTCCCTCGCCTCTTCCACAACCACCTCCAAGATGGAAGACCCATCTGGATCGGACCACTTCCCTTCTCTTATTAAAATTAGCAACCGCAAGCACTTTTACACCAAACAATCTTTCAGAATATCCTCAACTAAGATTAACTGGAGTGAATACTCCAACTTCCTAGTCAATCACTTCGACTCCCTTGTATCCTACAGCACGGCCTCCCCTCTCGAGACGTATAATCAACTCACATGCCTCCTGACTAAATCCATAGAACATTCCACCCCCAAGAAACCGACTCATAAACGCTATTACAGCAACCCGGTGGTTTGGTGGGACCCAGAATACGACGGAATGGTAAGGCTTAGGAAAGCTTCCTTCAAAAATGGCAACATTCCATGACAACGGATAACTGGTACGACCATCTTAGACAAACTGCCATGACAAAGAATGTTCTTTAAAAAAAAAGAAACTACTTTAGAGCATTTGCTTCTGAACTCTCCCCACACATCTCTATCCCATGCTTCTGGAAAAAGATCAAAGCCCTCCACAATAAATGGTGTCATGATAACGACTCCCGCTTGACCTCCGAATCAGCAACAGCCAACAAAATCAAAGCAGCAGACCAAATCGCACCATCTTGGGTCCCTACTAACCCCCTCCTGAACACCATGGACCATAATAACCCCCTTGGCGAAATCTTCTCTTTTGTTGAATTCAACTATGCCCTATCAACTATTAATTCCAACTCTGCACCTGGCCCGGACTCCATTCATTATCATATGATACTACACCTCTCATTCAGGCTTAAACTCCTCCTCCTAAACGTATTTAACGCCATTCTCTACAACTCAACCTTCCCGGAACAATGGTTCAATGCCCACATCCTCTTCTTCCCAAAACCAGACGGCTCCTTTAGGCCAATCACCCTATCCTCCAACACATGCAAACTATTTGAAAGATTATTAAACACTAGACTACAGTAGTGGTGCGAGCACAATAACTTCATACCGCTAACACAGTCAGGATGCAGGAAAGGCAGATGCTGGCTGGACAACATACCAAACCTGAATCTATATGTATATAGAATCAGGATATGCCAAAAAACAATACACCGTAGGTGCCTTCCTAGACATAAGGACACCGTATTACAATGTAATACCCAACATATTGATTGACAAACTACCCCCTAGGGATCCCCCAAAGGATCCTTAACTTTATTCACCAGTGGTCATACTGCAGAAAGGTGTCCTTTGCGAATATCAACAGAACAAACCTAGTCTATAAGGGCCTTCCCCAAGGCGGAGTTCTTAGCCCTCTACTCTTAGCCCCACTTATTTGTAATGTGGCGAACATTACAAATAATCTACCACCTAATGTCCGTATATTCCAGTTCGCCGACGACATCGCTATATATTATAAAAGCGCCAACCTGGACTACGCTAAGGAGATCATCGAGGAAGCCATGTCCTCCCTTGATAAGATCCTCACCCATCCTGGGCTTCAAGCGGCGTCTCAAACCATCCTCCCATAGCATCGAGGTGGGTAATACTATAAAACATTGCTGTGATAAGACCAAATTCCTAGGTATAATTTTAAACTATAAGCTGACCTTTTCAGCGCACATCGAGTCCCTCAAAGCTCGATGCTTGAAATCTATTAATATCATCAGACTCCTAAGAGGCACCTAGTGGGGCAGCCACCCGCGCACCCTCATAACCATCTTTAAGAACCTGCTCAGATCGCGCGTAGAGTATGCCTGCTTCTTATTCTACCCTACCGCGTCCAAACTTATCGACCAAATAGAAGGAATTCAATTCAAATTCCTCAAGCTATGCATGGGATTTAGAACAAGTACCCCCAATTGCATAGCCCTAGTCGAAACCAAATGTCCCCAAGTCCAAATTAGAGCACTCCGTCTGGGAAACAATTACTGCTCCAAAATCACCTCACACACCAATCATCCTACCAACGTAGTCATCACAGTATTTCTAGACAACGTCCCTAACCCTCACATCAACAGACTTTTCTTTAATTGCATACATAAAGCCAAAGCCAACGAACCTATCTGCCACATGTCACCCATGTGCCCTTGCAACCTCACAGATTATAAAGCTCTCACCTTGAACGCCACATGCAACCATCCATTCGATCACGAGCTCCAAAAGTCACAGAACCCTAACTCCGACTTCCAACTCTTTGTAAAAGAAAACTTCCCCAATTATAAGTTTATCTTCAGGGACGGCTCCAAGACAAAACAGTGTCCGTCCACCGGCGCAGCCACTTATTGTCCTTCGTCAAACTACTCTAAATCGGTCAGCCTAAACAAAGCGGCCTCCGTTTACACAGCCGAATGCGTTGCCATTCTCTTGGCATTAGAACATATAGTAACGAACAACTCAGCCTCTTACCTCATATGCTCAGACTCCCTAAGCGCCCTTCAAAGTATTAGTCACCCATCATTTTCGGTTAACACGAACCCGTATACGTACCAATCCAAGAACAACCTTATTCTTTTCTCCCGAAACTCGCCCGAACATAATATAGCATTCCTGTGGATCCCCTCCCACTGTACATGCGCTCGCAAAAGAAGCCGCAAAGGCAGCAAACCAAGAAAACTAGAAAATTCCATATAGCGACTTTCGAGAATCTAATAAAATAGATTCTTGGCAAAGTACCGACCGCTACTTCAGGGACTGTGGATTGTCAAAAGGCACGTCCTATTTTAACAATCATTATACCAACTCCCCCCAAACCGTGGTTCCATAACCCAGACCTCAGCAGAGAACTAATTGTACAAGTTCCCAGATTAAGAAGCAACCATTACAATCTTCCAGCTTCCGTAGCACAGGTCCATATTATCGCCGACAGTGCCTGCGAATACACGCACCCGAACAAGGACATCAACTACGTCCTCTGGGACTGCCCTCTCTACACGACAGGGCGCAGAGACATGGTCGATGACCTTCTCAAATTTAAATATAAACGTTAGACATCAGCGCTATTGTAAATAATCCTAACCTCAGAGCGTTTAAATGTATCCATATTTTTCTAAGATATCATACTGCGATATTATTATATATTTTTATACCTGTTGGTACACTTCTACATGGTATACTTGTTGTATGACCAGACCTGTTGGATCTCTATGACCCAAAAGCTATAATAAACAACAAAAAAGTAGAAGACCCTTTACATGGGTATAAAATGCTCAGAACATTTGTACTACACTTAAACTAGCTGTATTGAACTAAGATAAACTAAAATACATACAAAGGATATGAGAAACACTTAGATTAGCCATATGAGTGAGCTGAAACCGTCCAAAACCGAAATTCAAGCACGAGAGACATGCGTTGCTCCAGGATCGATATAGAGAATGAAACCGGAAGAAGAGCTAACAAGAAGGGGGAACCGATGGCGCCAGAGGCGCACCGGGCCCCAAGAAGTGGTGCCGCCGGCCAGCAGCGGGGATTTGTCGAGTTACTCGAGCATGAATCAACCCCAGATTACGGAAGAGCGTGATGGCCAATTGTATTGGCTGAGTCGAATTCCCGGTCAGGAGCGGCTAGGTGCGCGATGACCGAACAATAAGAAACTTCTTTATACCAAAAAATCGTTTAGGAAGTCTTCTATCAAGACAGATTGGTATATATACTTTTCTACAATGGCCGAATACTATGAATTAAACCTCTATCCGTCTTCATCACTTATCTCCGTTAGAGATATATGTGATGTTCGTCAATTTCATGTTTATCGTACTTTCTCTTTATCTGTAGGTACCTGGTAGGGTACTTACATTTACTATAGTCGAGTCGCTGAGAGAATGCACACGAGATTTCCCTCTCCCAAGCACAGTTACTACCACTTCCCTTAACACTTGGGTACGTCGCTATAATATTATATAATCGTATAACTTGACAGTCAGCAATAACTTGTAAAGTGTTAATTCAAATCATTTACAATTTCAATACATTCTAATTATTGGTAATCTTTCTTTCGCTAATTTGAATCATTGTTTGACTTAACGCTTTATAATTATAATACTATTGGTAATGTGTCATTGCGATTCGAATTATTCAAGAAATTATTCATAGATTCAAGAAACGCTTCAGCTAAAGACAGAAATGATGTACGTAAGCAATGATTAGCAATCATATATAGTTTTGGGGCGTACCAGCTATTTATTGGTAATCAGTACTTGCTTAGTAATCTTGCTAAAAACTTGGCGTGTGCCCATTTCATTGCGAGATAAATAGGAGTGGAAAACAATTTTAAATCTAACACTGACTTTACTACAATGTAATTTTTTTAAAAGTTTTTTTTAGAAATATTACCAGAGCAAGTGCCTCGTGCGCGCAAACGCCAAGTTTTTTTTATTGGTAATCGCTAATTTATTATTAATTAGTAATCTGCGTTAAATCCAGGTATCTTGGAATGAAAACTTGGCTTTCTTTATAGAGAAAGATTTGTACGTGGAGGGGGGCACGTCGATGAGCCCTCCCGCGTGTACGTGAGTTTTCGAAGAATCGAAGGCCCGTCTCGACGGGTTGCGTCGCCGACGGCGCCGCAACAAAGGAGCGATCGTTGAGAAGGGCCATTGGCGAGCAATGGTCAGTCTGCCACGAGGACCGGCAGAAGAGCGGTCATAAAAGTTTAATACCGAACAAAATCCTCAATGATATCTATATGTTTTTTGTCATATCTTTTTGGCAGTTTTAATGAATATGAGACATTTCTGGGGGGAATTTATCTCTACCTTTTTTAGAAAACGAAATCAAGAAGCAATTTTCTGGGGAAATCAAACTGCTACTTGGCGCATTTTTTTACAGTTTAATGTTTTTGGAAGAATGGACATTACCCGCGACAGAGAACTTGCAGCGGAAAAATGAAAAGCAAACGATCAAGCCCAGCAAGACGCGTTCAACAAGAAATGGCGAGACAAGGAAATTTTTAAACAGGGCGACACAGTTTTTGTAAAATCCAGCGACAACAGAAGAGGTAAGCTAGAGCACAATTACTTAGGGCCTTTTAAAATTATTGGTATACTCGAAAACGATCGATTCCAAATCATAGGCAAAAGTGGTAGGCCATAAATAGCATCTAAGGATCGATTACGTCCATGGAAAGGTGAATGGGCAGGCGAAGTTGAGACTTGCCTGTAGGCTTCGATCGACCGTGTTAGCGGTATTAGTATGGCGGAAAGCAGAGAAGCAACGGCAATGGCTGACAATGGTAGCGACGGTTCGTCCATAGACGTTACGATGCACCATGGACCAAATAAAAATTCTAGTAAATAATAATTCGAAATTTTAGTATTTTTAGAATCATAATATTTTGGTCTGAGGTAAGTGTCGAGTAGCCAATAACTCTCGGAATATCATTTAAAAACACCACAGTTTAGAGATCTTCCTGGGAATCCATAACCAACTCGAGAAAAGTAGGCATTATTTGACAAGGACTAATGGTAATCACAATCTGAAACTTCAAACGTTCCGCATTTCCGGCATTGGAACGGATTTGCTGTATCTTCGTAAAAAAGAGTTGTACCGTAGTCTGCGTATGCTCGTTTTAAAGGGTCAAGCTTCTACTTTAAACCCCTTAAATTACAGTTTTTCCCACGATAATTTTTTCCTTATGTAATGACAAAACTTTAACACTGTCTTTCTTCCCTTCGAAATTTCATAATTTCAAGACACTGTAAGGAGTTTCTATATTTGTTTCTCGAATTTTCATTAATAGCGCCTTATAAAACAAAGCTTCTTCTTTACCAAGAGGTATGATAAAGTTAATTTTCGTTCTTGATTAGACCATTTTGTCGGAACTTACATCTAAAGTGCGCTACTGGCATTATTACTCAATTTGATTTTATATTCGCTAGATTTAGCATTTGGCCCACTGTGCGACGCTGTCATGTTTGGATGGTGACCGTAACGGCAGTATATCCGTAGAGGCTACGATGTCATCGTATTTTGACGGTAGCGACGGTAACTTCATCGACGCTATGACGTCGTTATTCTATTGAGCCACATGTCCCCGAATGATATGATGTCGTTGTTCAAATATTGTAATAAACTTGAGATTCGTTTGAATAACAAATTGTCAGTTTATTCTGGGCGCATCAGAGGGTGATAATCACGAATTGAATAAGCCGTGAAAGAGTTACGTATGCTCTGAAAGATTGTGATGCTTCCCGAGAGGGTGAAGCATGTCAGGTTCGCCGTGTTAGCGGCATGTCGATAACAGTTACCGGCAGATCGACATAATGATCGACTTAATAATGACAAGCAACTCGACGTTGCGTTGTCTGAGTCGGTGACTCTGTCTCTAAGGGATCTGGCCACCAAGTACGAAAAGCATTTGGCTTTTTGGTAAGAAGACTGTGGACAAAAGACACACCGTTTACCCTAGAACCTGTGAGGTGACAGTTCACGTCCGCCATATTGAATTCACGTATTTGAATTTCTATCTAATATATCAAATATTTTATTTCACACTTAATCCTCTGTGAATCTGATGAAGTGTTAACGCAATCTATGTATTATATTTTTAAATACATACATTAACAATTTTAATATAAATGAAGTGATTTGTTAAAGAATTAAAATATGCGTTCCTGTTTGAAACATCCTTTGGTTTGAATTACATAGAAAAATAATATCCTTAGGGAAGCGGCAAAGCACACTACGTGTGATCTAGGACATCCGTTGTAGACCAAGTGACACGGCCATGTACACCAGTTTAACAGGTGGTGAGCTGATTTTTTGTAACAGCAGCTTAATACTAAAGCTACACCATGCGTTTTTCGTGTACTTCTAATACATTCGTTGTAGACTAAAGCACGGGCTGTCCCTATCCTTGTCTGGCAGCACCTTTGCAGTACCATTTAGTTCGGCGAAATCCAGGAAAACAGGCTAGAGTGATGCTCAAGAACAGTTGCAACACCCAATCCCCAAAATATCGAAAAATCAAAGTGCAACCATGTACGCTCAATTCTCAGTTCACGAGTCTGACCCATGATATTCATGTTTGGTACAAAATTTGTATCATGAGTCAGACTCGTCAAAGTACGGCAAGGGATTAAGACCAGCCTTAGGCTGTTGTTACACCATATGTTTTCCATCCGTTTCTAAACATCCATTGGAAGTTAAAGCATTGTGAGATAGATGCGTTGAAAACGTATGGTGTAACAGCCTAAGACACATTATGCATTTCTAATGCATCTGTCTTAAAAGCGCCACTTGAAGATATGGACAGAATAGGGAGAGTTCGTGCTTTACCTTCCAATGGATGACTTAGAAACGGATGGAACACGCATCGTGTAACAACAGCCTTAATCCCCTCTCGCTCTTTATCTACATTTGGCTGACCCTATTGGGTCGCGCATCCAATAACGAGTAGACAGACTTTGCGATGGGACGGCGACGCACCTAAGCCTTAAGAAAAATGGCAGTGACTGCACTTGGGAGATGGAAGTTTCCTTCACATTCTCTCAGCGCACAGTGGTCCAGATACTGCCTAAACCGCGCCAAAAATCGATATTTCAAGTTCCGCAATATTTTTTTGCATAATTTTTTTTTTAAAGAGGAATCTCCAAAGCACTCAAAATCACTTTTGTTTGGCCAATTCCTTGCAGCCTCACTCCTATAGAATTAATGAAAGTTAGGACTCGGAAATCGGTACTGTGCATTTTCCATATGAAATTTGTTTTAGAGTTATAAAAAAAAGTCCCACCGAGTCCCGCCTTCTAACTTACATTTTCTGAAAAGTAAAAGTACATACTTGAAGGCTTTAATAATAAGAATTGCACATACTTGCACATTTTTAATTGGTGCTCAGTAAAATACTATAGTGTACTAACGTGTAAAAGGGGCAATGTTGAATACAGTCATGCTGCGTGATGTGTCCTTTTACGACATTCAAAAAAGAGCAAGTATGTGCAATTCTTATAGTTTTGGCCTTCAAGTCATACATTCACCTTTCAGAAAATGTAAATTGTAAAGCAGAACTTATTGGGGCTTTTTTATAACTCTAAAACCAGATTTTTTAAAAATCATACTGCGTACTGTTCCATCTACTGAGCACCAATTAAAAATGTGCAAGTATGTGCAATTCTTATTATTATAGCCTTCAAGTATGTACTTTTACTTTTTAGAAAATGTAAGTTAGAAGGCGAAACTCGGTGGGACTTTTTTTAATAATATTCCGGAACTTGAAATATCGATTTTTGGCGCGGTTTAGGCAGTATCTGGACCACTGTGCAGCGGTTCGACTATAGTTTTCGCTACTAATAGTCGTAATTTGGAAGATTGCAATAAATACAGTAGATAAAAAAAAGTACTCGTACACCCTGACTTTTTGGAAAAAATCTTGAGATATTAAATTTAGTCAAAATATATATGTATGTATGTTCCGCAAAAGATACTGTACCAAATTGGGCACGAGAATTCGTCGATATGTTAGAAAGAATAGGGGGATACTACGATTTCTGGGAAATTGAAAATCTGGTTCTTATAGGAAAATGTTGCGAGTATTACGCAAAAATTTTGTAAAAATTCCACAACCTTCCGTTTACCTAGAATGAATGGATTAAATCTGTACTATACTACTGCGTTAATTGGAATTGGTCTAGTGATTATTTTTTCGCGAGCAACCCAACGCACCACAATTTTTGATTGGTTAGATCTGGGTTCATTGAAGAATTCCCACCATTTTCTTTCTTTAGAAATAGCATTCAAATCGTAGGGACCCAGAAATCGGACTCTTGTCGAGAATACTATGACCACCCCCACCACCCTTGAAGCACACACTCCCTTTTAATTTGGGGGCACGCAACATTGTATAGTAACTCAAATAATGTTTTCAATTATTTTCTGGGGAAACATGCGAGGAAAACAAACGCAATCAAACTTCAAAGATATCAATTCCTTAAAAATTATGCTGAAAAGTGTACCAAGCTCTTGTTCACCTAAAGCGTCCTTATAAGTTCGAACAACGCCAGACATACGAACTGCCTCCCGGACAAACTCAGGTATAGGACAGCTATGTGTAGCGAGCATATGGCCCGGTGCTAATGGTCGCGACATCCAGCAGTGGTCCTCGACGGGGCCCGGAAGGCATGGCCGTATGGCCGATTATCCGCCCCGCCGAGATAGAGACGCAAAGGCCGGCCACCCCAGGGGTTTTAGCCGGTAGGAGTCCGGTATACCCCCATGCCCCGGGGCATGGGGGATCCATAAGGATTTCCCCTGGGTTATCAAAAAACAAAGGTATAAGACAGCTATTTTTTTTATTACAAAGTTTGAGTAAGAAAGTGTCCTTACGAAAATATAAGTTTACTCAAAGAAGACGGTCTTTTTTTCAAGGTACCCTTTGTAGCATATAAGAATGATAGATATCTGTACCACACATGATTATATATAAATAGAATTAAGTGGCAAGTTTGTAAAGATTAAACCGAGAAAACTCCAGCGGGCCTTACGCTAGAACTCTTGTTCCATGCTCGATGGCTGATCCCCTGGGGCAGTAAACACATAAAAGTATACTGTGACCCATACGCTCTGGGCTCAGATAAGGTGTTCTCACCTACCTGAGGCCTGTACCGATCTCGATGAGGGCTAACCCCCTGCACTGAAGGTCCCGCGAGCCCGGTGAGACCCCACGGTCGAGCCGGGGCCGCTAAACGAACCAGGTGATGCACGAGTAATTATTAGGATTAAGGGGGAACTCTAGAATAAGTCCGCAAGGGACAAATTTGGGATGTTCGCCCGCCCGCTCTAATAAGGAATTCTGTTAATGGCAAAATATGATTGCCGATCTAAAGGTTGGAATGGGGAAAACCCTTCAGGTTACAAAAGGCACTCGCTGGAGCGTTCGAGGTTCAGTCTGTTAGGTGGTTTAAGAGCAAGAGTGGATATAGTTGTTCCCGTATAGAATAGAACTTGGTTCGATACACCCCTTAACATACAATGACGAGTTGAGGTTGTCATTCATTTCATGCGTCACTGTAGACTTTGACAAGTTTAACTCGTCAAGAGCTTGCACATAACTGTTCAGTTGAACCAAATTAAATAGTATTTTTCGGACACATCAAATTCCGTTTCATTTGTATGTCAATTATAAAAATACTGGGTATGTCTATACTTTTTTTAGCCACTGTACGTATACTAAACTACAATGTTCCTCGATTCTTGTGGAAAACGCCTTATTCGCTCTGCCCTCTCTCGTATTTCTGGCTTACATAAAAGTGTGAATTAAACTCACCAAATATATCGTATAGATTTCATCTTAAGGGCCGTTGAGTTTTCTTTGCATTTATAGGCCAGCACCTGCTTCACGCTGCTCACGTCTACGGATGGAAACCTCGATGTCACGTAAGCTGAAGCAAACCAAGCATAAGTAACCCGTCAGTATTTTTCAAGAATATTTGTATTATCAATTATTGTACTCGTTGCACACTCTGCGCTCAACATTAACTCCACAGGGGGTGTTCTCATGAATGTCGTGATTTTTTGTTGACTTCCCTGGGCCACATTGAGTCAGAAAAAATTGTTTTAGGTCGAACATCAATGATTTTAGCATCTATGGCAAAGTTTTGCGTGTGGACGCCTCTTAGTTTAAACAATAGTAGATTGTGACACAAGTGCGAAAAGTGGCTAATTTCCAGACGCGTGAAGTTGCTGCATGAGCCGAAGGCGTAGCGGCATTGACAGGAGGACGAGTGTGGAAGTTGTCGCACGAGCCGAAGGCGAGTGCGATAATCACACGAGTCCTCCTGTCAATGCCGCGTACGCTAAGGCGAATGATGTAAATTCTTGCGTCTGGAGGTTGGCTACTTTACGCACTAGTAGGACACTATATTTTATGCAATGAATGGTGCGAAAGTTTACTTTGAGTGAATTCACAAAAAACGAAGTTCCTAATAGATTATCAAGGCAGAAATCTGTAGTAAACATTTTATTTACCTAAAAAAATACTCGAGAAATTATAACATTTATTGCAGCTGTTTAGATCGACGGATTGACATATGTCTCTGAATTTGGCAGAAAATGTAATATAATACCGTTAATCGTTTGTTTCTCATTACCGCACTAGTGCGGTAATAATTTACTTTCCGCACTAGTGCGGTAAAGCGATCGATAAAATGAAATAAAATGCTACTTTCAGCACGCATGCAATAACAGAGTGAAGACAGATTAGAGTGCGGAGATCAGCCACTTTCTGCACAATACGCAGGCCTCGAAAAGTGAACTTTCGCACTATGCGTTGCATAAAAGATTTTTCTGCATTTGTCCTCAGCCGTATTGCTCATTGTCGTTGGCCGCAGATTGCACACCGCTAATATATAGAATGAGGAGGAAATAAAGATGGTTATTTTCAAATTCGACCCTCACTTCCAAGTTATTTAATACTAATTTAGCTCACGATTCTGGGATAGTTGACAAATGTCAGCCGATTATCACCTGTTTCTTTAGAAGACATAGCAAAAGCGGTTATGACAGAAATGAAGATTGCTATTTTCAACATCCTCATTCAGCCCACAATTTGATATTATGCAATAATAATTTTGGTAACGGTTCTGCGATACTTGGCGGATTTCGGCCGATTGTGACCTACTTCTTTAGAAGAGAAGATGACAAAATAGGTTACGCTTTTTAAAACAAATCCCTGAGAACCTCTGATACCACCTATCGGGGGAGGTGCAGGTGCTCGGTCAATGGCTTGCTGCCATAACCTTAACCACAGCAAGATGCACTTTGATATCAATTTTAATGATTTTCTTACACAAGGAAGTTCGAATGCGAGTTTTCAAAATAGCCATCTTTATCTCAGTCGTTTACAACATTTATGAGATACCCTGTATAAATAACGAACAGTGATTGTGAGCGAATAAATTATACTAGTTAATAATCGACCTTGCGATCAAATCGATTTCCGAGCTGATTCATGATTGTTTAAGGCGGTGTGCCCATTCGAAGTCGTCATTGTTACGAAATTTCTAAGATCAAAAACGGAAAAAACGATTGGCATGTTTCAGGCATGTTTCAACAATACACAGTACAATTTGTATCCAATTGTCTCTCATATTGGCCAAATCATTAAATATTATTGAGTTTTAATGTTTATAGATGTAGCCACACTAGTTTGTGTTCACAGCCTCAAATAGTTGAAAGGATTTGTCAAAATCTATTGTTTTGATTTTATTTTAGTAAAGACTACAACCACACTCGCATAATTATACATTATGTTTGTGTTTTTTGTTTTCCCAGAAAGAAGAACACCGTTTGTGCCAGCAATTTGGGGAATTTGTTGTTTTGCACATGCCAATCAATATTGACTAAAAAAACATTGTAAACCCAAATACGTATGCAAAAGTTGAAATTTCGATATCCAATAGTTCCACTCCGTTTTTAATTCGAAAAACAAAAAAGCAGTCAAGTGCGTGCCACACCACGCATTGGAATAGAGTTTCGTACTTTCGAACGTAAAAAAACTGTAATCTTTATTCAACTTGTATCGAAAGTATGGCAAGCACAACCAAAGATCAGGTATGGAACAGTTCCGTAACAGATAGAATCTCGTCAAACTGGAAATCTTTTTTTTTAATTTTTCTCCAAAATCAATTATTTTACAGTTGACATTATCATTTTCTTGTATGTATTCACTAAACACTATTTCCACAAATTATTTCAGACATTTAAACAAAAGGATTACAAAATGCGGCGGACGCACAGACAGATGGACATAACGAAATTATAAGAGTTTCTAGTGAATTGTGGAAACCTGAAAATGGGAATACTCCTACCCTTAAGGGGCAATGCCACTCTACTGTTGGGAGCTGGAAAGTTGGCCCCTGAGAGGCAGACCGTGGTTAGAAAGATGACCCCTAGCTCTGATTGGCGAAAAGTTTGACTCCTCCTTGAAGATCTCTTACTTACAAACTTAAAAAAAGAAATTACCGTCCGTAATTATCGGTCGAACTTCGATTGGCTAGCAGAGCGTTAAGCACCAACACCTCACGGATCTGAGTCCCTTCGGTCTGCTACCTGCCGCTACGAATATCCCGGTAAGCAAGTAAACAAGGAGTACGGAGGCAGATTTTCGCAGTTATCGTAGGCGTTGTGGCCAAACTTCGCCAGCCTAAACACAACTACGGTCTGCCCTCTCAGGGGCCAACTTTCCACTTCCCAACAGTAGCTACTAAGAAAATATATTAATTTTGACAATTTTTTATGACAACACAGTAAATGCAATACAAATTCTATTTCGACAGCTTTATTTGTACATGCTTTGAAGAATATTTAGAATTTTTTTATTTAATTTTTGTCAAGAAAATGACGGAGCTAGAGCTCGGCAAATTGAATTGTGTTGTGTTCTGCGGCCGGAAAGATTTCTCTTCTAATTTTCGATGTAGAAGAATAAAACAAACATTTTTCAATTCTGTATAAACTTAGTTCGAGAAGTACGTAGTGAAATTAAAAAATATTTGTTTCTGTTAGAATGGCGTACAATAGAAATAAAATTTCTTTTAAAATTTCATGTAATTTTTGATCAAAAATAGAAATTTGATTTCTATTGTGCGCCATTCTAAGAAAAAAGAATATTCTTTAATTTCGCTACGTACTTCTCGAGCTAACCTTATATAGAATTGGAAATTGTTTGTTTTTTATTATTCCAGATCGAAAATTAGGGGAGAAATCCGCCATTTTGTCGAAACTAATCAAATAAAAAAACTCTAACTATTCTTCAAAATATATACAATGAAGGTCTTTAAAAAGATTTCGTACAGCATTTACTGTATTGTCATTAAAAAATTGTCCAATTTCATATATTTTCTTGCTTGCTCAGTGGCATTACCCTTTAAGGAGGGACGTCTACCTAGAGATGTCTTAGAAATAGATACATTTTTGTGATTTTTTTCGAAAACTTCACATAAGTAATCGATCAATCATTTTTTTATTTCAAGAGGCATATTTTGCTCAAATTTTAGTAATTATTTAATTCACATATTATTAAAATTGTAACTGCTACTAACTAATTTGTCTTCTGTCCCAAGCTATGCTCCAACAAAAAAAAGACATAACAGGGTCGTACTACATGGAGACTATAACGAGATTTCCATACAGGTTCTTGTTAAAGATAAAAATGAAAATAAATAATTTTTTTTACTATTATCTGAATGTTATTTTGTGCACTAGTTTTTTTTATGAAATGAGAATTGGCTATATCCAAATCCAAAAATATAACCTTTATTACATAATTAATCATTTGACTGGTTATGGTAGAAATGGATGTATACAATGGATTAAAAAAAATACTCACACTCGCAATATTATTAGAAAGTATGTTATTAAAGAAGACAAATCTTCTTCTTCAGAAAAAATAAATATCCTTAGAGGACACAGTTTTCTTTGTTAAGAGAATTTTTTCTAAAAATATTGAGTGTACCAATGCTTTCTTTAGCCACTGGATATATAAAATGCCAGTACGTTAAGTGTTAAGGAAAACACAACAAAAATATAAGCGATGAATTGATTACCTCCTCCTTTTCGAAGTCGGTTAAAAACGGCACCATTGACTGTGATTTCTTACAGCTACAGTAGATAATAAAAACTATTCGTACTACGCTCCCCCCTATCCTTGGAGTAAATTTTCATATAATAATTATTAATATATTTAATATAATAATTTGAAAGTTTCCATTGTAAGAGAAAATAAATGTTGTTGAAGCACAATATTTTCTCCTTTAAGGTAGTTGTATCAAAAAAGAGTTTCCTACAGATTTTGTTTAAACTTTGACAGAACAATGTTTATAAGGTGCTGCAATTGCTGACCAAATTTTATTGGACTTGACCACGCTGTTTCTGAGATAATAGACTTCGAATTTGGCACTTTTAACACGTACGACATAGTGTCACAACCCGTCAGTTAGTGATATTAGCAGTTTTCACGGCTAAGCTTTTCTATAGAATCTTATAAAAAAACTAACCCGTGTTTCGTCGATATTCTACGAATGCGTACAAATTTTTGCAGAATTTTTCACCATCCCGTTTTTGCGTAATAAAATTAATAAAACTCAAATTTCTGAGAAATTGAAGGCGCTCGTTCACTAATCAAACTGAGTGGCGTTGTTGCTATCGCCTTTAAGTGCGTGAGTATGAGTCTAGAATCTATTGGTATATTCAAGCTTGTGTGAAGACAGGCGCTGACAAAAGTCTAGCCCACCAGCAGTATGCAAAGCGAAGTTAACAGGTCCTTCGGCGAGTGGTTGACTTTTGGATGGCACAGTACTGATACAACTACCTTAAGAAAATTGACTTGGAAGAATTTGGGTGTGTGAATCTTTTGTTTATCCACTGTAGCTTTGTCTCAAAACTGGCATAGTCAGAACAACCATAAGGTGGTACTTACATATGATTGCCTGGACTTTCGCCTTATCAAGGGCAGGTTTTACAGGCCGTTCGGTGGCTGTACCAGCCCGACTCCACCGTTGACCTGTGACGGAGCATGTTGCCAACTCAGTTGGACTGAACAAAATCGCCGCCAGACCCCTCGTTAATTTCCTATAGTCGCTCCATTTCACTGCTCGCAGTTGTTCCTCGCACACAGCTATACCTTCGCCAAGGTGTACCTGGGAACGCATACATTTAACTGTTTCATTCGTCTCACATAATCGAATATCTCCACCGCCATTCTTCCAAATTTATGGATTCACCCGCAAAAAATCAAATATACCATATATATTTCAATCTTTACTTAGAGATAAGAAACAATATGTAAAAATTCAAGATTTTCTGGGAGTAACTAAAATTATATAATTTGTATAATGCAATCACATATAGCCATTGATAGTTCCTATTTTTTTAATATTTGTAATATGCTACATAATAGCAACATTTCTAATTGAAATTTGAATTTGAGTGAAATGCATCATTCTGTGCAAACAAGGAAATGGGAGGCATTACATGAACCTGCGTGAGAGAACGCATGTCTGTGCTGTGACTTCCTCTTTGCTCCACAACGATGCTCCTTGCACTCTCCCGCCTTTTTTCCTAACCTCTTTTATTACGGCATTTTCGACATAACAGAGAATAAAAATTGTATTTAAAGTTTACAAAGTTCCATTTGAATAGAATATGTGTTCAATGATATTTCTATTCTCTATTTTCGTGGAACGTGAATATCAAACAAACTTTCAATCTCTTCTTAGAGATAAGAAACAATATGCGAAAATAGAAAAATTTCTAGGAGTAACTAAAATGATATAATTGGTATAATGTAATCACAATTTATACAGGCGAGGTGTGTGGCAAAAGGAGTGAGCGGAGTAAAGCGGGACAACTTCCTGTATAACCAAGTATACAGTGGATTAAAAAAAATACTCGCACACCCAATGTTTTTGGGAAAAAAGTTTATAAAAAAATTCTTCTCTCCAAATTGAAATGTATTTTCTTGAACAAATAAGTGTCCTTCTTAAGAAAAATTACATTTTCTTTGTGGAGACAGTTTCCCTTTTCACGAAAATTTATTTTAAAAATACTGGGCGTGTTAATACTTTTTTAACCACTGTAAATGGTTTTAACCAATGAACCGAGTCGAAAGATACAAAGATATCTCGAAGTTTTGCAAAACTGTCCTAATCTCATATAAATTGTGCATTAGTACCATTTAGTTTACGTTGTCAGTCCTATTTTACCCCAGATGAGGAATAAAACGAGACAAAAATTATTTAGGAAACAATAATTTACTCAAGTCCGTGATCCTATTAATCTCAATGTTGTTGCATGAGTTTGTAATTCAGTATATATCATTCCTGAACATGCTTGGATCAATGTTATCTAAATAATATATGTCATTTTATTTATAATTATTCTTAACGTTCCTGTCTTGCCCCGTAATCATCTATAACTATTGTTACATAGAACCGAGATGGTGACTAACATCCTTGAATCGGGAATGAAGCAAAAAAATAAAGAAATAAAATGAAAATTTAACTATTTCAGTAGTTTTTGATACGATCTGAGGAAAGTGTTACTAGCCAAATTCAAATATACTAGAATCTTTTTTATCCGAACATTGTTATTCAAGCGTTTTGTTATCCAAACATGTCTTGTAATAAAATTATTCAATCGCCTTTGAATTATTACTGTGGAATACAAGCTGCTATAGAATAGACATGTTAAAAAAATAACTGTAAGGGGATTTTTTATTGTATGCTTCTGTTTGTTAATTATAGCAATTTAAAAAAAATAGTGGAATAAGCGCCTGAAAGCGAGAAATGTCCTATGCAAGCCACCTTTTGACAGATCGGACTCGCTTGGCAAAGGTCACGGTGGTCCACTCTTAAAGTCGAGTCAAGTATCACATCGAAACAATTTCACTGATTTTTTAACTTATTACGATTAACAAAGGGAAGCGTGAAAATAAATATCTTGTAACACCTTTTTGCAACCCGGCTTGTTGATTCACCGCCTACAACGCCGTACACATTAATATTCCCACCCTCTTTACAGGGTAATTATAAATTGTACAGTAATTTTAATTAAAAACGAATATTTCCCAACAGTTCTCTGCTTTCGACACATTATTATACAGCATTATACTGTAATTATAATGTATATTATATAATAATAGCAGAATATTGATTTCAGTGTTGTCTTTGTTATCATGTAACTTTGAAGGTACACACTAATATATCAATATTCTTTTAGTCTTAATTCGTTTTAAGACCACATCGTCATATACACATCTTATTTCATGACCTCTCTTTTGTAATCAAACAATTTCTTAGCGCAATTTTTCACGCCTACTTCACAAGCTTATAAAGAATAAAGTGTTTGAAAATAATAAATCGATTCTTTGTTCACATCCGAGGATTAAATAGGTACTAATTTTACATTAAATAATTTCTTTGACTCATGAAAAGCTGGAGTTCTAGACGGTTAAATAAACTTAATAGATCTATGGCGGCTGATCATTAAGTGACCCTCTGTAGTAAAGAAAGGCTTGCTATACTTAATTCAGTAAAGAAATTATACTTATGAAACTACACATAAATATAAATTAATTATTAAATATAAATCATGACATTAATTTAGCAAAGATTTAGTAACAGAAAGGTCGCTATACTTACAACACCATCAGAAGAAGTTTCCTCGAAGCCACGGAAGGCAGGCATTGCCGCAGGTGGCGTAGTTCTCATATCAAGCGGTAGCCAATCACTCCTTGATGGAGAGCTTCCGTGGATCGACGGCGACGCTTGTTGTTGTTTCCCACCACGTCCACTCAGTCGCGGCCTGCCGCGACGCATTCGTCGACCTGCTGACAAATCGTTTCCAAACACTTTTAAAATCAATCCCAGATTTGCCTACACTTGCGCGACAGTTAATCCTTTCAGTCCCAGCGCTTTCCTAACCAACAAATTTTGCGTTATAATCAGCAAACATTTGTATCTATTATTAATTTTGCAAAATAAATCGGTTCTATCGCATTTATTGCTACCTATTAATTCTGTTATTGTTTGCATGAACTGTCGGTGAGTATTGAAGGTTCCCATTTTTTTCCATATACATTGTTTTCATTGTTTACCTTTTCGTGCCATTTTTTTACACAAAATCTTTGTTAAAAAAAATATTGTATTCAGTTTTTTACCATGAATATACAAACACCCAAGGAAACATTGTGTGTTATAATAGTAAATATAATACCATCATTCCAAAACACTGTACAAAGAAGAAAAAAGAAGGAACTGTAGGAACCATAGTGAGAAAGCGTATAGTATACGCGAGCCCTCCCATCTCACGACGCTCCCAATACTTTCCCGCGCTTTTTTCTAACCTCTTCTGTTCCGTCATTTTCGACATTGACAATAGCGATTGTATTTCAAGTTCACGAGGTACCATTTGAATAGAAATTTTGGTTCAATGATACTATTAAATTGTTAAACTGGGACCAAAAGTGTTAACACTAATTAAAAGGTTTGGTGGCACGTGGATTGTTGGAAACTCGTTGGAGTTTCCGTTTAGAGTGTTCGACATTTTATCTTTAAGTCTTTGAAGCACAGGATTGTGCAACAAAGAAATGCTGCCTTACACATAAATTACTTCCGTGCTTCTAGAAATATTATGATGTAAATGTGATATGAATAAGAACCTCCACACACGTTCTAGTATTAAGAAAAGTGAGACATTTTCATACCATTATGCTTCAAAGAGTTAAACAAAACAAAATCATGAAATACTTGCTGGTGTCATTTGTCGATACACAATTATGATGTACAGACTGTCAAGAAATGTTATCTCGCAGAGATATGTGTGATTCCGTGCATTGAGATTGGAAAATATTGGAAATCGGAAATAATCGCAAACAATCCATCTTCGGCACATTTTTTCTGGGTACCCTCGATGGAACGTCACATAAAATTGGTACAGTAAATAATGCAGAGCTCCGTTTGGAGGAATGGAATTTCGTTGAATGTCTCCTCAAACCTTACATTTTCCATTTGAAGAATGTCAATAATAAAATATAATTCTCTAGCCATAGTCAGAGTTTTTACTTGTCAAATACCAAACTAATACCTTAATAATTGTATAAACAAATATACACACGGCGGTCGCTATTAGTCTCGGAATTAATGCGACTGTTACAAATAAACCGGTATTTAAAAAAAAACTTTTCTAATGGCAATCTTAGAGCAAAACAAGATAGTTAATATTTCATTCATCTAACGCCTCGAGCATTGTCGATAGCAATGCTATAAGTAAAAGATATTTCACTTGCCTTTGTTTAAATCAACATTGCCGAGTATACACTGTATACAGAATAATTTAAAATTATTTCGTAATTTTAATTATACATAAGTCTGTACCAACTTTTTTTGCATCCGATACATTATATATAAAACCATATTGAATGCATAATGAATGTATAATGTATTATACCCTATATGTATAATTTGTATATAGAATACAGTAAATATCGTATATATAAATATAGTATATACATACAATTTAGTCTATAATAATAAAACTCGGTTGTGTCTGTAATATGATTACACATCAGGCATGTTAGTACATACACTTCTTATAAAAAATGGGGTAGCACAGAACTGATTTAAAGGTAAATGAATCAAGTACGCGAGAATAAAAGTCTTAGTCAAGCCGAAAAATATACATCTTGTAAAACAGGGGAGGTTCTATTAGTGTCGACGTTCGGCTTCCCATTTCCATGACACTTTAGCAATAACAAAATAATAAAACTAAAAAGTGAGATGAGCTATCTGTTGTTAATTATTCGGAATAGGAAATATGTTTATAGGTCCTTGCCGATGCGAAACGTAAATGCAGGAAAGTGAAAGAAGATTCATCAACAAAAATGACCTAATCTATTGGAAGAAAAGACACCTGCAAAAAGCCTCTTCCTGATTCATTATTCAAACTATACCACATGCAACAAAATTGTTTTGTTTAGGGGTGAGGACAATTTGTGGTTGGAAATAAATAAGACAGTCTTAGAAAGAAAATTCAAATCTTTCAGTAATTATGTTGCTTCAGTGTATGCAAAACATTCCAACAAATTGTGTTTAATAATTTCAAACCCGTTAGCAACTGTAGTTGGTCAAATCTAAAGTAAAAGTAAGTCTAAATTTAGGTTTGCATTTTAGTTTCAAAAGATAATTTCTACCAGGCAAAGAATAGAAATCTTTTTGAACTCATTAGAAGATCATAATTATTTTTGAGCAAATATGGATCACAAAATTTCGGGCAACGAATTAGCAGATACTAAACAGTTAAGGTGTCGAAATTTTTGAAATCAGAAACTACATCACATTAAAACGGTTTTAAGTACTAAAACACCAAATGGTTCTCATTACACCAATTCAAATTTCATAAAATTAGAAAACGCTTAAGTGGCGTTATTGCTACCTTTAATGGGAGATGGCAAAATAATTTTTGACTGCGAACCAATTAAATTAACTTCAATTTCGAGAAAAGAACTTGGGAATAATTATTAGAATAAGTAATCATTCTCAGGAATAATTAATAATTCTAAGAATTATTGTAAAATATCCTGGATCAAAACCGTTATGAAACGTACTGAACCTTTTAAATGTTACTCACTCCCAATCCAATTCCCCCAAAAACTGTAAACTTATTATAAGCGCATCCAAAACTTACTGACGCATACAAACAAATTAAACTTATTATTAAATGATTGATTAAACAAATGTACACATATATTCTATTAAATCAACCTCAGTGAGGCTACTAGAAGATCAATGTAGTTATAAAGTGACCTGAAATAGATAAATAAAATAAAGACAAGGCATAACCGGTAAAGATTATTCTCGTGCTTGCGACACAACGAGTGGCATTAAAGAAGTCAAAAGTAGACGTACAAATTCGAATGACTTTATTCAAACATTCGCTCGGGTACAAGAACGCAAGTGGGTGCTTCTTTACTGTTTCACTTGATTGGGACACCGACGTACATCGCTGGTTCGCGTGCGCGCATGCGCGCGCATTCTCGCAGGCGCGCTGAGACGCGTACGAATAAGTAAATAAATATGGCGCCCGCTAGGTGCGCGTGCGCGCGTGCGCGCATCGTAGTCGTAAGCTCGCTAATTAAGTCATATACCAGTGCGAAGTGTCTGACGTAGAAAGTTAAGACGAAAGCGAGTCTGCTCGGCTTTGTCGCCCTACGGAAATCTATTCTCATCCGGGGAACGACAATGAGCTTTCGTCGTTTTTCTAACCTCTGATTTCGCACGCACTCGCACCACTACCCACACGCTCGCTCGCGATTGCTTAATTGTTTTCTTGCAGTATGGACTTCCTGCGTAAACGAAGATCGAAAGCAACAGGTCTTAGGAACATTTGAAGTCGGAGTTCCAACTATGTTAATCAGCGAAATTAATGACGTTTGGCAATTCCTCCTTGTCTTAGCGATCGCACTTATCATATAAAAGCGACTAGTAATCCAGTTTCTAAAGCAGGTGCTTACGAAATATGTGCGATTATGTGGTTGAGATTTTAGTTGGAAGTAGTTTTCGCGAGTCATTTTTAATTATGTGTTCTGATTCGGATTCAAAAGTCACATATGAGTTGATGATTGTGCGGTTCCTTGTGAGTTTCATGCTTCGAGTCTTACTTTATTCAATGTTGAGGTTAAGTTTCGGGAATAGACACAAAAAATCTGAACGACGCAAAGGTCGATTCACATTATGCGCAACGTCAATTTGCTTTTAATTCGCACTGAGTGCGTTCGGGTTTGGCACTTACACGCTGGAAGTGCTCACATTTATAAACACTCATAATTGCGGTTTAGCTTGGCTTACAAACGCTCAGAGATACTATTCTCTTGCATTCATATCTTTTACATTAATCGCGTAATGACGTAGTAATAGCGTCGTAATGACGTCGAGTTGCGGTTCTTGAGCGCTTGTAGCGCCAAATCAAACGCGATACAAGCGGTGTCGCTTATTAGCGTTTTATGCAAATAAACGTTCTTTCGTTCTTTTCGTTTCATTCTTTTCGAAAATTCCAAACGGTTAATGCGATGATCACAGACGTTGCATCCATTTTTACACATTGCCATATAAAATGACTACTACAATATTTTGACCGTATGTTGCTGGTTTGCTCGTTGACGTTCCGAATAATGTGAAATTAGTGGTCGCACGTATTCTTTTCGGCGCGTGTCGTACGCATTTCGCCAAATGGGTAATTTTGGCTTTGTCATGGTACAAGTACATTTTTGTATTTGGCATGATAATTTCAATCATTGATGCTATTTTTAATAATATGTTGCCTGATTGTCCCGTTTTAATGAATGATTGCTCATTCATTTCTTAAGTTTGACCCGCGAAGTAAAGGATAATGTGTCATCAGATAAGCCCTTACTTTTCACGTTTAGTTTCACTTTGTTGAATTTATGCAATTCCGTTTGACTTCAAAATTTTACATACGAATTTTGAACATAGAATTAGATATATTCAATGTATAGTAACAGGAAAATGTAAATCATTTTTAGGAACTGAACTTATACCATTTTGTAAAATAATGGCTTATATAGTTAATACGCAAAAATAACATAATCTTTGGTCGCAAAAATCACGCATCAAAATCGATTTTGGTCTTGCATAAGTAGCAAATACGTGAGACCACTTTTCAAGTTTGGGCACTCATTACAAATAATGCTGACATGCAGAAATACCGGGAAATACAATATCTGATGATTTGCGCGGTTTTAAGGTGAATACTGCCAAATCACCTCAATATTATAATTTTTGCAGACAGTTTTTGAAACTTCAATTCGCGAATTTTAATTCTCTCAGTGTGTAAGAGAATTTGTCCTGCCAGTTACATTTTTTGTGTCTATATTTAACCCAGACTTATTTGAGCTCACTTTATTGCATGAGAATCTAACAATTTAAATGTTTATCTGTAAAAATCATTCAATACATGGTTTGCGAATTTTGTTTTCGACAAAACACAATATATATAGTATGACACAATAATCGTTTGAAATTTCTATACACCTGTGATGAAATTGTAATAATCCATAAAGTAAACTCTAAATCGATACTCACATGTTCATGGAAAGTATGTATTCAATCACATTCAAATTTTGAATATCAGTCATAAAAAAAGACTGCCCATTTATTCGAGCCATGAGGTACATGAATATGGAGTATTTGTTCGGGACAAAATTCGAACAATTGTCGTAAACAATAGCACAAAACTCGAAAAATATGGGCGATAATACTATTTTTTTAAATTTTATGACGCATAAAATTATTAAGTATATCCAAAACTTCCTATAAAATAAATTAGCGCTATTGCAAGGACCTAATGAATGGCACTTGTAAGTAACAAAAATAATATATTACTGCGGGAAAATGTTCCTCAACTAATAAGTCCCAAATTTTAATCATCGCTTATACTGTTTAGCTCCCCATATTCGTCCGAACATCGAGTACCAACGAATTAAGTTGTACGCTGAAATTTTTTCTAATGATTGAGTAATAAACACCATTATTAATCACAAGTTTACATGTTATGGGTCTGTTAATTGTCTGCAAATCTGTTGTTAAACACTATTACCTGTTACGAAGAGCCTGGAATAGAATAATGGAGAATGTTTCCTGTCACTTTGTATTATTATTTATAGTAATAAGAGCTAATCGTCGAACAGTTTAGTACTAGCGACATTTAGGCTGGGTTTTTGTTCATTTAACGAATAAAGAGGATCAAGTACAGTTGCGAATAAGTATTATTCCTTTTAAGATACGTGAGGTAACAAACATATCTGCTAAGTATCGAGTTAATATCATCAAGTTTTTTGTTGTTAATTAATATTGAAACTAATAAATTATGCATCTATTTAGCATGCTATAATGCAAGCTGTTTCTAAAATGACTATACATATAGTGCAAAATAGCAGGAATTCGAGAAATCATCTCCTAGTCATGAAAATAAATATTTTTATATCTATTCTGCTGAAATTAGAACAATTTGCAAAATTGTATGCTACTGAATACGAAATCTAGTTCTAGCGTAAATTTATTTTAAAATTTCGAATCTCAACACAACAGATATAAATATATCTATTTTCATATTTAAAAGACATCTTTTCCGAAAACTCCCACCATTTCGAAAAATAGATAGAATAGACTTTGGAAACAACCTGCACTATGGAACATACATGCAACGGTTGCCAAATGGTTATTTTCATGTATAACATGAATGTTAATCACTGTAAAGTGTTTAAGTACAAATTGTAATTCCAGTTAATTCGTCACTCATTCTGCAACTGGTATGATATTGAATAAGAGCTGAGAAGTTCCTAATCTGGATTAAATTAATTTAGATTTGATAACTAAGATTTGACATAAAGAAACCCATGTGAACCCACACTTTGTTCTAATTCGCAAAGCCATGCTTGTAAGATATTTTAATCTGTCAATGAAATCTATTAGTTTGTATGCATTAGTTCACAAAGAGTACCGGATAGCATATAGTAATATTTAGTGAACCAATTGATTGACTAACTAATTGATGTGCATGAACATAGTCCCAATTAGTTTAATACTTTGTTTCGCAAGAAAGCTCGCGATATGATTTATAGAATGATTATGTTTCTAGTTCAAGAATTGTGATTATTATTGTTCAGTTTTCGACCAATCTGCACAAAGAAGACCGGAGAATCGAACTAATAATTAAAAAAATTTGCTGGCCAAAATTATTGTGGATTATTCGTACGTCTATCATTTAGAAATGTGTGAATTGTCATTATGGTTGTTAAAGAAGTCCAGAATTCAATTGGGATTCTGTCCCAATGGGCAATCAGATATTTCATCCAGTTGCTAATTAATCATCCATTCGAATGATAACGCTAATGTAATAGACACGCAAAAAAATATCGTAATGACATCTTTTCTTTAAGCGTTGACGTAGACGGTTATTTCTGTGGATATAAAACGAAAAAACGACATCGTGATGCACGCAAAAGAATTCTGCGTAATGAAAAAAGTTACGTGATTAAAATGAACAATACAAAATATCGTAATCAGATAAATTGTGCACTTTGTGCTAGTTGTTCGTCAAATTATAAGATGCCTTGAGAGAAATTTACTCTCGTGTTATGATTACTGCAATTCGAAAATTTTCTGTTCATTTTTGGTTAAGTCTGTTTCGTAGATAATACTACGTGATTCTTTGCCATTTGATCTACTTATTGTTAATGAACTAATATTAGACAAAGATGGGTAATACTGGTGAGACAACAATCTCAAACAGGACAACATCACAATTCGAAAACACAAAAACGAGAAATACTTGATGTTTCACGTTGAATTAAATTATTCCAAAACAGTGAAACTCCGAAATCGAAAAAGGAAACAGCAATAGTTTTTATTCCAAAAATGTTCATGTCAAATACGCCGTGTGAATGACGCCTGTTAAAACAAAATGCGGATGATTCAGCAAATTTTTATAAGTATTCTTCCGGGGTACCGTATAATAAAGTGAATCATCCATAAGATTTATCATAAAATCGAATCGTGAATTTTGACACTGCCAGGGAATGACTGTCGTTCAGTGAACCACCCAAATTTGTTCTGTGTCACAATCATTTGAGCCAACAAGAACCCAATCAGCGACGTAACGATGAAACAAAAGAAATGCTCAAACGCTGTTGAATGCAAAGTATTAGGTTCTGCATACAAAATTAAATCTATCAATATAAACAATGCTTCTGCACTGTCACGGCACTAACATACAGGTACATTCAACTATCGAGTGGCTTTTAAACCTATGGATAATTCGACGTGTAACCCCAAGTGTGTATGCACCTAAAGGTGCAATGCATATATGTATAATAGATAGTATATAAGCAATACTTATATAAGTAAATACTTAAATAAGTAGTCGGAAAACAAAAAGAGGCATCATTGAAGAATCAAATCGCTTGGGGCGTGTCTAAATGAGGTTATGTCACCTTACGCGTGATACGTCAGAATCGGGACAACTATAGTACGTACTTTTGGTGTCATTTGTTGTTCATTGCCTCGTTTATTGAATTGCGAAAAGACATTTGTTAGCAGCTTATTGTTAGTCATTAACTCCACTACTAACAAGAGAAAAGAAAGGAGATTTCATTTGATTCAATTGATTAACGTTTCGTTACCGATCCGAACTCGGGAATGTCGAACGATTAAAAACACGACGACGCAACGGAAGAAATAGTCAAACGACTTTAAGAGTACGAGTTTCAATATCAAAAGATCACTATCAGCCCTATGTAATTACTATTACTACTGATGTTACCTTATTAGTGTTAAAGCTATGAAATTATACGTTATTGTGGTTGAATCTCAATTAAGCGATGACCTACATCGAAAGCGAAATTCTTGAGAAATAGTAATTCGTAGTATTCGTTTTTCATATTTACATGCCTAAAAGGATCCTTAATATTTCGTGCCATCGGTTTTGGATACGAAAAATTCTCTTATTTCATTAGTCCTTCTTATGTTATTACTGAATCTGTTTTAAAGTTTCCTTTACGGTGATCCTGCGTGTGAGTTCCTTGCAAAATTGCCAACCAAACAAAGATACTGCGATCTTAAGAACCAGCACTCAAGGTAATGACTAGATATCCATAGTGAATGAAAAACAACCGACATATCACTAGTTTAGTCATTCTGGAGTGGGTTTTTAAATTGTCATTTCTCGTTCCTTGCAAAGAACTCTCGATAAATATGTATGTTTACGGAAACACCTTTGTTGCACGCACGAATGACAAAGGTCAATCGCGATGGCATAACCTAGAAATCGGAATTATACTTGTACATGATTAACCAGTGGCTGTACAGCCCCGCCAGAAGTACGAAATGTATTGTGGGTACTTGGATCCTCCCCTACAATTTATAATAGAAATGTCCCAGTATTGATCAGCACGTAACTATGATGCAGGAAGGAAGGTCGAAACTGCCTCCGGCGATCTCTCTTAAATGCTTAACTATCCCTCGAGTGTTCCTTATAACTATATACAAATGAAGTGTCGTATACTGACTTTAGTATAGAAAAAGGAAGCATAAAGCTAACTGTAAGTCTAATACTCGTGCGCGAGTATCTCGTTTCGCCATCTCTAATACCATCTAGGGTTTGATATAGTAGTTTAGTCTTTGAACCTTCCTCCGAATCACCCCCTTGAATTGTCACCTTTACGCCCGACCAAAAGAAATTTCTATCGGCTCTTCCTAGAAGCCTTTCCATCGCGGCGAGGTCGAAAATTTCCATGTTTCATATTTCCCTACGCTTTACATTTGCTCGCGTATGACTTTCGATTAATCGTCCTAAAAAATTTACCCCCAACTTGTTTACACCGTTTTATGAAAAATAAGACTCTAGCGCCTAAATTTCTCTCTCGACTGCTCGGATTCTCTGCAATCCAGCTGGCGCGGTTAATTTACACTCCTCCATCGGTACAAATGCTCCACCTTACGTCCAATATACCATATGACCTATGAGAATTAGGTTAGGGGATTTTCATGCACAAGATTTCTGTCGGGTGTGAGTCATACTGGTTGCGAGAAAGTGATTTCCCGATTTTCATGAGAAAAGCTATGCTACTTCGGCACGAGTTCCATCGAAATGCAACTTCCAAGGGTTTTCTAGCAAAATGCCTGGTACGTCAGAAGAATTATAGAGCACTGTGTAATGACGGTTAATATCTTTGATTGCTATCAGCGCATATAGGCTCACGTTTTCTACATTTGAGAAGTAATGATTTTATATTGCCTTAAATCCGCATGTATTATTCTAGTCGTAACATAAATATTCTATGAGAAGTATTGAGCAAAACTGCCTTGCCTACTTTTCCATAAAGTTGTGATTGACACATTTGATGGGCAAGTAATTTCTAACCTTAATAACTTCCATAAAACTGCTGTCAACTTCTTCAGATATGTTCGAATTAAGTATTGGAATTAAATTCAGGAATACCAAAGCGATCAGTTTAATACACTAGTATATCACATATTGTATTTAACGTAACATCGATTTTAAAGCCAAATTTCCGTAATCTAAAATTTTGGTACAGGAGCCTCGTTAACCTTTAACTGAAATACGTTCCGCTAATGCAAGGAATAAGAATTTAAAAAAAGTATTTCCTCAAAGAAAAAAAATTGAAAGTTACAGATTGTTTTTGACCAGTGAATTAGTTCGCTGTCGAATTTACTGTCTCCAATCACAATTATATCAAGATTTCTGTCCACAGTGCTCTACTGATTCTTACTTTTCCCAGAGATAAATTGCTTAGAGAGATAGTAATCATTACTTAGTAAGTAAACTAAATATTGGAGTGTTTGCGTTTAGTCAGTTGGATGGTTATGTAGTTGTTCGAGCTACAGTGTTCTCGTTCGACCGATCGATCATCACAAGTCACATATGGAAAACTAAGTTTTGTTCAGTCACCCAAGTCGCAATCGAGCTGCTAACAAAAACTAGAAACTTAACTATAATAGAATCATGAAAAGTTGTAATTCGTCAGGGTCGCTTATTTGGACAATAATGAACAATATTACTTCCAACATTTTACTTTTTCACTTTTTGAGCCGTTGTATTTTCAAAGACTTTCAAAGACAGCGTCAAATTTTAAACTCTGTACAAATTACAAGATATGAAAACTGTGCAACAGTATCTCGTTCCTCCAAAACTTTGAGCACAGTAGCGATAAATCTTTGTTCATTACCACTATTCGAATCAGCATTGATGTAACATGTTTTACAGATGCTTTATCAAAATAACTGAATGAAAAAATGTGACCATCAGCGATTACAAAATTTCATGCAACGTTTAAAAAGCAAAATGTTTCTTTAACCACATTGTCATCTTATATTCATCTTATATTTTACATCTTATATTTAGATTAAAATATTGCATCAACAATTTAGGAGATTGTAAACGAAAATAAATTCATTAAAACCATTTAATTTTTGATACCGTCCTTAATGATTTGGGAGATAAAAGTTTAGTCTTTCATGAAAAAAACTTTACAACTGATCAGGACACATCTTACTGCCTCCTTAAACATAAGTTCTTATCAATTCATTTTAAAATCGAAAGTACATCTTTTCCCACATGAAATTGTTTCGAGCCAACACGATAAATGTGATGTCGAACAGGAGCAACCATGTGATCGATCAACCGAACGAGATCAGAATTCTCTTCTTATCCCTTAAGTACCTAACCTCTAAACCTATAATTAATGGTTAGCCTTCTAATACACGGCCAATATTTACATATATACAAGAACTGAACGAATGCTTTATCGCGAAGAAATTGGAGTGGTTGAATTCAACCTCCAAAGGATCGCCCTGTAACGAACGCGAACTCAGTAACTCCCATGGGTGTCACTTCTCACCAGAAAACAATGAAATCACTCAGTCGTGGAATACCTAGTTCCGCTAAAAGTTGAAAAGCGTTCGTGCGTATCTACCAGAGTTTCTTTACCGCCGTATCTTCGAAACCGCTCGCTTTCACAGCGCTTTAGTAACATCCAAACGGATAGGATTGGTTATAACCCCCATAGCACAAGGTGTCTGACGGGTATTCGTTTTTTCCCGCATTATCGTACGATTGCAAAGTAAAAGATTATGCGGTCGAACTAGAAAAACGCACTGAGATATATTTCTCGGGCGTTTCAAAAGTGACCATCTTAAACCTCAACTGATATTCTAGGGCTCTACTGTTGAATTGTTAGGCCCTGTTGTTAGGAACCTTTAGGCCCTGTGGAATTTCAATTGCCGATATGGGATTTTACTGCAGGATCTTTGTGTTCCTTCTTATTGTCATGGTATCCTATGATAAGCTCTGTAGGGCCAGTAAGACTCTAGAATTTGTAGATGCCTAGGATCTGTAGAACTTCAGAACCTGCAGAATCCTAGCATCTATAGGACACTAGGACCTACAAGACCCTAGAACTTATAGAACACGTTGACTTGAAGGATTCCAAGGTGTCAGGGACCCCAAAACCTTTAGACCTCAGCGGTCTTAGGACCTGTAGAACCCTCAGATTTATAGAATTTTTGGACCTGAAGGAGCCAAGAATCTGTAGGATCTTAGAACCTATAAAACCCTAGAACCCATAGGACATTGAGACCCGAAGGACCCTAGAACCTGTAGGATCTTAGGACCTATAGAACTCTAGGACCCACGGGACATTAAGACCCGAAGGACCCTAGAACTTGTAGGATCTTAGAACCTAGATGACCGAACGACCTGTAGGACCAAGGACATGTACAATTTGTAGGCTGTGTAAGTTTACAACTGGCTGTTAAAGAACTTGTAGGACCAGTTAAATCTCACAACAACCTTCACAAGTGTTGTATACATCAACATCTAAGAGAAGAAAATCTTAGACCTTGATCAAGTATTCCATCGCCATCTTTTCTGGATAATTTGAAATCATCTCTTAATATTCATATGATGCCTACACAATCGTACAAGTGATCTCCTAGACGTCCGTCAAATGTCCTTCTGCTATATGGTTAATTCCCAATTTACTTTGTCAACTCCTCGTCCTTTTTGTTTGTTTTTTTTCAGTTCGTACCGTTCATTTTTGACTTGTTTTCCTTGAGAATGAAATTTAAACGAAACGGAAATAGGTAAGATGGAATTGTTATAGTCTGACAATGCGTACTTGTCGCGGTGGACCGTTGCTCGGCAATCCAATGGAATTACAATAGTGAAATCCCGGCATATGATGAGTTGGTTTGATCAATGGTTCATTGAGTTAATGCGATTTAATTAACTCGGTTGTAACGCCGAGTATGGGTTGTGGCCTGCCGATTTTTCACTGCTATTAACGTTCTGGCTGACTGGCTGTCGGTGAGATCTCTTTCACGAGAATTTATTACTGTGTTCTATTATTAATTACACGAAGATAAGGTATAAAGATAGCGATAAAGATAATAGTATCAAACAAGTTAATCTGACAATCAATCAATCCAATATACTCGGACAGCTGTACCGACAAGGAAGACAGTTTTCTACTTGAAATGTTAGATTAGTTATAGTATTTTCAAATAGGGCAACGGCTATACAACATTTCTAAGAAAAGTGTTGTAGTAAAAAGAAATTCCTACTAATGCACATTCTTTTTAGTTGTTCTACAAATCAATAGAATGTAATTTCCATTTCTAACCTCCAATCTAAATATTAAACATTTAAACATAAAATATGGGAACATTAATCGTTTTGCTACTTAGAAACGTTGTAAGATTCTTTATAAGACTCCGTCTTTCAGCAACCATCAAAACATTTCTTTTAAAAACTCAAAACATGTTTCAAATGGTATCTACTGTTAGTATGCCGCGCGTACCCGAGACTTTCCTGCTCTTAAGATCAATTCCTACAATAATGCCGAAATACTGTTATGAACTTTATGTTACTTTCTTTCACTTATTGAAATAGTATTTTGCTACTAAAGTGATAATCTCCAATTACACCATGAAAATATTTAATTTGATTTTGACACTCTCATTGAAAGTCAAACCGTCTTCGTCGTTAACTTGTCATCATATCCTTGCTTACGAAATTACGATATGTTATAAACCTAAACTTTGTAGTTGATACTATAACAAAAAGAAATTCTCTAAAAAGCATAGTGAAGAGATGGTAATGATTGAGACAGCATGACTAAATCGTCAAAAGAGATCTCATCGCTGCCGCGTTCGAAATGAACTCCCATATATTCGCGAAGCCATGCCATTTGTAACTATTTTAACTGTTTGTGCTCTGTTATTGTGATATATTATATTAAATACATATATGTGGCTCAGGTTCTGGACTCACGTCGACTGTTATCCAATCGCGATGCGATAGTGATGAACAAAATCACGATTAACCTTGTAAAGTTTGACGAAACAAACTTATTATATACCCAGTGCAAGTAAACTAAAATAGTAACAATAAATAAAAATCACATACCCTAAAGTATGCGCACAAACACGAACGAAAAGCAATCATTATACAAATTGACATTTTCTTGCAATATCAATTGTCATAGTGCGAAAAACAAAATAACTTTTGAATTATTCAACATTATAATAAATAATAATTAACTCATCCGCAGTAAACTTTAATTAAGATAATTAAAAGTAATGAAGTTCTATCGACGTTAATCCATGAATGACTGAGTTGGTGATTGAAGGTAAACTGCAAAACACACACCGCGCGCACCTGTGTCTATAACAATCATTAATAACATGATATGCAACATTTATAATCTAATCTTAAGTCTGGTTAGAGACTAAGGGTGTCTGCTGCTGCTGCTGGGCACGGAGAAAACAAAACCTGATCAAAACTGCTTCAGTTAACTCTTCCGAAACCGTACTCTGCATTTTCAGTGGATTTTGTCGAAGATTTTCCTTTTATTGTATTTTCTTGTTTTCACGTTCACGGAATTTAGTTCGAAACTGCTCTTTTCTTGTTGGGTAATTTTCCAGTTTGTTTACTCACAGCGAGCCATACTCAACTGACACGTGCCGATATTGGATGAAATTTAGACAATATTAATACAATGAACATGCTACTTATAAAATTAATCGACGTTCATTCTAACATTTGTAATAAAGAAAAGGTATTCGAAAGTTGTAAAATTCCAACAAAATGCACCAAAAAATGAATCTCAATACATTTTCGGATTTTTTTGGAAATTATTCGTATATTCCTATAAACAGTGAACAAAAAATACGATTTTGTTTTTGAACAGTGAAAGTTATTCAATAAATAATCGGCGTGCCTGTGTTAAGTAAGACTAACCATTCGTAATATAAATCGCGATTTTTCCTTTCAAGTCAATGAATCCCGTCTTTAATTCTTATTGTGTCCAGAATCCTTATTCAAAGTGCTGTAATTCAAAATGGCTGTTGTTGTTCTTAAAAACGAAGTTATCGCAGTTGTCGCGGATTTAGCGCTCCGGCTTAGTGTGAACAAAGGAACAAGACTTGTCGTTTGGAAACAACACTTATTTCCAAACAAGGGGGAATCTGGTAAATACACAAGTAAACATGGTAAGGAGATGAGATATTAATAAAATTGGGGGATTAAGAAGTATGCAATCAAATCACAATATTAATAATAAATGTCCATTTAAATTTTAAAAAAAACGTCGATTATAATGCCTGAATTTGGTAGAATGTTAACTGCAATCAGAATTAGGTTAAACCTTCAAACGCCTGAATTTCTATTCAAAATACAAATTAAAAAATGTAATTGTTTGGCCATTTTTAAAACTGTTTAAGACATTTTATAGAATACTGAAACTAAAAACTGTTTCAACCGATTCATCTCTTGGAAAATTTTACAGATTTTGAAAATAAACTGAATGTGATTATCCAAAATTAATATGGAGATTGTAATGAACATCAATGACAAGGGAGAGGAACTAGAAAGGGACGAAAATGTAGGGCACTTAGAGCGCTAAATGATTCCGCTCATCGCTCCTGACACTATTGTAAAACGGTATGTAAATATATTACAATAATATATAGCTGCATCTGTTTGATTGTATGTGAGGTAAGGAGCCTGTTTGCTGAACGGGCACGAGAGAGTCCGATAACAAGTTTTTCCAGATGGGAACTTTGTTCTTCGATTCCTCCTACAATTACAGAACTCTCTAGAAACATAACGAAAGAATGTCTCCGTATTTCAAAACAGAGAAAATTCTGAGTCAACTCAAAAACAGATAGTTAAAACACACTTACTAAAAATCTTCCTCCAAAACAAAAAACTTACGTCCTGTTAAGACGCTACAATAGCAGTTTCAATAATAAATGGAGTGGACTTATTCACGAAGTGTGACTCGTTCCAAGATGGCGGAAGTACAGAACTGAATTAGGTTAGAATCTCGGCGGAATCTCAGAACCAAGAGTTCCACTTCTCGGACCCGAACTCCCTATCGGACTAGTCGTACTTATGGAACTATTGTCATCTGTAAAATATAATATAAAAGATCCTGAGTTGTACTGTGTGGTTCTATGGCTATGGAATTCGGTTAGCCTCCGCAATTGACTCTCTTACCCTGCCGCACTTTCCTTCACCAACGAAGGGCACAGCTGTTCACTATTTAATCGTGTTACGTTGCTACCCAGCTGTTGAACCAACTGAGAACGCAAATACTTGATTACAAATGAATCCACCGGAAAGAAAGTGTTAACATGCTTCATAATAGCTGGGAACTATGTATAAGTGCAACGGGAGGAATAAGGAGGCTTGGTATGTAAAAATAAAAAGTTTACATTCTTTTAATTGCACTCCAAGTAATACAGTGATTGCGTACTTAAAATGGGGATTTAATGTCTTCTTTCGTGCTTTCGAATCAGTCGTATTAAGAAATAAAGAAAACTACGATAACGCATTCGCTTTGTACAAATTTAAAAGAGGAGGGTTGGAGGGAAGGGGTGGTATCACATAAATGTGGAATGACAATTAGCAACGATAGCGAGACGAATATTCTCTGACATTTTTGAAAAGCGCCTATTGAACAGTGGAAGGAAAGTAGCTAGATGGGCTGCATTTCGTAAAAACAAATAAATAAATAAATAAACATGTTCGATTCAAACAATGTTGTATCGCCCCAAATAAAACGCGGTATCAAAATGTGCCAAGACAATGTACAAATCTACTCGGAACGCCATCGATTCGTGATGTCGATCGAAGAGTCGATGAATTTGTAAGAATGCAAGTGGTAAAAGGAGATAGTAGAAATTTTGCGAAACCTGCCGCGATACATGATACAACGGATGGTAACTCGAAAAAGAATAAATCTACTTTTATAGCGTATAATTTTTAACAAACCAAATCCGGAATAAATGTCAGTCAATAATATCAACACAACAGTGTTCGATTTAATTTAATAAATCTCAATTTTAAGTTTGCCCTCAATATTTCTTTCTCAAAACATTGGATCGCCAACGACGACAGGCTCAAGGAAAATTCTATATACAATACCGAAAAATTAAATACGTTATCAACGTATCATGATATCACAAAATCGATTTTACGAAGCGCCCGACCATTCGATGACTGAAATGATGTTGCGGCACTACGTTTTAACACATAAAGCGAATATATACATCGAAAACAATGTCGCTGGTGCAACAAATCGGGTTGCACTTCCCTAATTGTGCAACAAAATACATCTACGCTTCCACAATTGGTGCACAGTTCTTAATTTAAGGCCGATAAAACGAAATGACAAAAAATGTACAAACCTTAAAACATAAGGCGAAAGAAATACAATACACAGAATACTGTACAGTACGAATCATACAACCTAAGTAAGAAACATCACAATTATTATTTACATATCTCGAAAATAAAGTCTGAAAAAAATGCGTAAACGGAAGGTGCGCAAGCTGCGAAGCAATGAAATATTATCACACAACAGTGTCGTTTATGGCACAGTGAAAAATTGCTTAAAATTGAGTATGACTAAAAGCCTGGGTAAATGCATTTTTGTTTAAACTTTGTAATAGTTGCTGTACAATTAATTGAATTTCTATGGTGAAATCTTACTAGTTGATGATATTAAATGAAGCTGACGGTATCATTACTAAAAACGTTAATATACAATCAAGTGTGAGTGGAATTTTCATTTTGAACTGGTAATAACAGTAGAGTTAGTTATGCGTTAACCAATGGCGCTCATAACACTTGGCAGCTTCCTTGAGTTAGTCAAGTGTGCTCATTCGTCTTAGGATACTTTGACTCTATTGAACTAGTAAGTCTATTTCTCATTAGAACATATTTCCGTTTGACCTGTCACGTGAGCGAAGTCAATATGATTATGCTCCGGAAACCAGTCGAGATTCCAACACAAGGAACAAGTGCTGGAATCTGGACAATTAGATACCTCGGCTTAAAGTTTAGGTGTCCTTCATTGCACCTTGAATGAGGCGACAGCCGCGCAACGTTTACAATAGAAGCAGTCGACAATGAGTCAGTGAAAATGATTCTATTAAAGTCATGAGTAGGCCAATCATCTGTCAGACTTCGCACCGGATAGGAAACGACTGTGCCGTAACAACACTTTTATGTAGCAGCGCGTACCGAATTACAATAACCAAAGAGTTGACGCGGTAAAAGTAATGTTCGATTAAAATAATAGGAACAGGGAAATAGTTTACCTAGTTAATAGTTTAAAGTTAAAAAGAAGGAAACGGAAAAAGTTGAAATATCTCCGAAAAACTGGTTTCGGAAAACATCGACAATGCAGAAATAATTTTTTTTTCATCAAACAATTAATTTTCTAAAGCAATAAACGAATATTCGGAATCAACTAGTATAAAAAGGGCATTAGGACATAAATTTTCAACTGAATACCACTTAAAGTTGTTCCGACCAATACTGATAAAAATGTTGCCACGTTAATTAATACGTACTGTAAATGATATTAAATACTAAAACTAATGATTTAACAATGACAGCAATGCCAAGAGTAACATAAAAGTGCAGTGTACTGCATTTAAGTAAAATACGTTAAGTCATTGCCATTGAAACGCACAACACTTGACGTATCATTAAGGCTCTGGCTATATTAAAGCTGGAAGAGAGAGCTAGCATGCTAAGAATAAAAACAATATGTCCAGAATATTAATAATAATACACAAAGCTCTGTGTAAAATCATGCCCGTGAGGATTTCTTCGCAACTCAGTGCGAAGTGAAGAAGAATGTCACCGATTTGGGAAACCTCTTGTTTCCTCCGTCAAATGTGTAAGAATTGAATCAAAGAACAAGGGCGACTACTATAGCAGTTTCCACTTGAAGAAAAGATTAAATTAGAGCAAATTAGAGAACTAGAGAAGATAGAATTACAGGAATAACTGTACAAAAAATATCGAAAATTTGAAGTATGAGGTTTCGGCACTTTCAATACTTGGAGAATGGCGAAGAGCCATAGGATGGCAACAACTCAAAAAGCAGTAATCGCTTTCTAAACAATACATCAAAATGTAACTAGAATTAAAAGAAATTCGCAAAACTTTCAATTCTAGTAGAGAGGAAAACATGCTTCTAAAAATGTCATCTGGACCATTATATCTTGAAGAACGGGTAATTGCACCTCCGTAGAACTCACTCAAGTGAGCAAGTGCTCAGATTACAGAGTATTTAAAGCAAAAGGGAGAAAAGGTGGCCGGTAGAAGGCGTTGAGAGACGAAAATGCAGGGAATGTAGATTGCGGGGGTAGATGGTCCAACAGGGCCGGCTTAACGCAACACGGAAAGCGAGCAGATGACTGTAAAGTGGACTGGTAGAAAAGTTCGAGCGGGGAGGCACACCCCTTATAAATATATTGTTTAAATTCAATCTGCAGTTAGTATCATTCTCGGTCACGGTGACCGGTCAGTGACACAATATAATAAACCCTATCGGTAAAAGGTCCGCCTTGCGTGTTTAATCGGATAATTGAGCTTGTACGGTTTTCGCGCTTGAAAAATATATCATTGGTATCATCGTATTGCATTGCCTGTACAGTGCTCGCTTGCACCGGCCAGGCGTGTGGCTCGCCTGTCTGTTCATATTCCTGTTCCGGGGCCGACTCTAATAAAGTAAATATAATCCTCTGTAAGAATATAATATCGTTGTAAATATCTGTAGTCTGTGTAACACTGTATATCATCAAATGAAACAACGAGTCAAGGTAATACGGCCTGCCAGTCCTTCGCGAATGTGCGATTACGGTTACTGCCTGCTGCGCAGTCAGCTGCGCAGTCAACTACGCGTGCGCACACGCAATGGGAACGGCGACCCCATTCGTGCCGACGCCATCTTCCTCTTCTGCTTCTTCTTTCTGTTCCACTTCTTCTTCTTCGTCATCGCGTACCTACCTAATACTTCACTTCGAATATCCGGTTTCTCTTCTCCCCTTTTGCCGACGAGCCGCTGGTTTCCGTTTGAAACTGCCGGCTCGCCTTTATGCCTCCTCCTCTTTCTTACCTTTACCGCACTCACGCGTTACATCCACACACACACACCTCGCCACGCACTCAATCTCATCTATACATGAACATACACTTTGTTTTGTCTTTCCTCTTGTCCGCCTTACCCTCTAAGCTTTTTTTCGGATTTTCTTTTTCTCTAACCCCCTACAAAATACCCTTCTGGCTGGCAGATTGAGGAAAAGTCTCTCGTTAAGGCTTGCTGGGCCCACAATCCCGCACGACTGCGAGCCTACCTTGTTCCCTCCCCCCCACATGGGCTGTGATGACACTCTCCCTAGACTGGATCCACCAACGATCTACCAAAGATGGTAGACGCATTTTGCTTTGCGACGGAATATCTTCTCCTTAAGGGTGAGGTTCGCAACAATGTCATCGGATCAATGGTGTGGATGATGATTGCGAGATCGTAAGACGACTCTTGGAGATCGCAGGGGGATCCAGACCGGAGTTGCCTCGAAAACAAATCATCTATGTATCATGTGCTCCTAGACCGCACGTATCAGTGGTCAGGTGAGAAAATAGAAGAGTTCCGACGCTCGTCGACCGTGGCTTTAGTTACCATTCTTATAAACACATATGGCAGGTACGCATATACGCATTAAAGTCATCACTGTGATGAATACTGTAGTCTATTGGTCTCATCTCCTCGGATCCGGACCAAGCACGCTGGACCGGACCCAAGGAAATGCTGGTGTCTCACTATCTGTCAGGTTGTGTAATAAACGATTGATCATTGCAACAAATGGGTACGGCCTCTGTTTCAGGAACCCGGGTCGGCGTATCTGCGGCTAGATCATTCAGATTAACAGTGTATGTAGATCACAGATAAACGTTACTGCTCGTCAATCTTTGTCGAGTGACGGAATCATCGCCCCGGCTCGGGCGATTAAAATCACAGGTTATCACGGCCGATCAACGATTGGTATGTCAGAGACACCTGTCATTGTGACAAGTGTCTCGGTTAGTAGCACCTATATCGTTCGTATTATAGATCTGAAAAACTGCGTTACATGAATAAAACTCTTCAGTCTGTGTGGTAAGAAGTGCCCGCCAGCTTGTGTAACAGTTAGCATTATATAACAGATATATGTCTGAGTATATGTACATATTGTATATACTTATTCCCAGTATGATACTGCTGCAGTAGTTTCTTCGCATTTATAGTCAACGCCACCAGCAATGTAAATATGAAGAAACGAAACAGCCTGAGATAAGTAATTGTGCGATCAGTTAATGAAATATCAGAGCCACCCCTCACTTGGACCCGCTGAACGAGGGGTCCAAGTGAGGGGCAAGGTCGTCGAACTGCTTATGAGAGAATCTGTGGTAGAAAACTATATAACAGGTTCGGTCGTTTTCAAGTGCAAGACAGAGATTATACGAGTCTGTTAGCATCTGGTGGGTCATGTTCCTTACGCGAAAACGAGCGAACCCCTGTCCACGCTAATTCGCAGGAGCTATACAAGCCTGACGAGCGGCATAAACCCAATATAACTAAACCAGTCTTCTGTACTCCGCGAAGAGGTGTAGACGTCCTCGCACCCGCACGCAACTCCCTCAAAAGCATCAGTTTATTGCACCCGTATACTGAATTAATTGTAAGAGGACCCAGCGGATCCCTCTATTGCTTAGCTAAAGTGGAAAAAGTTCTATTGTACAAGCTCAATGAGTATCTTAAACTCAGTAAAACTAGATCAGTTCTCTGTAGTCACCAAGCGATTGGCTTTGGCTTTGTGTCGATTCTCACTTCGTTAAAAAAATCCACGCTATTGCACCGGTATCATTAACATCGTTGATCTAGCCGCCAGGTGTGGTCGCCGGGGTTTCCCGTATAAGCTACTAAAATAACTGTGTGTGTGCATGTTAGCCGCATACGGACCTCGGCGAGCATCGGAAGCCCAGTGAAACTATTCCAGCTATAGTATTATTGTGCCTCTGTACTGACTAAGAACGTAACCCTATCGGTCGGACACCATCGCCATTGGTGGGATCCTGGCGCAAGAGCTGGTACACGCGCAGCCCGGACCTCCTTAGTGGGTACTCTCTTGATCACCGCCGGTTTCTGGGAGATCGGTGGACCGCCGCCGATGGTGATCAAGAATGAAGAAGGCAAAGGAAGGCACCACTGGTCAGTCCCGGGGGGAACGTGTGATCCGGATCAAGGATCGCACCAGGGCGAAGGTGTTAGGTACTCGTGGTAGGTCGGCTCGCTAGGAGTCGCAGGGTGAGTCATCGGAGCCCAGCAAACAAAGGACCGAAGTTTGTCGAGTGCGCGGCATGGTAGCCACGCACTACTGATAAGGCGCATCGAATTGCATCATAACGTGCTTCTCCCCTATCTGCGCTACTTCCATCGTATAGCCAGTGTCCGAGGGTTGGTACGCGCGACCACCGGGTTTCACGTCCGTGGCCGCGCACTCCTCCGCAGGTAATGCAGGCTGACCCTGCATTACTGACACTACGACTTTACTGTCTTGCGACTGTCCCGGGGATATTTGATTTTGCGCTTGCGCGCTGCCCTGCGGCGTTTTTGCCGACTGTTGGTGTTGCTGCTGATGCTGTTGCTGCTGCTGACAGTAAATCTCCTCCTGCCGCTGACGATCCGCCACGTTGAGATCGTGAAAGCTGACGAGGTGCCGCTTCAGGTAGAGCTTCGTCTTGAACGGCTTGTTACAGAGAGGGCATGTGACACTCTGAGGGTTGTGGATGAGGCGCATGTGCTGGCGTAGGTTTGACAAGTTACTGTACATGCGGTTGCAGACGGGACAGGGGCGCGGGTCCAGCGAGTGCAATTTGCGCAGGTCAGCTGCAAAACACACGCACAACTTGGCCTCTAACCGGTAGCACCACTTTCTCTCTTTTTCACATTCTCTTTTCATAACACACTCTCATTGTGATCACATCTTTCAGTCTTTCGCACTGCGTACAAATGATCCTCAGTTTTACTTCTACCCGCGGTATCCTTCAATCAAACCTGGATATTCATTATTTACTGCTGGACTTCACTTTCTGTCGTAATCAAGGCACATTAAGCAACTAAATACTTTTGCATGACAGTCGGCATTAATCATATCAAAAACGAGTAATGCGAGTAAGCACGATTACGTTTTCAATATTTAAGCCTTTTAAGAAGGCTTTAATGTATTCACATGAAAAGGAGAAGAAATCAAAATGAACAGTGATATAATATTTACTACGATTTTGTTTCCTCTTAATAAAGTGGAATTCAAGAATACAAAATTATTCAATGGTATATATGAAATAATCCTAATTATGTGAAAATCAATATCGCAAACGACGGGCCTTCGAAAGATGGCTTATATTGTTTAAAAAGGAATTGAAAAAAGGAATTGATTTGGCAAGAATTTTTGTCAAAATGCGTAACCGACTTCACACTTATTAATATACATTAAGATGTGTGTAAAATCAGTAAATAGCACAAACTATTACCGATAGTTTTTATGCTCATTTCTTTAACAGAGTTTTTGAAAGTTGCTTGTTGTGTGAACTGACATTATTTTTAAAAAAAAAACTGATAGTGATTTTATGCCGTATCTGTCCAAATTACTTGAATATAGCTGTTGAACAGTGCGTTAACACTTTCAGTTTCATTCGACGGAAGCATTCACTTTGCCTTGCGCTTCCAGTATATTGTATACAAACAATATCTTTTGCAATACCAGATTTAATTGTTGAAAGGGCGCGTAGAAGAAAAACTTTCGATGATGCATGCAAAACCAAATATACCCAAACAAACATGAAGATAGGAAATTTGTCTTCCTTATGTGATCCATTTTTGTTCAATAGTCCCGAGTCGTGAATGCTCACTACAGGCTCATGATCCAAGGATCGAGGATGTCGGTCATCTTTAACTCTAGGACCCAAATTCCCATAACTATCGGGTGGAAAAGGAAAACATTTGAAATGTAAGATCAACAAACAACAAGTATCTTAAAATCTAACATAAAAAGTATGAAGACAATGTAGAACAGCAAATATCTATTTATGAGAAAAGTTTAATTTCACAGCAGTTCGGCTTTGTATGAATGTTTTCTGAGCATTTCAAAAAACAACTACTGCAATAAGCCACCCTGATCTTAATCAAACACAATAAATTTCGAACTGAATAATCCAGACTTTTGCCGAACTAATTTGAAAACAAACTACACTATTTTGTTTGATTTTGAAAATTCAGGGATTCTGTATGTTTCGGAAAGTAACTAAGTGAACATTATAATCAAACTTCTCTACTTTGCAATTCAAAATTGTCAAACTACTCAAACCTCGTGAAACGTACCTAAAAGAACAATTAGAAAACTCGCAAGTGGACTATTCAAAATTCGTCTTGGGGGGGGTGAACTATGTTGATATCGAACGACTACAGTGCGCTACAGCAAAAACGGATCACAACGTCAAGGGGACAGACAACACAGATACTCAAAGGGGGGGAAAGGTTTCTGCTTGGTAAAATTAGTGTTAGGTGGTCTTGATGGTGGTTACCACGATCTTGCACACGGCCATTCACTCCAATTTCATATGTAATTAGTGCGCTTTGTCATAACGATCTCCACTGCGACTATTATGTCTGTACATAGGAGTTAGTATATCCAGTATGTATACGTTACGTGACTTGCAAGTATTAATGACGTAGAACCATATAATACGTTCTGCCAAATGGACAACAATCGGCCAATGTTATTGTGCATGATTTTAGTACTGCACAGTTAGAACTCTGTTACGATGAATTCAGCTGAGGTTCCGCAAGACTACCAATGCGACAACAACTGGAACGATGACAATTGGCGTGAAATGCAAGTAATGCCATTTTGAACTACCGGCCGGAAGTTCTCGTTGTATCAACAAGAATTAATCCAACGAGTTCCGCCGGCCCGCGAGAGAATCTCAACTTTTCGGAACGCGCGAACTTTCCAAGCGAACTTCGATGACTCTGGAGAGTTTACGGAGACTGAGATTCATGACGCAACAGATTTCCATGATTTCGTTATGACAGCCACCACCGGACAGCAACAACCAGCTGAGACACCCTAACCACACCGACAAGAACGCTCACGCTTGTCTTTTGAGATGGTTTTCGATGAGGTGGTCGCCCCTGTGGTGTAAGCCGCTCGAGGGTGGATTAATTAGTCGAGGCAAAAATGATCGGCAACGAAAGCAGAGAGAACATTGATTTTTTTCACCACCCCCGATTCAAGGTTAAGCCACAGCGACGCATTATGGAGACGATGGTAAGCGTGTTATTGGATCAGGCGTGAACTAGTGCGCATTCAATCTTTGCCGTCATTAACACATAAGCACCGCGCATTGGATAATGTTTGACTACGTCAACGTGATATGAATTTGCTTTCCATTGACCGCTTCAATGATCTTCCCAGTCAAAATAGTTTGTGTCTTCGTTGGGACAAGCTGCGAGTGCACGCGTTGTTATTAATATTTTGTTGTCGCGTTAGAAATGTGTGTTTGCTAAATATTTAAACATTGTTATGCAACAGTTAATCGATCATATTTATGGTCTCTGCTCTTTGCCGAATTTTAATAATATTGATTGCAATGTATTTTAGCATACATTTAAATTATTTTGATTTTGTTTCTTCAAGAATTAAAATAGGTGCCGTTTCTGCACATGTGATTTGAATTGATATATTTCCTTGTGTAATATATTTTGATAATTATATTAAAGTCATGTGAATAAGTAAAAAGACGTAAGAAATCAAAAAAAGTTGTCGAACAAGTTCAATTACATATCAAGTATTAATGCAGTGCACAATATATTGAAAATCTGTCCACGATCCGAAATAAATTAAATCTTAGTTTGTTGAACAACATTTTATTACTACATTATTAAATTTGAACATAGCAGAATAGTATACCTTTTTTCGCTGCAGATCAACAAAATAAAAACCACCTGTTTTTAATATGTTCCTCATCTAATTAGACTCAGTTTCCTCAACTTCTCAGTGGGATCGTCATTGCAAATTGAATAATTTAGATTTTTGTCAAGAATCAGTTATTGCAAAATTCGATATATAGATACAAAATTCGATTCACAAATCGTATAAATATATTAACCGATATTAATCATAATAAGGTTCACCCGATTTTAAAAAGCCATTAAATTCAACATCGACTAGACTGTAGTTTACAGCATTGTTACAATTTGTTATAAAAATCTGTCTTGCAGTAAGTCATATAAATATAGCATTTGCAACATTTGTTAAAACGGTTTTGCTCTTATTTCTCTGACGCACATGAAAATCTATCACATAGAATTTCATGTGCAAAATCATTTATTGTAACTTGCACTAAAAAATATTTCTGTAATGCCAGCCACGGATGGTCACTGGCAGACAAAGTTAGAGCACAATCAGCTCTGCTCAGTTGAATGTTTGCTTGCCATAAACTTTGATATTATAATTTTGAAAAAAGATTTCAAATTGGGAAACTAGTGATGTAGATTGTATACCTTTAAGTAAAATTGAACATGCCGTGAACTGGTTATCCAGTTTACGTGAGATGAAACATGCAGAAATCGGCAAGACTGCTGAGTTTTTAATGTACAATTTCTTTCTTAGAAAATGTATTACTTGATTATAGTACAACAGAAAAGAATTGAATTTTGACAATAGAATTTATTATTTGTTGAACGTGAATGTTTCCTCACTTCTCTGAATTCTGTAATACAACATGACTCCATGACTTTATTACCTTCTGAAGGTTTTATATTTTGTGATAGCAGATTAAAACACAAAATCTATTTATTTTGTTGCATAAGAAGTTAGAAAATCAAATTTCGAACAACCTCAACAAAAATGATTTCTTTAATTAACCCGTCAATTGGATCGTGTACGACTTTAAATCTTGTCACTCGAAGTGATTCCAATTGACATTACGTACTCCACTGAAATCCAAAATCTGTTGTAATCAAGATAGTTGAAAATTGATTAATAATTCTTTTTTAGTTACGTTCAAATTTCGCGAGTCGCTTGATTCGCCTGTTAAACGCAGGTGCTGATAATTTCGCGTGATCCAACTAGAAATTAACCCATTTGCATCATTGCGCTTGTGTCATGTATATTATATACTGTTACGTATATAACAATTGCTCCTAATGCATGTAACACGTCTCTAAGAGTTAAATCTACTCGCCGCATGCGAAAGAAACTCAACAAAACTACTTTAGTTTACACGTGCCATTACTGCTAAATGTCGGAGAACAGAATCATTCTAGTGAAGCGGAGGGCTGTCATCATCAAAATACTCAGGTGTGTGCTAAAATTGACTTTCCTGTGCCACATCTTCCGGAGATGCTTACTCATCCTTGGTATATCGTTTTACGCTGTGAACGTCATAATAGCTAACAATCTTTTCTACAAGAACTCCTAAACATTGCCTCGCAGTGTCACACTTATACTGCTTTATTTACATTGTGGCGGTATTGCAGGATGATTGCAACTTGAGAACCTTGGAAGCCCTACCGATTGTGATGATCTTTTAAGTCATTTTCACCATAACGCTCAATTGGCTTAAAGTATACAACATTACGTCCTGCTTTGTATCGCTCGTCTTCTACAATGACAGAAATAAAAAAATGATATCTTTGTGGAATTTGAAAAAATGTTGGAGATTATAATTATGTCAAAATATCTCATAAAAATACTAAATCTGTTTTCGATGAATATTTTTGGTAAAACTTGAATAATTTTATACGTCAATTTAACGATTTGTAAAGATACAATACTAATACAACTGCCCTCTCGTGGTTAGTTCGAGAAGCACAGTTATGTCGTTTCAGTCAATAAAAATGACTAGCGAAAACACTCCTTCTAGTATGAATAATTCAAAGATAATAAAATGGCAAGAAATGAACATCCGGAGCATATTACAGGAAGTGTTTAAGATTTCACGTAGAATTCCCTATGATTAATGATTATTAATGCAAAATGCATTTTTTGTTGTCTTTATTATCTTCAATACTCGACACAGTACTTTCAATTTAGCAAGAAGACTCCAATTTACCTTTAACCATAAGTTAGTTGATTATCTTTCATTTCTAGTATTTCATTTCTAACATTAATTGCCTTAAATAACTATCGGGAATATTTCACTCGTTTACGTACATTCAAAAAATTCAAAAGTTATCGAGAAAACAAAACCGATAACTAAACTCCTCGCTAAGTCATATGACTGCATTAGAAACACATTGTTAATAGCAGCAAATTTGAACTTTTTCCAAATATACAGCAAATTCAAATACCCCCGAAATTAACTGATCAACCTATAATAACCGCGTGACCAAAAATTCACCGATATACAGATCATCTTGAAATGCATCGAAGTACGACAAGATATTTTAAAAAAGGTTGAAAATCAAGGTACAAATTTAGATTTAAGTAATTTTTTATTTAAATGAATGTAAAATTATTGTATGCATGTCATAGAACAGGGGAAGACAGTATAATATTTAGACAAGATTCAGTCAGAAACATATTAACGAAAATGGGATCCTTTCCACTTAGAGAAAATAAAAAAAAGAAGCCATTAAAATGAAAATACTATCACAACAACAAAAGGGTAAAACAATAAGAACTTGATAATAACGCCCTCCAACGATTTTAATAACGAACATTTTTACCATGGCAAAACTTGTAATCATTTGTTATTGTTCAGAAATTTTGGGTGAAAAAACTGAAAAGACTAGTTTGGACGCAAACATATAAAAGTAGAATTCAACACTGTGTAACTAATTATATTGGAAAGACACTCTTTTCATGACAAATAACAAAAAACGATGAAAAAATAATCGATTTACTATAAAAAAGTAAAAACAAAACAAAAATGTTTACCCGTGTCTTCTGCTTATTGCTAAAGATATTCCAATAAATCGTCCAGGTATGGTGTGTACAGGGTGAGTCACTTGCCTTTGAATCGGCAATGATGAATATAGGCCGTTGAAAATGATATAATTATACGGTGTTGAGTAATTTTAATATAAAGGAGTATTTACCGTGTCTTTTCCACGCACTGATATTTATTTATAATATCAAATTATACCAATAATGGAAATAATTGGAACTCAAGTGTGAAGGGGATGATTAAAAGGCAAGTGACTCACCCTGTACATGGTGAATATTTTCTCTAAATGATTCTTACTCCGTAGAAGCAAATTTATACAATATTTAAGATCAATTGAACAAGTAGAAGTGCTGGTACTTCAAATTTAAAAAATTAGTGATTTATAAATCTTGACAGTCTAAGTCATCCATGTATCGTTTGCTCTGTCCGTACGACTTACGGCCTTAACAACGAACCCAATGAATAATAAAAATGTTTAATTCAAAAACCATATCCTTTTCCATATCCTAAAAGGTCCTTTTCCACTATTTTCAAATGTCTAAAGCACTGCCTTTGATACTTCCAGTATAAAACCTATAATAACTTGTCCGAACAACTCTGCATTGTTTAAATTGAATTATTCTTATAAACAGAAATGTAAGGGACCAAAATCAGAAATTTCTACTTCCTCCCAGGCACCAGAAAAGGGCATCGTTGATTGCGAATAACAATGTGGGGCACCACAGCTGCATATACAACCAGGAAGGAGGAACGAAGAAAGTCGGAAATGTAAATAACAGTTGCGTGTACAGTGGCAAAAATATAAAGGAAAATTCTGTCTTCATAACTTAAAAAATGTTATACAAAATAAAAAATGCCCGATCTTTCTTGCAATGTTTTTTCTGTTAGTTGCAAAGTGATACTACAACCCTGAATAAGCCAAGGTTGGAATTTCTACAAAAATGTAATATATTTATAATTCGATAATTTTATCAGCTTTTGGTTATAAACCATTTACTACTATATTAATAGTATTATGTTGTGCAAGAAAATATTCGCAAAACAGTAATCGGTATTCATAAAAAACATAAGGTTGAACTAAATAATATTACGTCAAAAATCATATGCAAAATTTAAAAGTACAAAATAATTATGTATTTATATGCTCCCGACTGTACCTGTTGTTGTGATAGTTACAAAACAAGGAGGTAGCCTCCAAACTTTCCTGGTATGTAATTTATAAACTTAAGCAAATATAAATTCAATGATTTAAGTGATTGTAGTTCGTAGGACACGCAACTACACTAAGGCATAAATAAAAATCTTAGAAAGAGATTACACAATTTTATGAAATTTAACAGGTTCAAGTGGGTCGTCATTCAAATCAAAATTCTGTTTTGAGCAATCAAAAGTTGGCCTCTAGATTATATGCAAAATTTTCCAACGGCAGGAGATTAAATATGACTTATTTCATATATAGCAACATTAAAGCCATGTACAATTGCAAAGTATTAGTAGCTAAGGATCATGCAATTCTTGGAATATCGTTAATCCTTAGTTTCACAGTTTTGTGTTAATAGTTACTTTGCAAGATTTGGATCCTGAATTTTTCAGCATCCTACTTCCAAAATGTAATTTCCAACATGGATGTTGTGTCAGCAGCATACTGATGCAGTGATCATGGTGTTCGGTGTCGTATGACTGCCACGAATTTTTCCGATAACAATGTGTATCTTTTAGAAAACCAACGTTGAATTAATAAAATCGATTACAAAATGTGATCCTCCAAAACTATTACTTCCCAGTGCAGACGTGTTCAACCTACAGCGCGCTAACTATTTGTAGCCTGCTAAAAATAAATTTCAAATGATAACAATCTTTATGGTAAACGAACTTTCGAGTGTAAATCCTAAATTTGAACCAAGGTTGATATGTAAAACTTATCATGTGGTCTGTCTGTGGTCTACATTATCGTGTATTCAAAGCAAACCCTGATTTCTGGAAGGTTGAGGATCACTGATTTAGGTTATGTGGTATCAAGATGGCGATCACCCAAAGCATTTCAAAATTCGTCAAATGAAAATGGGAGAACAGATTAAAATGAAATTCGCGCAACATATTACGATCATTATAAATAACGCGCCCCAAAATTGTCGATCCCCAAGATCATGTGATTTGAAAATAAGGCCGGTGGAAAATGTTTGAAAAATTCTAGCAGAAAATATGATGCGCTCGTGCCTAGTTGAAAAGGCTTTGTTTTTTTTTGCGGTGCTATAAACATCCAAGTGTTGAATCCAAGCCTAAGATAGCAGTGGAGGATTTTCCCTTCCCCCGGCAGATCTCATACACAATTAAAGCACCAACATAACGAAAAAACAACGAAAAATGAGTTTTACAAGGCACATCACTTTCTCCTCGCTTACAGGTAGAGTAAAAGATGTGACGTTTTATTATAAAATATTTCTAGTCAATAATAATAATAGCAATAATAATAGTAGTAGTAGTAGTAGTAATAGTAGTTTGGATAAGCTAAGGTTCCAATTACGCGAGTTGTGATGGGTTTAAATAATCTTAATTGGAAGCTTGAAATTATTTATGTCTGGGTCATTGAGCGGCCTTTGAGCATTATTGAGACTGCTGATGCAAATGGGTCGAATGACAGTCGTGAGCGTGAATGGACATGAACGCGCACACGAAGCATGAAAGTAAAAAAGATCGAAGCGCATGAATTGGGTACAGCCCGACTATGTACACGCAGGATATCTTAACACCTCTAAATGTGAAAGGGATATTCTACCAAGAAACACGGCGAAAACTGCATTATCCAGCAACCATGAGCTACCAAGTAGAATAAATGGGACTCGCTATTTAATTGTTCCTTTTCTCGGAAATAACAGGATACAATGAGTCTTTCACTTTCTGGCATTAAATTTGGTCTGATATACTGCCAAACTCATTTTTTAATCGTGTGTACAATAACTAAGATTTACTTATAGTATAGCACTTAAAATTCTTTCTTTCATTTTATTTTAAGGATATTCACAAAGTGGTTTCAGTTTGGCTTCATTACTTGATGAACTGAATCGCATTAAATGTCAAAAATTGTTTTAAAAAAATGGAAGGGGGTAGTAATGATAAAATGAAATGGCTGTGGTGACTGGATTTGTAACCTGGTCTGATCACTTTGGTACTGCGTCACAATCAGAATGCGTCACAAATAATGTATTTAGAATGTTTTTAATTGCACTCTGTTGCTTAAGAAAAATGAAAGTCTGGCAGATGTTTTTGTGTACTCAGTTCATTTAGTTTGCAAAGGCAATTTAGACAGATTTAGTCATGTAATTTCATGTAAGAACTAACAAACAGAAAATCGAAACGGTATGTTTTTGTGACTGAATATCAGCACTCGAATATTATGTAATACCTTTTCTTATTATTCAAAATCTACTACTTTATCTTACAATTGATATAACCTTATCATTTTGTAGACTTTAAGCAGGATTGCGATTACAATTATAATCGGAGCATTTGATGTCCCAAAATACTTCCAGTTAGTACAAAATCTGTCACAATAAACTGATTTAAATCAGACCATTAGAATGTTAAGAAACAATAGATGGAATGTATAAGCATGCGTAACATAGAATATGTGCCAAATTCTCAATAAACAAAAATGTGTTTTCCTCATTCTCATAAGAAAACAATTCCTTTTTTTCCGGCTTTTGTTTATATTCTCTCTTATCAAACAGTTTTCAATAAACACTGTTCTCTACTTTTAGTTGATTGATTATTAGGAACAAAAGCATAACGCTACCTATATTATAACGATTATTCCTTGTGATTGCCTTGTTATTGCGGTGTTATTGAATATGTAAATGGAACAGAGCCCGAAAGAATTTGATCAATGGGATAATGCAGTTTCGAGCCGATCGTGGATGAATTTGAATGATGAAACGATCGTTCTCGATAAAAAAGGGTTCAGCGCTCATCCAACACAGCCGGCCAAAACCGCAAACTGCACTCTGCGGACGCAGATATATGCGCATATCCTACCTCATAGTGTCATGTGTCTCTCTTATCGCCTACCAAGGCCTACCATCTTATCTAGTCATCAAGGGCTTACCATTCCAAAGATTCGCCTCTCCTCCTTCCACACTCCTTTACTGACCAGCTTCTCTTCTTAAGCATTTGTTTCTCTCACCCAATTTCTCTAGCCAGTCGCTTCCAAGCACACACTCATTCGTACTCCTACCATTCTTCCCCTTTTTTTCTTTCTTCCGGACACTCTCTCTCTCTCTCTCTCTGTCTCTCTCTCCCTTCCTCTCGTCGCTCATTCTCTCGGGCATCTCACTCACTCGCTACCCATTTTTCACACTCTTCACTGACGTAACGGCTAGGTTGTTGCTGTTTGTAATGGTGCTCGCACTACCGGGGAAATCAATTGATTGGTATGGACTTACCTTGCTGCTCTTGATTTAGGTCCGTGTTGCTGCCGTGCGAGGGCCCTGGCATTCCGCCCTCCATCGAACCTCCTACGGAGCAGATCGTTCGAGATTAGTTAATGATTCTTGGATGATTGGAGAAAACAGTTGATTGGTTTTACAGTAGTTTTCGTGTATTATCTTTAGCTACTTTGACTCCTGTTTTAAAATTAGAAACAATGTGATCGTCTAAAATCTATTCCCTCTGTATATAATAATAAAATAATAAAATAAACTCTGAGTCAAATAAAAACCCTCTGTGAACTAGATGTAGACCCATCAGCGAATGATTATTTTCAACATTTATGATCAGTCTATGAATTTTGGAGGATAGGAAAAAAAATCACAGTATTTATGACAATTTTCCTATATTAAATTTAACTATTTTGAGTTTTGTTTTTGAAGTTGGAAAAAGTATACTCATATCATACAATCTATTTAACCCTCCGTGAACCAAATAAAGAACCATAAGATAATGATATGAGGTCATTTTTATCCCAAGAATCATTCATCTACAAATATATAAAATTGAATAAAAATTAACTTTAAAAGAAGCCGTTGGATGCATTTAGATAATTCCCTCGGGTAAATAATATCTTGAATTGTTGAAAAGTACACAGCTCATACATTAATAATATAAGCACGCTTACATGTGTATCAAATTATGTTTTGTCTATATTCTTATACTTAATATATGCATACTTACTAAAAAATATTATAGTAAAAACATCATTTTATACAAATATGCTTTCATGTCAACTGTGTACCCAAACTGTAGCACCAAACTAACATGTTGAAAACCAAAAATTACAGTGTGGTAAAGTTATATACTGATAATTTACAAAACCGTTCGAAGTTTTTCTTCGAAGAGTTCTCGAAACAAAAACTCGAATGCTACTATAAATTGCCTTTATATAAATTCATGAGTAACTGTGATTTGTTATTCTCAATATTTTCAAGGTAACGGCATCGGTAACCTAAAAACAGTGTGCTAAGTTAAATTAGCTATGAGTAGGAGGCTCCCACTTGACCTGGAGTTAATATAAAAGCACATCAATAAAAAAAAAACAGTGTATAATAACGAGAGAAAGTTTGTATTTGTATGTGTTGGACATAATCTCAGAAACAACTCAACTCATTTAAATAATTCTTCCATCGTTGCAAAACATATTTTCTCAGGATGGGCGCAGGTTATATTTTATTGCGTTTACTCCTCGGGGAAACGAGCAGTGAGCATAAATGCGCCATAAAACTGATTAAAACAATTCCTTGCGCACAAAAGACTTAATGCAATCTCGAGGATAACTCAGGGGATTTTAACATGCTTTTTTCTTCTTATAGTAGAATTATTATTCAGGCAAATGATAGCCTATAAAATATTGCAATATTTATTGATTATACAGGGTGTTTCAAAAATAACTTTCAACATAATTGCAACAGCCTATTGTTGTTTAAATTGTATTATTCTTAACGTGCCCACGAAATGTTACACGGGCAGAGCTCGGTAGGACAGTTAATGAGATATAATTATATACTTTAAAGTTCTTCACCCAAGAACCCTTGAAACAAAATCCCAAATACTTTTATGAATTGCCAATATATAACTTTACCCCGACTTTAATTTATTGTTTTCAACATCTTACCCCTCTGTCACAATTTTGAGATACGGGTCATTCCACGCCAACTGAGAAGCTGGATTTTGCTGAAAATTCAGTATGTTGTTCCTGAGATGGCATAAGGGGTGGGGTCCGCCTCATCGTTCCCCCAGATTCGTCTTTGGCTGGAAAATACAGACCGCCAAAGTCGACGTTTTCGCGCATCGGCGAAAATAGACCATTGCGGGAAAATTTTTTCTGAAGAAACTATTGGTCGTATCAATATGATTCTAATTTGGTTTTACTTGGAAAAGGCCGTTCTATTTAACTATATTTTTTGAATGGTTCGTAGATTAATTATTCAATGCAATAAACTTGCATAAACTTTTGACCTTTAAATAAAATATCGAAGGCAACGATCGCCGAATCTGAAATATATTTCAATATGTACCTTGGACCTTTGTCTATCGAAAACTGTTTTCTTTGGAATGGCAAAAATGGTCCAAGTATCGGATAAAGACAATTAACCAGCGACCCGACCGGCCGGGTCCATAGAAGACCATTGCGGGAGAATTTTTTCTGAGAAAACTACTGGTCGTATCGATATGATTGACATTTTGTTTTACTTGGAAAAGGCCGCTCTATGTAACTATATTTTTCGAATGGTTCGTAGATTAGTTATTCAATGCAATGTAGATTAATTATTCAAAATATAGGTGACGCGCCCGGCCGGTCGGGTTACTGGTTAATTGTCTTTATTCGATACCTGGACCATTTTTGCCATTCCAAAGAAAACAGTTTTCGATAGGCAAAGGTCCAAGGTACATATTGAAATATATTTCAGATTCGGCGATCGTTGCCTTCGATATTTTATTTAAAAGTCAAAAGTTTATGCAAATTTATTGCATTGAATAATTAATGTACGAACCATTCAAAAAATATAGTTAAGTAGAACGGCCTTTCCCAAGTAAAACAAAATTTGAATCATATTGATACGACCAATAGTTTCTTCAGAAAAAATTTTCCCGTAATGGTCTATTTTCGCCGATGCGCGAAAACGTCGACTTTGGCGGTCTGTATTTTCCAACAAAAGACGAATCTGGGGAAACGATGAGGCGGACCCCCCCCCCCCCCCCCCCCCTTATGTCATCTCAGGAACAACATACTGAATTTTCAGCAAAATCCCTGACATCACCAAAATCCAGCTTCTCAGTTGGCGTGGAATGACCCATACATAGTTGGTATAATAGCATATTTTTAAATATTATTTTTTGTTAACATAAATATTTCAATATCTTCTTCAAGACGACAGTCTTAGAGTACATATAAAGAAAATTTGATAATTACGAAATTCTATTTTCATTGATTATCAGCAATACTCAATATACACCAGATACTGACTGAATAACTGTTACGTCATATTCAAAAGTGGCATACGACTGTATTCATAGATATCTCTTGAGGAATAAGGAGACCTTCTACTTATTGATTTTCTAACATATAAGGTGTCAAGAAATGATATGGCACAGATACAGTGAATGAAACCATTACCCGCACACCCAGTATTTTTTTTATATAAATTACCATACAATAGAAAACCGTCTTCTCTAAGAAAATTTACTCCAAAAACACGGGTGTACAAATACTCTTTCTGTCCACTGTATGTACAGGGTGATTCACTTGCTTTTGAATCACCAATGATGGATATAGGCCGTTGAAAATGATATAATTATACGATGTTGAGTAATTTTAATATAAAGGAGTATTTACCCACTTTTTTCCACGCACTGACATGTATTTATAATATCAAAGTGTACCAATAATGGACATAATTGGAACTTGAGAGTGAAGGGGATGATTAAAAGGCAAGTGACTCACCCTGTACATACATATGATTCTATACGTTGAAATCACGGTACGAAACCGCCATAATTGATACTCGCCAACAATCGATTAAACTGTGGTGAGGACAATAGATAATGTAGCGTCACACTACTTATGCAGTATTCTCCCAATCTCTGCAACTCTTTCGGGACTGAAGAGTTGCAAAGATAGAGATTTACGCTTGAAAACTTGATGCAAAAAACCATGTCCCTTCAGCCAAGTCGAGTTGCACTTGGCACAAAGGATTATGTTAGTTTGAAATCTGTTTCAGCGTTAGAGATTATTCGCATAATCTTTAAAATAGCAACTCAGCTTGAAACAATCTTCTCTAGATTGGGGAGGGGGCGCCTACCTAGAAGCCTTAAAAATAGATGCATTTTCGTGATTTTTTGTCAAAAACCTTGCATATATGATCATTCAATATTTTTTGTTCCATAGGGCGTCTTTTATGGAAATTTTAGTAGTTTTCGAATTCATAAGTGCTACTAATTAATTTAGTGTAACACCTTCTTTCGGCTAGAAATATTGATGGATCATATACGTAAGGATTTTTAGACTAAAAAAATCCTAAATATGCATTTACTTTTATGGCTTCTAGGTAGGCGTCCCCCCTTATAGGTGATAAAAGAAAATTACATTTCTAAGAAAAAATAGCATAAAAACAAAAGCCCCGCTACGAGATGCAACCTTTTCGAAGTTTCGAAAACTTGTAGGAATAAATTTGTTCTAAAGATCGAGGAAAGCAAAGTGATCGGCTGGCCACTCTAGCTGCTCGCAGCTTGGGTCTGCGAAATAGAACCTAATCTTACTGACGGTTAGTAACTGCTAGTTCACGAGGATGCCACCAGGGGCCTACCTCACAAATATTTCAAGTTACAAGTGCATGGCGAAGACTCATTTTGCCTGCCATTTTACCAGTCATTGTCACAATTCTCACTGATTAAAATCTTTGAGAAATTACCACGGATATCAGGGTGTAGTAAAAATATCGTAAAATATTGCAATCATTTTGAAGAGAATAGGGCAGAGATGAATACGGTTATTTTCAAAAATTTTAGTCGGGCTTCCTTTTACAAGAAAATCATAAGAAATGCAAGTCAGTGAGCTACATCGCCGATTTCGCGTCCTCCTCATTTGAAAAAGCCGATAATCACTTACCGAATTATTAGCCGATAATTAGCCGAGAATCACTTACAAAGAGAGTTTCACAATTGTCGCGAGAAAACCTGTCTTCATTTTTTTGTATGAGCTCATAAATCAACGTACAATACTTGTCCAAAAAATCAGCTGCCATGATCGATAACGGGTATTTTTGAAAAATCATCGAAAAGCCAAATTTTCCCTATTCGATAGCGCTTAAGAACTACGTTCCTTAGGTTTTCATACAATTGAAATGCATCATGGCATCTGAAATTTTGCAAGTTTTTTTTACATCATATTATAAGCAAATGCCGAAAATATCATAGGGGCTTTCAACCTGACAGGTCTGATACTTCCCTTGTAGGTATCATAACCATTGTCTACATTATGATTGAATAATTTAGATTTAAGAACCCAACGAGAATTTTGAAAGAAGTGATCCTCATTCCTGCCAACTAACCTAATAAGATGGCTATAATATTTTACGATATTTTTGGCACACCCTGTATACGGACAGACATTGGTCATGCAACAATACAACAGTGCTTTGGCTCACCTCGACCTAAATTGAAGGAAGTAGTGAATACACGACTCGCTGCTTAATCAACAATGTTTTTTAGGGCGTAACAAAGCTTGTTACTAATGTTGAAAAATGATGTTATTGCAAATGCTCTTTAAATGCGTTTCTGTGGCGAGAACCACTGTAGCGAAAGGGTTAACTTAGGCTATTTGACACGAAATAACCTCGCTTAACGATCAGATGATATTAGAGATTTAATCGAGGAGGATCCTCTGTCAATTACAGTCAGGTTTACCCCTTTAACTATCCAATAGTTAAGTACTTACTTAACTGGATGGATTGGATACTTTAAGTATCCAATATCCAATTAGTCTGATATTTGCCCCCACAGGTAAAAGCTTTAGTTTCGAAATTTAATTAATTTGAAAAACATTGTAATGTGAAGGAGAATTTTCTTTATTATTATAAAATATCGCGATTAAAAAATGGGACTTATAATTTATTCAAAATAGTTAAAATAGTGAAATATTATAATTAAATATTTATTGTAATACCTCCAATAATTTGGTGCGTACAGACTATTATAAATTATAATAAGCTAATAAAATTATAAACCAAGAAAATAAATTGTCATAATAATTAAGCTTACATTATAATACCACCAGCATTCAGAATTTCCCATCTTTTTCTAAAAACGGGTACCGCGATAGTCTCTATCATAAATATCTCTGCTGTCACCGAGCAAGCAATCGCTGACTTAAATTTACAGCTTGTCACAAACATAAAAAAGCATTTATAAAGTTACAAGCAGCTACGGTTACCAGAAAAATATTTATAGGGGAAATCTCCAATAGAAAATGATAGTCTACCACGCAGATCGCCAATAGAAGATGGCAGCAGTTAAAGGGTAACAGCTGAACCGTGTTAGTTATCACTCTTACAACTCCCCGTGTGTAATCTACCGCGCCATCTTGTGCGACTACAGTCTCTCACCCCGTATTGACTTAACCCTTTAACGGTTAATTTTTTTTAATGTGTATTTGCTTGAATAGTTAAAATCGAGCGATGACGAGTATATGTACTTAATTTCTTGCAATTTTCAGTAAAGTACCAAAAGTTAGTGTCCATTTGATTTCTTTGATCTCACAGAAGACATAAATTTTTTAATTGTTGTAATAATTGTGATTTCTACAGTAAAAGGTAATTAATTTTCTTCATGACGAGTATACTCGACGAACACCGTTAAAGGGTTAAATAATTCAAGGTATGCTGGAACGATTCTGTCCCCTTTGAGTTGGATACAAAAAAATGTGAACCGATATGAAAAATAGGTGACACAAAAGTACACGAGAAGGTTCAAAATACTTTCCGTCTTATTTATACTTACTAAACACCTCCCTTTTCGAAGCCAGTGCATTAATATTGGAAAGAGTCGTTCTCGTCTTGTTGGTACCACATTTTTAATTTCGGCATCGTTTAATAATTTCTTGTTGTTCTGTCGTGTAACGATTTGATGCGTATGTAATAATGTTTGTTACCATCAAAGAAAATACAATAAAATGGGGATGGAAGTAAACAGTTGAACACATTATTAACAGAGTTTTATTATAATTATTATAAAATAATGCAAAAGAGTGTTTTTGTGTGCCAACAGCACGCGGTGTTCCCAGGCGGTCACCCATCCAAGTACTGACCGCGCTCAACCCCGTTTAACTGCGGTGATCGGACGAGAACCGGTTCGTTGCGGAGTGAAATGGCCGTTGGCTTGAAAATATCTGCTCTTTGAACCGCTTTTAACCTAATCAATCAGAATGACTAACGACATCGTGTATGAAAAAAAACAGTATTTAAACTCAAAGGTTTTCCGCAGTGAATATTCTTAAAAAAATAAATATCCTGTTTTACGAAATATATTTTCTCTTAGCAAGGAAACTTTCTTCGTCAAGAAAGCTTATTTTTTCATTAGAAGAATCTTTCATCTTTAAGAAAATTTACTCCAATACATCTGCGTGTGCGAATACTTTTTTTACCCACTCTACGTTTTCGTATCTACAAAATTCAAAGCACGCATTGATCAACTTTAACTTAATGCTTTTCTTATGGGAGTTTATGCAACGCCGGCTTTAACGTTGTCTGATCAACACGTATAACTCCTATATTAAACTATAGTAGTTTCATAGCTTTGTCGCTACCGTTGAAATGGTACAGTGCAAAATCTTAAGAAACGTATAAGTCAATGCAAGCTTCGAGCTTTGCAGAAAAAAGTACCGTAAATCGATTTACTTTTCTTATTATATAATTGTTTTTCAGTTAGTATTCATAATAAATATTTATAGTGAATAAATACTAGTATGAGGAATACCAATGCTCCTTAAAAGCAGTTCAAAGAACATGTATTTTCAAGCCAACGGCCATTTCACTTTGCAACGAACCGGTTCTCGTCCGATCACCGCAGTTAAACGGGGTTGAGCGCGGTCAGTACTTGGATGGGTGACCGCTTGGGAACACCGCGTGCTGTTGGCACAAACTCTTTTGCATTATTTTAAAATAATTATAATAAAACTCTATTAATAATGTATTCAACTGTTTACTCCCATCCTCACTTTATTCTATTTTCTGAGAAGTAAGCACACATTTTAGATACGCATTATATCATTGAAAGAAATTAAATGACCCCGAACTTAGAAATATGGAAATAAGACACAATGGAAATAATACCGACTCTTTCTAATATTAACACACCGCCTCCGAAGAAAGGGATATTTAACCTTTAGAGGCCCGGCATTTTTTGGTAAAAATCATCGTTTTGTGACTCATATTTATGCACATCTATGTCGAATATGATTTCAAGAGGATCAAATTTTCCTATGGCCTATACAGTGGCCATGCTGGGCCCTAACAGTAGTGAAAATTTGTAATGAATATATTTGAAATGAATATGAAATAAATTTCAAATAAATTTCAAATATAGAGTATTTCTACACCAAAACCCCAAATCCCGCCAATGGCACCCACTATATTCTCGATTAGAGAAAATCTATTCAGTCACACGTTTAGGAAAGAGCATATACTATAAAGGTTGTCGTTGCATTATAATACAATAAATATTATTGTTATCGTATTCCTTTTTTACCCACTTTCCTATTTATTCAGGTAATCAATTTCTAAACCACTTCAAATTTCAAGCAGTCGAAATTTTCACTAACACCAGGGTCCGACAAGGCCACAATTGCCCTTCTCAAAAAATTCTGTCGTCCAAACCTCATATTTGATACAGATATGCATAAATATGTAGCTAAAATGCTTCGATTTTAATGAGAAATACCGCACCTATAAAAGTGAACTACAGTATGAATAATTATTCATAGCGAATAATAAGACTTCTTTAGGTTATATTCTTATATGGTCCATATAGTGGTCATGCCGGCCGTTTAAAGACTAATAAGTATAAATAAGACAGAAATTATTTTGTACCTTTTCGCTCATTTTTATGTTGCCTATTTTCGAAATCAGTTCATATATATTTTAAATATTAGTAATGTCCGGCTGAATCCTCGGAGAAGAGGAGGCACTGCACGAACTGTTGCTAACTATGTTGCTGTTATGTTAACGACATAACTTTCATCTGTCTCTGATTTGATTGTATATCGTCTAACTGTTTATGACAGTCAACTGATACAACAAACAATCTCTATAGGGGAATCTCCTCATAGTCCTCTTAGGCTGCTGTTACACTATGCGTTTCTAAAGCATCCGCCTGAAAAGTGTTGTGTTACCAACGCGCCTTGTAATTACCAACATGTTAATAAAAGTATCGATAAAACTGGAAGGAACTGTTTTACCGACGAAAATATATGGAAGCGCTAATTTAATGAAGTTAGTCGAGGAGAAGAAAAAAAAGGGAATCGAGTTTTTTTATAGTTGAACGAAAGAAGGAGAGGTTGGAAGATCTTTTTTGACCATAAAAATATATAATTTGATTCGAGAACGCAAGCAGGTAAGTGATATTTCAAATACTTCAATTCAGTATGAATCACGAGGAGGATGACTAGCAAACACAAAAGTGCCCTGAAATACCCTAAAGCTCAAATAGGAGCTACCTCGTACCAAATAGGGTACTTCAGTAGTCACCCAATGGCAAGGGTTAAGGGGTTACATCTATACTGAAGTCTGAAAACTGCTACCAATTTTAGAATTTTTTTAAAACAAAAATCGTTATGGGCATATAATGAAACTGGTTTGTGCTAAAAGCTGTATTCTTTATGAAATTTATTCATAAGTATAAAAAAATAACAGAAATCGCAGATTCAATCATTGGCGTTGCAAGGTTATGTACTTCGTTTTCAAAAAGCTTTGCGGTGGACACACCACAGACCAAATGACGCATCTGAAATTAATATTTCAAACGGATTTTATAAATAGAGGAAAGTTGACGGTCGTTGACGTAGCCCAATGTTCGATTTTGCATTTTTTTTTCAAAACATCAGCAATTTGAAAAAATTGCGTTAAATTTTCAATGTAGTTACTGCTGTCGCGAAAAATTGGTGTCGAAATTAAAACATTTTTCTACGTCAGCGACCGCCAACTTTCATCTATTTATAAAATCCGTTTGAAATATTAACTTCAGATGCGTCATTTGGCCTGTGGGATGTCCACCACACAGCTTTTTGAAAACGAAGTACGCACCTTGTAACGCAAAGGATTGAATTTATGGTTTTTGTTATGTTTTTATTCTTATGGATAAGTATCAGAAAGAATACAGCTTTTAGCACAAACCAGGTTCATTCTATTCCCATTACGATTTTAAAAAAAAAAATCCTAAAATTGTCAGCCATTTTTTGACTTGAGTATAGATGTAACCCCTTAACCAGCGTGAGGTGCACGCTGAGCACGATGAGAGGCACAGACACTCACATAGCAGTGATGACCAGCCCACTGTACTCTCTCTCGACTTTTTATACCCGATGGCAAGGGTGCGTGCACATAGAGCACTAGTTCGATAGCACGAACGAAACTGTCTCAAACAGGAGGTATGCTATCGAGTCATCCTCCAAAAGTGTTTTCGTCAAAAGCACGATGTTGCTTCCCTCTAGTCCTCTCGATCGTGTCTTATATCGCGATGGCATAACGATGAGGTTCGGTACATGTTGCCTTTCGAGGATAGGGACAGTCCGTGACTTACCCGTGGTTTACCCTTCGACGGATATGATAGAAATGTGTGAAAAACACTTAGTGTAACAGCAGCTTTACCCGGAAAGCTTATCGCTTTCTCCGCTTTGTGGTTAGGTCCTTTTTTATTATTTCTCGGTTATGAACACAAGGTATCTGGATCCTTTGACCCCCAAATCGCCAAGACCGGAGCGTACTCATTCTAAAAGATCGTGTTAACCCTTTCGTCACTGTAAGTTGTTGGCGCTCCAAAAGTGCATTATGATTATAGAATCGTAGTGCACTTTTGTCGCAGCTACAATTTCATGAGTTAAAATTAGCGTTTTGCGATAAATTTCACAGCAGCCAACAGACTAAACCCGGTATCCACTTGTATCAGAACAGCGTAACGTAACACCGTTCCATAACAATTTCGATAGGCAAACTTATGTATAGGATGTTAGAGAATGGTGTTATGTTACGGTATTCTGATATTATTGGATACTCGAGCTTTGGCTGCTATTTTAATATGGGTTTTTACCGCTTTCATCTTACAGACACCGTTTTTCGAGGATAAAGATAGCGCGTGCTTTACCCTTGAACAAATGCGTCAGAAACTGATGGGAAACTCTTGGTGTAACAGTGGTCTAAAACACCGTCGAGGTTAGGAATAGGCTATCCCTTTCCTCGAAAGGCAGCCCCTTTGAGATGGATACAGTAGAAACGTAGTGTAATAACAAACTTGCATTTGCATAGTAGCGGCAGTCGCTGTCATTGCCTCATATAAGGAGCAGTATTAGATTTATTATTTCGGTTAACTGGCAGCCTAAAGTCCTCTTTAACTTTTAAAGTACTCTTTAAGCCCTTGATAGTGTATGGCAGCACATATATGGGAGGAAAAAAGTCGTGCCACTTTTGTGCTATGACACATATATGGGCGTCTTAAATAAAACATGTTTTTATGCCACCGATTCGATTGTTCTTGGATATCTTGTGGTTTTTGACGTCGCTAAATCGAAATCTGAAGTCAGATTTTCAAAATTCAACATGACGGATTCAATATGGTTGATGCAAATTTGAAATTAAATTAAAATAGCTGGGTTTCGATGTAAGTGGGTATGTTACCTTTCAAAAGTCAAAATGACGGATGAAAATTCAAATGGTAGTTGGATTTTGAAGAAAGTTTGCATCTGTTGGTGTTTGAGGTCACAAATTTTGAATTCGTGCCCTGACACTATATCATTTATAGCAAATTATTATCCACTCGAAAAAATGATAAAGAATATTCAGTGACCTTAAAAACGTCAATGCTGAAGTTGTCAAATAAATGTTACAAACTTTTTTTCCAACGCAAAAATGGCACGAAAAGTTCATTTTCTCCACACTGCGAAGGGGTTAAAGTACTCTTTAACACCAGAACTACCGAATTCGTCAAAATGACGATTTGATCGCGTGATAAAAAATAGGAATATCATAATCGTCGGTAGTTATAGTAGTGTTAAATGTATTCACGTTAACATGCCTTTCAATCAGAACTGTCCTACTCCATTCTTTCATGACTCCTTCTTGTCATGTCATGTCATGATTTCATGACTAATGGTTCATGTTGGCCATGGTGGCATACCAGTCCATGATGTGGTGCACCATGCACACATAACTGGTCATGAATTTAAAGTCATGAATGACTCATGTCATGAAGAAAGTTATATAACTATTCTGTATGTTTGTTTGTTCCAATTTAGCGCAAAAATAACTTTCCCGATTACTATATGGAAGTTGCACTGTTGAAAAGCAGAAAATCTTGGGGATACTCTAATGTATGTATTATAACGCTATGACATTAAAAAGCAGGGAATTGGCGACAAATAAAATGATGAAATTATGCTCCGTTGTTACATTCGTCGGATGGCATCTTCCGCGAGTCCGCGAAGTAAACGAGTGAAACTCATGCTAGTAATGTATATAATAATACTCTATATTATATGCGAAAAGAAGCCTGCTGTAGAGATTTTATTAAGTACCATCGACGTTCTACTTTGCAACGATTTACTCCAAATGGGGAATAGCGTGCTGAAGAAAATATTTTACTATATTATATTACTAGCTATCCAATCCGTCTTCGTATGGCATTTCGTGCGCCTTTGGTATATTTTAGGGGTGGTTGGGGGGATAAAATTCCTCATAGTATTTTTTCTAAGGTATCAAACAATACTTGTACCAAATTTGGTGTAAACACGTTGAATGGTTTAGGAGCAGTTACGGAAAATACATACATATTTTGACTTTTATATATTAAGATTATACACACTATATATTATATGCAATATAATATTATATATAATGTATAGAGTGCAGAGAAAAGTTGGAAAACACTGGTGATTCCACGGCATGTGAATTACTTTGTACAGGGTGAGTCACTTGCCTTTTAATCATCCCCTTCACACACGAATTTCAATTATTTCTATTACTGGTATAATTTGATATTATAAATGAATATCAGTGCGTGGAAAAGACTGGGTAAATATTCCTTTATATTAAAATTACTCAACACCGTATAATTATATCATTTTCAACGGCCTATACCCATCATTGGCAATTCAAAGGCGAGTGAATCACCCTGCACACAGCTAAGTGCATAAAAAAGCGCCACATATATAAACCTTTGCACTTCAATTGCATAAAAAAATACTGCAATCACGAATTCAAATCTCCACATTCAAATTATAAAAAACCATACATATTATTACGGCCCTGCATGTCCGGCTTGTTTGTTCACCGCAATAGTTACATCCCTGAGACTATCTGAAGTATGATCACTTGAACTGGCCTTGATTACCACTATCAACTTGACAGCATTTTGTCAAACGGGCATAATAAATCTGTATTGTCCCTTTTCGTATCACCAGTTCCTATTTCTCTATGATTACGTGTTCCGCGAGTGTCACCCGCAACAATATAATAGTTGGGAGACCCGGTTCTTCACAAATTTCAAAATGTACACTTAAATCAAATTTAAAGATTATACAATACATGTATTATTAACCAGACATACCAAGCATTATGTATGTATGTGTGTTTTATCACAGTTTGAATACGAAGATAAACTCTTTTAGTATTTGTTCATGTTTTTAAACTACGAAAGCTTATTGACAGGTTTTTTTACTTTTTCTTTTTGTGGGATTTCACGAATTTTTGTATATGATGATACATATTGACACAGTCAAGTGACTTAGAAATAGGCAGCGCGCGATCATCATCAGAAAGACTATCTGTTGACTGAAATGCAAATGAAGATAGTTGCAACAATCTATTATTTTTTAAATTGTATTATTTGCAGCGTGCAGTTTGAATCTGAAGACAAACTCTGGTTTTCAGTATTTTTTCATGTTTTTAAACTGCGAAAGCTTATTGACAGGTTTTTTTACTTTCTTTTTGTGAGACTTCACGAATTTTTGTATATGATGATACATATTGACACAGTCAAGTTGCCTAAAAATAAGCAGCGCGCGATCATCATCAGAAAAACTATCTGTTGACTGAAATGCAAATGAAGATAGTTGCAACAATCTATTATTTTTTAAATTGTATTATTTGCAGCGTGCAGTTTGAATCCGAAGACAAACTCTGGTTTTCAGTATTTTTTCATGTTTTTAAACTGCGAAAGCTTATTGACAGGTTTCTTTACTTTCTTTTTGTGGGATTTCACGAATTTTTGTACATGATGACACATATTGACAAAGTCAAGTTGCCTAAAAATAAGCAGCGCGCGATCATCATCAGAAAAACTATCTGTTGACTGAAATGCAAAACCTGTTTGCCTCACGAAGAGACGCCATCCGAAGACTTGCGACATAATTCAGATGAAAAAATATGAGCCTAGAATCAGATCTGTAGACTGAATGCATTAATTGCTTCCATTGTAGTAGCAAAATATACAGAAACATATAACAATTTATATAGACCGGATCGTTTTTCCTGAATATCATTTTCTTAACCCCTTGGCTTATCATTTAGTACGACGAAATCCGGTAAAACAGACCAGAGTGATGCTCAAGAACAGTTGCAATACTCAATCACCAAACTATAAAAAAAAAATGCAACAATGTTCGCCCAATCTTCATTCCAAGAGTGTGACTCGTTATATTCATGTTTGGTACAAAATTTGTATCACGAGTCAGACTCGTCAATGTACGGCAAGAGGTTATTAAAGCAGTGTTAATTTATTCCTCAGCTGTCCCCGGAAAAGCCGCTCTCTCCGACAAAAGGGCAGTACCAGCATTTCTTGTCTCGAAGTTAGCTCAGTTTATATAAGGTGTCTTATAAATGTTGTAAGTGATTATGGCCTTCCTTAAAAATTGTAACTACCTTTTGGGAAGAAGCCAGAGACAAAAATGACTTTTCTTAAAGTTCTCATTGGAGCTTCCTTTCCCAAAGAAATCATAACAATTGTATACTAATATGGTGCATCTTGCAATGGCTGCGGCGGCAACCGATTGGCTGAGCAGCTGCGCAGTCTCTCGGCAGATGGAATCAGAGATTCTCAGAGACATTTTTTGTTTAGCCATTTAGCCAATCGATTTTCTTATCTCTTCGTCTGAAAAATCAGGGTTACGTCGATCGAAATTTGCCAAGTATCCCAGGGCCGTTATCTAAATTATTATTGAATAACTTAGAATTGAGGGCTGAATGAGAATTTTTAGTTAGCCATCTTCCCCTTTCTCTCATTCTGTAGAAGATGGACATCCTCATTTACGACATTCATAAGATATCCATTTAATAGCTACATTTCGCACCCATAAATCTTTATCCAAATCATATTTAACTTCAATATTTCTGAGAACTATTATTAATATTTATGTTCTTTTATATTATAAAATATATGGAAATTAATATCAAGAACATAATGTAAAAAAAAATTCTGGTAGAATAAAACAAAACAGCAGATGATACCTTTAGAGTCCTATACCGTTGCCAGTTTAATACTAAACGTTCTGACACTTTAAATATGTATACAAAAATTTTAATTAAAAGCCATCTTTTTTCGATTTAGATATAAATAATTGTCAATTGAATATGAAAACATATACACATAATACCATTAAATAATAATACAGAAAAATATATACTTTTGTTTCATTTCATGATCAAAAACAAGTGCATAGTTGAACCGAATTCTAAAACAAATTATTTCACCAAGCATCGTACGTTTAATATTAATATATCAATAGTATAATGCATTAATATATTAATATTAAACATCGTACGATTAATTTTAATATAAAAGACATGGATGCCGATGTGACAATTACAAGCACTTATAACTGCGTGTAATCCGAACGCACCTGTCGTTTCATGGAAAGCGACAGTTAGCGTAAATGGAACAAAGCACCCAACAATTCAATGTTTCAGTATTGCTAAAATTAACGCTGAATCTGTATGAATGAAACATTTGTGGTGCTTCCTTTTCCATCCTGTGTTGGTATTAGATTGCAAATAAAACTATTCTACATTACCTTGATAGGACGACGGTGGATACGATGGTAGAACTTCCATGCCACCGTCCAGACTAAGAAATCCACCAGGTAAGGTGTTAACTTCCTGCTTTGGCGAGCAGTCATCGTCGCTGCCATACTCCGGTAATTCTATTTTTGGCTGGAAGAATTACAATTTGTTTGAACTTTAGTAATTATTGTCAAATTAAACATTGACTTTAATTTGTATGATTCCGAAGCTCACAAAGTGCGTCTCCCCACGCCTACCAATTTTGTAATTCTTTTGTTTAAAAATCGGAAATAATTTTGCAAAATAATGATTAGCAAGTACTTTCAAGTAAAATTATAACGGTCAGTATAAAATAATTAATTCTGAGAAAAATTAAGGAAAACGGTTTTCAATTTGACAAGCATTTTCAATTCTACCTATCATATGTTCAACATAATATCAATAAAACTCATAATTTTTGTTGCGTTCCAAACTACGTAATAATGCGTAACATACCTTCACGCGATATTACATACGTTATGTAACACATAAAGAAAATCGCTCAATTTTAGAAATGTACAGACTTGAATGTAAAGATGTATTTCTAAGATTCCAAAACGCGTAAAAAGTTAGGCAGCCATTCGAAAACAAGTAGATTAAAAATCTTAGAAAATTGCTTACCTCAACGATATCAACATCCTTGTAGCAGTCAAGCTGCACCTGAGGTTCGATAACAGGACGTTTACGAGGGGTTGAGGTGGCGCATGGTGGTGCGGCATGAGGCACCGGACTAGAGATCTGAGGCGTGTCGGCACTCTTGCAGAGACGCTTCAAAGGCGGCGGGCTAGAGGCTGGCGGACTCTTACTACGCTCGTCATCGAAATTTGGCGAAGTCGGACCTCGCCCGTTCGACGTATGCACATTGTTCGATTTTGGGTGCTGAAAAATAGGTATTCGCCAATATTAACTTCAGGTTTACATCATAAATAATAGAAAAAATTGAGAGTTCGTAATATTAGCATTAATTTAACAATGTAACGTATTAGCAGATTATTTAATCTTAATAATTTAGTCTTAGGTGATAAATACAAGAAATCAAAAGTTTATAGTATTAGCATTAACCGAAAAATACAACGTATTAGAAGGATTCAATTTCGTATTTCCTACAAAAATGTATGAGAACCACTCCCAAATGAATAAACAATTGCTTAATGTAAAAAAATATGGGTTGCCATAACAACATGGCGCATAATTGGTATCACCAGTATGCAATATCAACAACTCCACTGACGAAGCTGGGACATTTCTAATCCGTATTATTATATTATTATAACCTTTTCTGTTAACCCATGTTTTCTGTCCGCCTATCACGCTAGTGGTGGTACAGTGTAACGGGGAAAGCGCTAGCTCCTCCATTGGCTCTCCACCCATAACTTTATCTCTACTGGACCAACTACATTCTATCGATTACTGTCGACTTGCATTGATTAGTTGCCAACGACAGATTTGCCTAAATATCAATTCTCGTAATACAACTATTCGAACTATTTTGAACTATTCAATCTTCGATAAATTTTTAAAAATATGCTTTTCTATTAAACGCGTCCCTCAATTATCTGGCGTACTAAAACATTGTAAATAACAAGTTACAACAGGTAGTAGAATCATATAATGGTAATTAATAAAAGCATTTGAGATCTCGTTGACAAGTATTTTCAAATGGACACCTCAAACGCTTTTATTAATCACCATTATGTAAATGCACTCGCGGCTGTTCCTCGTTTTTTTCAACATTTTAGAATGCTGTACATTGGGGACAATTTTTAATCATTATATTTTTATATAATTAACCAGTCATAGACCACAACATAAACATGGGCGATATGGAAGCGAGCAAATAGTTGCACAACGTGGACTGATATTGCGGCAAACTGGTGGTCCCTGGCAACTGCTTGACACAAATCAACAGCAGTAGGCAGTTCCAAGAGATTCTACGGAGATAAGGTTACGGAGCCAATGGAGGCGCTGGCAGTTTCCCCATTCCGCTACAGTTTTCCCGCCAGGAGTAGGGTTACAGATAGACAGAAAGAAAAAGCATATAATAATAAGCATAGATCCTATTATCACCGTCCCCGCTAACTATGAAGTGCATCTTGTGATTTGCTTTTCGCAAGCAGGAAACAAATTCGTCGATTATGTTGTAAATTGATTATCCCGTTTACAACCCCGTTTTAACACCAAACGATAGCATTTTTCTACCAAGATAGAAGGTTGATTGACTATTCAGAAACACATGGATGCATTTAACAATCAACTGAGTATACTGGCAGATCGCTCTTTAAAACTAAACGTACCGGTACTTTACACATACCTATTCTTACCATAAGGAGTCATTTGACCCGTTATAAAATAAACGTTGATTTTTAGAAAGAAATTCTTAATTTTACTTTTCAAAAAAAACGATTTTAAAGTAAATTTTGAAACGGGTCATTTGACCCAGCTTGGTACGTTTAGTGTTAAGCTGGGATTGAGGAAGTTGCAGACACGGTGCGATAAGTGTCTCAATTTACATGGCGATTATAAAGTTTCTTTCTTTCCGATTTCATTTGTCCGATAAACTGAGATTGATTTTGGAACTACTGTTGGAATTGATCAACCATCATCCGTTTGACAAACCGTCAACCACACGATAATACACACAATAAAATAAAAGAATGAATAATATCAAAAAATACTAATAAGAAATATTATTTATATATTCCTATATATAATACATACTATATAATTATATATGCATAATTTAAACATTATTGTAGAGTGTAAAAATATCATTTAAAAAAATAAAAACAAACTTGAGACATTGTAAGATGGGAAACTTCACTTTTCCACATAAAGTAAAAAGTCTTAACGCGAGATATTCACGGAGATCGAGTGTACACAACTCACTATCAGTGTTCGGGAGTGGGGGAAGTGCTACAGCGAATCGCACACACGAATGTGTAGGCGGAAGTGTAATCGACGCCGTTCGGGCAAAAGTCGGTGCAATCACAGTGGATGAAGTTTAAATAGCGTTTAAGTAAAAATATATTACTGATTTATTGACGCAGTGGTACCCAAAAATTACACTTTTCGTAATAAATCCCCAAAATGCTTTTTTACCAGATTCTAAAAGGAGAAAATATCTCCCAGATATCTCTTCGCTGAATAAGTGTCATATTATATTGGTGCTGCCCCCGAAAAGTTGTAATATATTTAGTATCACACGAAGATTCTATAAAACTTATTTTAATTCTTGTTGTTTAGTTGTTGTTGCAAAGTTGCTTGTATAAACATATGGAATAAATATTATTTGTTTACGTTTTCATGATCTAATTTGTGTTGCCGGTTTTTGTGTCGAAATTGGTCTACATTTTCTTAAAAACATTTCTTCGGATATTTCATTTCACAAAAGTTCATTGCCTAATACATTTGGAATGCTAGGTTTATATTAATTATGAGATTAAATCACAAATCTTAATGTATGCGCTGTAACTTTAGCATTTCTGTAATTCAATCCAACCAGTAGGCTTACAAAGTTTTTATATGGCATGAAAACAATCAATTTGGGGTTTTATATGCGTATTATAACTCTTTAGTTTCAGCGGTAAACTTGTTGAAGATTTCTTTGTTAATATTTCTTGTTTCCTTAAACCTGAACATCTTTTCAATCTTTCGTCAACAGTCTATACAGTGCACGAAATAGGTTCATTAATGCCAATTTCTTATATTTATTTTGTAATATATACTAAATTTATATACATATGTAAAAATCTATCACGTAATATAAATGCTAATCTATAATGAGCAATGCCATGCAAATTCAAATTTAAAGTTTAATTCTATTTGTGCATTCCTTTGTTCAATAAATATTGTATTCCCTATTAATACTTATGCTGCAGTATTTTTGCGCTTTCCAAACCATTTGTTTAACTATTACGTAGTACATAGTAAGTTGTCTCCTCATAAAAAAAGGAAGTTTTTGGAAAAATTTCATTTTTTAGTATCAAAACATTCAGCAACAACAAAGCGTTACTCGATGTTCCTTCATAGAAGACATAATTTAAGATTTAAGATTCTTATCAGAACTTGTTGATAAATCCAAAATAGACTGGCTAATTATTATTGGCTTAACTTAAAATTGAAACGTTAACTTACAGTTTCGACTGCTTACTAATTATAATTTCATGTTCTAATTGAAATATTAAAATCAACTGTGTGTGATATGATTTCCAAGAATTTCTTTGGAACAAACACTCACATTGTATTATTCTTTTCATTAAACTTTCAATATTCATCAAAACTCCCATCAAATAGTACCAAAATATATAAACAACAAATAAGTCAAATTATAAGAGCTGCATAAAATAAAGTTTAAAATCTGTCTTTTACTGTAGAAGCGTAATTGTGTGTAGCTTGAAATTTATAGGGCAACTCTTAAAATACTTTATACTGAATGAGAGTAGGAAATCTATCTCATATTTATCTTTACTAAAATATGTATAAAGGTGACATGTATTTACCATTGTATATCTTCATAATAAACCCGAAAACAGCGAACCCGAGTTTAATGAGATTTTCTCTCCTCTATAGAGGTATGATTTAATCAAACTATAGGCTATAAAATACTGCTACATTTATTACGTATGCAGGATGTTTCAAGAGATTTCAAAATTTCAAACGGAATAGATGACACCAAGCTACACAATGTTAGAAGATCTTTGCAATGAAGATAGTTGTAACAATCTATTATTTTTTAAATTGTATTATTTGCAGCGTGCACAGGAAACTGTTATCCGGATGAAAGTGGTCAAGACAGATAGTTATATATGTATAATTGTCAGTTCGCAACCTCCGTCACAAACGAAAATACAAAGCTGAAATAAAATACAGTCAGGTCCCTAAACCAAAAGTGCGCACGAGTATCTTAGCGACCGGAAGTTCATTGATTGTAATTCTGTTAACAAACTTTTTAGGTTTATTTCCATGTATGTCTATCTCTAAGGGGCATACAATTTATAGGTTACGTTTTTAATAATCATATTGTTTGGATTTATAAAATATTCAGAACACATACTTCCTCATATATTACCTTTAAGAACCCGCAAAGTTTGAGTATCTTTTATAATTTTTATGGAATTTATTAAAAATATTATTCGATCAGTAACTTTGTCAATTTCATTTTTTTCTTGCATTATTGATTTTTATTGATCTATAAATTAGTATTAATGTATTAAGACATAAGGTTGCTTTGTATATAACCTGTGATACTACTGAACTGCCCTATGTTTTTCTGTGTTTTCTATGTTTGCCGAAACACTGCTCTATTTTTTTTAATTTCAGGAGCCATTAGCTATGTGCTATCACGCTGCGCGAATTAACGATTAACCGACGATTAAAACATACATATAAGTATAGAAGTATACATTAACATAAATTAACTGTCCTATTCTGAACGTTCAAGGTACCTCTGGATTCACAATATTTCTTGCATAAATAATGTCAGTGAAAAAGTTTAACAAAACTCCTGAGTCACGGTGCGGCACCTTATTATTCTTTAAATTAAATCATTGTTAACATTATTCTGATTATTGCTATGAGCAGTTGCACCCTGGAATTATAAAAATGGTACATTAACATACTTTTTAGGACATAATTCTGTTTTTAAAATGGTTATATTGCAGCACTATAAACTCTAATTAAAATGTCTTTGAAAGAACTGAAAAAGATTATTACTGTTTACATGTCTATTTTGCTGATACAATGATTAAATATTGATTGATGTATTACTCTGTTATGTTTATATTACTCTTCAATGTTTAAAAAATGGACCATATTCGTTGTTCTTTATACAGAATTTGAAACGGTACTCCATGGGCGTTCGTTAAGCATTTTCTGCCATATTTTGTACAAAAGGCAGTTATCTGAATTTTAATTCCTGCTAATGTAGATAAAAGATAATATAGATATGAATGTCGAAGTATAGATTAGTATAAATTAATTACCATACTCTAAACTGTTAAGGTATCTCCGGATTCGCGATACCTTCTGCACAAATGATATTAATGAAGAAGTTCAACAAAATTTCAAACTGTTGATCCAACAACCTATTATTCTTTAAAATAAATAATTCTTATTGTGCATATGAAATGTTAGGTGGACGAAACCCGCAAAGACAGTTAGTATAAAATAAAAAATATTGAAAACTCAATTTAATATTTCTCAATTTATAGGCTATAAACAATACGAATTGAATCTATCCCAGTGCAAGCAGAAGTGAAAATTCTGTACCATTAAAATGTGTATTACGGTATATTATGGTGTCCGCGCTTTTAGTTTGATTGTTATAACATGTTCAAGTGCACAGGCTATGTTCGATTCTCCTTGTAGTAGCATACTAAAAATTCCCAAGTTCGCGGCGCTGTGTAAATAGAGTCAGCAACCTGCAAGACTACTCGTTACAATTATTAACTAAGCTAATACAGTAGAACAAGGTTTGTCCTTCTTTATACTATCTAAACACTCTGTTATATTATTTTTACAGATTTTCTTGAAATACAAGAAGATTAGTATCAAGAAAAACCATAAAATTAGTATAATAGAGCATTCGGATAATACAAAGCTCTGATAAAGTGATTTGGATAAGAGAGGTTCTACTGTAATCGATATTGAATTGGCAATGTTGTCGGCCGATGCTTATGGACAAGTAGTTAGTTGCTGAATGTGGTCCATGGTGAGACCCTTTTTGATGTAATGTGAACTTGACAAGTGTATTCTGGATGAACATGCCCTTGAATGATGAAGCCAACCATCATAGAGATGAGTTCCAATATCCTGTGCTCAACTTAAACATAGTATGACAAGTAAACTAAAAAAACAATAGGACACCATGATGTACACTTTAATGACACATAAGTTATCTCATTACCAATCCTGGTAGCGAGGCAATATACCGTTGGCAGCTCGCAGTAGGATGCGATTGAACCATAGAACTTAATGTAAACAAACATGGGAGGAAGATGATGCTCTAACTTCGAAACAGGAAAAGATAAGTTTATTATTCTTAGAATATAGAATTATATTAATGAATTTATGAATCTTTGTGCATGTCTTAACCCTTACACTGCATAATTAGTTTCTCCAACTGTTGTTGAAAAGTAGTGATTATTAACATAGAAAGTGTTCTGTATCTTTAACTTTTACTGGGATATATGTTACTAACATGTATCGTAACATATAGCTACATATTTATGAATACTGCTTTGGTTTACCTTCACTTTCGTACACCTAAAGGCGAAAACACAATGACATAAGCAACTGTATGTTCTAATTAGAGCATAGACACTACTCGATTATTCAAACTAATCTTGCCATATGTTACTTTCTTGATATTGACTTTGTTATATTTAAAAACAAACACAAACATTAACAATAGATATGCCAAATACGAAAATTAAATACTATTTGGATGAAGATATATGCGCATCAAATTCTTTTAACTAGTAAAATTGTATTGTAACCGGTTGCACTACTAGATATAGCATCATACTAGATTGTATGCACAGAAAACGTCTTCGGATAATTAAATATTCGAATAATAGAGTGTTCGGATAGTAGAGATTTTGGATAAGACAGCTTTGAGTGAAAGAGCTTCTACTGAAAGACAATTGGACACTCAAATAACAGTCTTGGGATAGCAGAGATTTTGGAAAAAAGAGTTTCTAGTGTATTAACCCCACCGTGAATCAGGTGAAGAACCATCATGCCATGAACCATGGAGAGTTAATTTTACCCCACACATTATCCATCTGCAAATATATATCATTTGAATAAAACTGCACCTTAAAATAAACCGCCGGAGTTAACTTAACTACACCTGATTAACGAAGGATTCACATCGCTTTGCTTTTCCTGTATTGTTGTACATTACAAAAATTTAGCACACAATTCGATCAACCCTTCCTCATTCGAATCACATAATTTAAATCTTCCATCCGAACACTCTGTTGGTACAATTCCCATGATTTTTCTCGCTACCAGTAACAATGTATCACAAGAAAAACCATAAGAAATGTGTAACAGAATGTGGGAATTTGAACGTTCGGTTCAGACAAGAAAAGCTTTACTCTATTCAAATATTGCAGCATAATAGTTCAAATACAGGCATATTAACAATCATACTTCCAATTAAAATACAATTAATACTACCATTTTTATGGACGTGGAACATACCTTTTCGTTGTTACGCTGATTGCTTTGCGAATCAGTGAGGCCTCGGATTTGAAGGGACTCTGCGGTGCGCAAGAATGTTGGCAGTTCCGCTTGGGAGATGTTTACCTCCCCCGCGTACATGAACTCCAGAAGCGATTGTAGATGTTCGAATTCGACATCGCGCATGAATATTATTGGATGCTTGCACGGGTTGGTCTGTGGATTTGTTAATAAAGTATTAGTTTACGAGTAAACGTTAATTACTAATCAGTACATTACAAATGTAACATAAAAAAACATTGCTAATAACATAACAGAGTGCTTTTTGTAATTAATGTGCTGGCATAAATGAAGCAGTATCGTTATGTAACCGAAACCCAATAACCTTTGAAACATTGTTTACATGCGAATTTAAAACCAATTTACTATAATGGATCAAAGGCAAGTTCAATTTCTATTAGAGCATGTCCGAAACACGGTAATGCTCGATAATAGTTCATTTTAATCTGCGTTACTGAAATATAGACTCCGCGACTATTTACTATAATAGATCAAAATGACAAAATTGGTATAACAACAGTTTGTTAACAGTTGAATGTCAACATCTGCATGAAAAGAACTAGAATCCTGGCACAGTCGGAGAACATATCAGTACAAAAACAAAATAGTTTGCGCAACGACCACCAAGAAGCGTAATCCAAGACTTCTCAGTAATCCAGTCTGCGTTTCCAAACTCTGCGCATCAATCATCATTTATATTGGTTGACAGACTTATTCTTGTACTTGAAACTCAAAGAATACTCCAATATTGTGCTCCGCAGTCACTGTTGCTGACTGTCAGTTACACATGAATTGACCAAACTACAAAAACAACTACCAATGAAGAATCCTACACAGGATTGTGTGGAAGCGTAAAATACATGTAATTACATGTAAAAAGTGGAAGAACAAAGTGGGGGGAAGATCGAAATGATAAAAAAGCAGTGGTACGGATTGCTGGATAGGACGAGAAATAGGAAAGTAAGTGTCAGGTGGAAAAGGTGATATTAGGCGATGGAAAATAGTTGGCGAACGAAGGAAGAGTGAACGAGTGGTAAAGGAGGGAAAATAGGGCGAAGTGGTGTGCAGCATGCGGGGAGCGCGCATCGGGCTGGCATTCTAACCTTGAATAGCTCCTTGAAGTAAGGGCTGCATGCCGAGAGGACGACCTTGTGCGCCTGCAGGCGGCGGCCGTCGCAGGCGAAGGTGACATCGACGAAGTCCTCGTCATCGCGCAGCGCCTCGAACTGGCTTGTGATGTTCGCTTGAAAGTTGTTCCAACGCAGGCAAAACTGCTGCTGGCTATCCGTCATTCTCCTCGCTCGACTCCACCGCGCGACCTCCTCCACCGCCGCCGCCGCCCCCTACCTCCCGCCAGCCAGAGCTTCTGCCCGAGGCTCGAGTTCGAGTTCGCCGAGCGGCTCCGAGTCCGACTGCGACGCCAATGCCAGCCGCGCTCGTCGCGCCCTCTCTGATCAGCCGCGCCACCGGCTCCGACGCCACTGCCACCACCAACCCCCACCGCCACCCTCAAACGCCGCCCCCGCCTCCGTCGACGCCGCCGCCTCACGACCTGCTCCGCTCGACGACACTCGCACTCCTACCAGCGACACGTGCGCCGCCGCCTGCGCCAACGCCACTCTTCTTCCTGCTCTCCTCCACCTCGATTCGCCCGCCCTCGCCCTTCTTTCTTCCCTCTTTCGACTTTCCACCCGCCCGCCTCTTATGCTCGCTTTTCTAGCTGACACTCTCGCCGCCCTCCTCCTTTGGATTTTCTATTTGATCTTCTTCGCTTTTGGGTCTTGGCTTTTCGAACCTTGCGTCCACCACCACCTCTTCCGGGAGTCTCTCTAGCTCCACGGATCGTTACGCCAGATTAACGGCTGATGATTAGGATCGTCTGGAAAGGCCTGGGTTGCAATCACATTGTTTTGTTTCAGTTACTTGAGTTTCTTTCTCTGTGGTATGGATTTCTGGTTTGTTTGGTAATGCGGCGGTGTATGTGGATTCGGAGGAATGTTGGTCGTCCCGATGCGCTCGCACTCCCTGTCCCGTCTGCAATCTTCTTTCAAGATTCGTTCGTCTTTATCTTTCTCAGGTTGCGAGGGGGTGGTGGCGATGATGGTAGTGGAGGAGGGGGGGTGCGGGGGCGGGCCGGAGCGTGTTCGGTGTTCTTCGGCGAAGTCTTATCGTGGCTCCCTCTGCCCCTCTCACGGGCTGCCTTGGCGTTTGCGAGTATCGTCTTAGGAGGCCGCCGTCCCTCTCTGTCCGATCCTCGGGCTTACCTCACCTTACCGTGGCTCCCTCTCTCTCCGTCTCGCTCCGCCGGCCAGTCTCAGGCTTACTCTCACCTTCGCGCTATTTCCTTATCTCGCAGATATCAGTCGAGCTCTCCTTCTCTCGGCGTCGCACTGCGCCCGTTCTCGGTCTCGAGAGGAGTCTCGATCTTCCCTCTCTTTCCTTCCGTTTGGACTGCTTGGTCGCCTCGGCTGCTGGGGCTGCTGCCGGTGTGTCTCTCGGACTGCGGCGGGGCCACTCCGCTTATCACAGTGGTGGCCGGTGGTGCACAGTGGCTGCTGGCTTGATTGAATGTTGCAACTTCTTCTTGCTGCTCGGTGTTTCGCGCGAGTCGATCGCCGCCGAAGCCGAGGGTCCTTCACCATTTAAGGGACAAAGGGGCGATGCGGGCTCTGACCGGTACGCCGCAGGCCGGAACTTAACTTTCGCCCATATTACGTGCGCTGCGGGGGTGTAACATGTAAATTGGTAAAAAGTGAATCGATGACTGAAGGGGAGAGGCCGGCCGATATAAATAATGAGAATCGATGCCAGGGCCGGCAACGGGTTGTCGCGAAACTTCACTGTTTTTTTTCCCCCTTTTTATAGAGATTTTGTTGCCCCGCCGCCAGCAGTGCCACTCGCTCCGCCGACATCAAATCCGAAGGAATCTCAGTTTTCCAATAATAATTTTAGTACTTTATAGCGAAATTCTTGTTGCCTTTTTTCTGGCTTTTGGTTGGACGGTCGTTTTCATGTGAACATTGCCAAAATTTGTCCTACATCGAGCTCTTGTTGAACTTGTGATGATCATGTTTTGATGCAGTTTTTAATAACATTTCTAATTAATATTGTTATTGTTGTTCACTCATTGCGTTTATTTGTTATAGTTTCTAGGAGTTCGCTGTAAAGAAAGTATGTAATATTTCGAAAAGCGTGTAACCAAAGTCCGAGGAAATTGCAATCAATAGTATTGCCAACTGCGAAAGCTGCAACATTACTGTTGCCCGCGAAATCCAAACATACAAACAATAAATCGGACGGCGACGTTCGAAATATTAATTGATTTGGCAATTTCAGAGTAATATAAACAATATTGAAATAAACAATCAATCAATACCATTTTCTTTCTAACAGATGGTACTCAAAACCCGATAAAAATTAAATTTGGGCGTTCACTTATTTTCCAATAACTGTTTTCGTCTACTGTGATTAATCAATTTTGCATTGTTGTATAACTAATACCATAAGACCTTTCAAAACTCTTTCCAGCCTGCTTCTTACTAATACCTAATAAATTAAAGTTTTAGAATAAGTTCAATGTTCCTTTCTCTTAATTTTACTATTCTTTTGAGAAATAAAACCTTTTTTTTAATACTTTAAAATAAATTCAAACTCGTGAATACAACTGGCCAGAATTTCATAATGTAGGAATACAATTAATTAATACACGACTTTTATTAAAACTGCTCTATTGTTATAATCTGTTACTACAATAAATGGGACCTATTTCATTTCATCTGTGCAAGTCTATTGCCAAATTTTCATCTGTTGCTTAGAGCTATGCTTCTAAATAACGCTTTCTTATTGTTTTTATTTTTTATCACATTGCCCGTTCAAGGGTATTAATGAGCAGTTGGTTGAATTGTACAATGGATATATATGAATTGCGACTAAATTCTATAAATTGCATAGTTGTAGTTATTTTTATGAATTCTAGTACTTTCACACATTGTTTCTCCAGCGTCAAACTCCAGAACGCACCCACGAAGGAATTAAAGAAAAATTAAAATGTCTGATTGGAATGTAACATATCTCTAAGAAAGGAATCAAGTTTGTTTGGTTAAATAACGCTTATTATGTCATAAATATTATCAATGCCTATCTACACACATATAGTAGAGGTATACATACGTATATGTATATATAATATGAACGGTACGCCAGACAGTTCGCAGCGTATCCGGTGGCGCTTAGGTAACCAGAGCCAGGCGGACCAGAGTCTCGTGTGCCATGAAGTATTAAATATATTCATACAGGGTGGTGATGCGTTTACCTTGGAATCAGTACTGTCGATATTACCGAGCGTTTGGATCGATATAATATTCATTATATCACATATTTTTTAAACAGAAGAAATGAATTATCAATGATTATCTAGTAGTTCGTACAAAGAATAACACAATTAATGAATAATAGCCGTAAGGGAAGGAAATGGAAGCACATACGTAACTTTAGCAGGAAAAACAATAAAGTTGCATACATACATGTATAGCATGCTACAGCAATGTCCGAGAAGCGGTTGAAGTTTATTTTTTTATTTTGTACATTTTACTTGGAAAAATGTAAATATTTTTTTTTAAATATCTTTTATTTAAATACTAGACATTTTTCTCTTGGCTGCTGAGCTCCGCTTCGGGACGGTGCTGGGTCATTTAATCCCTTTTATTAAATCATTTAGTTTAATTTAATTATTATTGTTTACTTATTATTATATTTGATGCGATATATGATATAAATGTGTTAGCCGAGTGCAAAAGGTTAATTATTACTTATTGAAATTAATAATAATTTCAATCAGTTGAAACAAAACTGAAGGTGCTGGAATTGAAAGGTACAGTGCAAAATTCTTCAATTAACACTAGAACTAGTAAAAGTGTCAATAATGAACTAAGATGAGTTATGCATACTATGTAAAATAGGAAATACATGTTTGACATCTTATAAGCGCAATATAAATTTCTGCAAGGATCACACTTTATTGTTATCACTTTTCTATTGGGACATCCATTTACATGAAAATTTGCAGTTTATTGACAACCCAAATGATAGTTTAAACTTTCACGAAACATGCGTTAGATTTGGTAAGGTTGCTAAGAAAAACCATTCAACAAATGAATTAATACCAACTTTTCAAGATTTATTGCGTAGCCATCAAAGTTTTAGTAACCAAAATGATTTACAAAACCAAATACTGTAATGAATCCTATTAATAATAATAGTAATAAGAATTATAAAACTAAACTAATATTAAATAGTACTTTGGGATCATACATATAAAACAACAAGAATAATATTTATTTTAAGAAGGAAAAATGGAGTACAATATAGGACTCAGGACTTTATATCACACGTCACAAATTCACAGTTAATAATTAGCCTGATGACAATTGTTTTGTGCCTCGGGTGTCGATTATGATTGGAAAATTTTCAGGTCCTGTGTAATAAAGTATGTATACAACAAAAGCGCTTTCAAGAGTAATGAACTTATTGCTCCTGAAGTTGTAACTTTTTCAAATAATAATACAACTGATGATCGTTGGATGCAGCATAACTATAAGATTTTGCAAACAACAACAATCCGATTGATACAAAAACTAAACTAGAACATTTCTATATAAGATGTCGAATACGATTACAACAACTACCATTAATAATAATTATAATAATAGATGTGAACTGATTTCGAAAATAAGCTAAAAGTACAAAATAAGGTCTGTCTAATTTATACTTATTAAATATTAAACACGTTTCGGAAGTGGCGCAAAATGAAGACTTTTTGTAATAATAATTATCTCCGGAACGGCTAATATTTATTGAGTATGTTACACTTTTTAATGCAGGACAATCGTTTTAAAAATGATTTCATGTTGAGCCGATCATTCGTGAAAAAGTTAGGCTCGCACAAACAAAGGTGTGATATTTTTGAATAACAATGGTTATTGCTAAACGAACTCAACATTTTTGTATAACGGGACCATTTTTTCAAAACTTTTATCCAGATTAGCCTATTCGCCTGGGAGGCATTGCTGGATAAATGTTAAAAAATAAGAATAAATCAAGAAATACACGCGACGAATTAAGAACCCTCTTTTGAAGTCAGTTAAAAATTGTAAAACTAACCTAAGCAAATAATACGGCAGCAAACATTTTGCGAGAATACCAGTTATTATGATAAGATTACTCACAAAATTAGTTCGTGACTAACATCGTTTATAGTATCAACTACTGCAAAGAAATGATATTGGATCAAAGTTTAAACTTTATGTACGAAATGAAAATTAACGCTGGTCTTAGAGAAAGAAGATGAAACAAAGTGGGATCAATGATTTTCTTCTGCTGCACTATGATTTCACCCATAACACTACTGCTCGGCACACATCGAGTGTTTGCGGGCGTTACGGACGCAAAAGTGGTTAACCAATCGTATTACAAATGAGAATGAACGTGCAAATGACCAAAATATTTATGATAAGTGTAAGTGCAAGTATTGTGTGAAAAATGTAACCGAATGATTTTATTTTGTAAAATTGGATAATTATGAAAATGGTTGCCTATTTAAAGAGAAACGCATCATCCTGTACAGGGTGAGCTACTTACTTCTAAATCAGAATTGATAGTAACCCACAGCAACAATTACAGGCATCGATTTCTTAATGCTACATATGGAAAAATCCAAAGTCAGCTACGATAAGAAGTCAAAACGCAAAACATTTGGCATAGTAGAAGCAGTATCGTTGATAAATGGCGAAACAGCATGAAACGGACGCTTTAAAAAACTAACACCCATTTGATTGGTCCATACGAGATAAGAAGTTGCAGAAGAACTAATTTAAAACATTTGTGTATAAGGGTGTGAACATAAAGGGCTCTATAATGTTGCTGCTAATGCTAGGTTTAGTGCTAATATAATATTAGTGTTTATGGTAACATTAATGTTAATTTGTTATTTCGAATCGTTTTACTAATGCTATTACTATTCCTAGTGTAAGTGCTTATGCAAGTATTAATGCTAATGCTAATGCTAATGCTAATGGTATTGGTATTGGTATTGGCATTGGTATTGTTGTTGTTATTGCTACTACTATGACTATTGCTATTGCAAATACAAGTGCTGATCCTAGTCCTATTACTATTGCTCTTCCTAATGCCAATGTTATTGTTACTGCTAATTTTAATGCAAATTCTAATTCTAATATCATAATGCTAATGTTAATAGTAATACTAATCTATTTCTAATATTGATGCTTGTACTTAATATATATGATACTTTTACTATTCAAAATAATAATAATTACAAAGCTAAACTAATACTAATTGCTATTAATGAAACTAAGACCCGTTGGATAGAACACTACGAGATAATGAGACGGCACAAGAATAAAGAAAAATTATATATGTGTTTCAATGAGTAACACATTTAGTACTAACATTAAACCAGTTTAAAAAACACCAATAAAATAATACATGTAAACCAAGAGAAAGTTAAACAAAATATTTGTCACATACGACCCATATCTCACACTTCTCATTCATGCGTCACTCGTATACCATTGTGCGTTCGTCAACAAATATTCTCAACTATAAAAATGTTGTTTGAGATGTTGTTTTTTGGGTCTGCACTCACCAAAGAAAATGACTCGAATGATATTGCGCTTTGTTAGGGACTCTCAATTGCTAGATGGCAATGATTCCTGTAGTTAATCGTGTTTTTTTCAGATTCTTTTATCAGGCAGAACCTAAAGAAAGGTGAAAAGTGATCAATCTCACAATCAGTAATCTCTCACAATGCGAATCATTGAAAATAATTCTAAGATTGTAATCAATTATATATATAAAAAATGCTATGACAAATGAATAAGAAAATTGTTGGAACACGACGTTATTGACATTCGCATATACGAATGTTTATTATACGCATATAATAAAATGAGAATCGCAAAAAAGTACAAAATGGAATTGAATTAAAGTTTGTCTCATGGAAGTAGAACGACAAAAAGTGGGTAACATTTAATTAAAACCAATTCAACTGTATTCAAGTTTTTAAAGACATAATTTTTTAATGAATACATCGATCAGAATAAAATATTTTCAGTTTGTAGATAATGCTTAGCCGGCAAAATTAGTTTTCTTTTATATTGTTTTTGTTTAAGGTGGTTGTTTCGCGACAGTACCATTAAAAAGCTAATGGTGCGATGTATGCTATGGAGCTCGAATAATAGTATGTCAAATGACGCTAAACTTTTGGTTCAGTTGTCTGCGCACCTACACATGAAAGTTTTTGTACACGGTTATAATGCATACAGATGCGCACTGACGGTGCGACAATCGCGTCAAAAATCAAGCGAAACTATTTCAAATTTCTTACTTTAAATACTTGTATTTTTTAAATCAAACTGAGCATATTTTCGATTTTTTGTTAATGTTTACATCATCTCTTTACGTGTTTCTACTAGTGGATAGTTTTTTTATCGAATCCTACCAGTAGATAAAACACTAAAATTTAATATACGTCATTAGCAGGTGCCTAGCATAGAAAATACCTGCAAAAAGTGCTAACTTCAACGGCGATTATCTCTAGTTTGGAACGGAGAATTTTCTTAAAATTCCGTCAGATTTTAGATATGATGTCTATATGATATTCTGTCTGTTTCATTAACGTCGACTCCTTCCAGGGTGTGCGACTTCTATATGATATATATTTCAGAAAATTCTTCAAAAAAACATATTCACGCCACAACTACCTGTATGATATGTGTATATGTTTACTGTTTTATGTCCTATTTGTATAAGAACTTCAATTAGGTTTATAAACTGTTCTTTACTTGTAAGAAAATCCGCAATATTATTAAATATATTATATTCATTTTTGTGAACAGTTACCTGCTAGTTACACTGATAGCAATGGTTTAATTCGTTTTTTTAATAGATATATAAATATTAATTTTGTATCTTACTTTCATGTACAATATTTTACGATTATAATCCCGAATATATTCTCTTCGACGATGATTAATATTATATACTCATTTTTCGTCCCAATTATTATTAATAGTAACAGGGTACGGCAAAGTTTGATTTATGGTTATTGTTACGCGCAGATAGATTAAGTCCGTGTTGCAATTATGCGGCGTTATGAATTTGTGTTAGGTGTGACAAAAGAGTGTATTGTGTTGATGCCCGAAGACATTGTGTCATCGCGAACGTCGCCGTATTTATTATGTGTGGGTAATTATCACTACTTGTAAAGGATGCGTTCGGATCATGAGAGCAAAATGTCTTGTTTGATTTGAGGTTACGATTTCCGTAGGCAGAGCCCCTAGTGCGCGGTAACGTGAAAACGTGCCGTGGCCTATAAGCCATTCGTGCTCAGGTGGAGGTTCGCTTCTACCTGAGGCCTAGATTGACCTCGTTAGGGAAGGTAAAACTTCCCGGGTTTTGAAGGTCCTGCGTGCACGGGGAGACCTTATGGTTGAACCGGGGCCGCTAGGCTAACCCTTGGTGACGCCGCGGAAATCGACCTGCAATAAGGGTAATAGAATTAGCGAGAATAGTCCCCCTGTTCAAGGCCCAAATATGTACAGGGTGAGTCACTTGCCTTTTAATCATCCCCTTCACACTCGAGTTCCAATTATTTCCATTATTCGTACAATTTGATATTATAAATAAATATCAGAGCGTGGAAAAGACTCGGTAAATACTCCTTTATATTAAAATTACTCAACACCGTATAATTATACCATTTTCAACGGCCTATATCCATCATTAGGGATTCAAAGGCAAGTGACTCACCCTGTACATGGTTCGAATTGTCTGCACGCAGTCTTCAGCGATACCTCGGAAGCGGAATAGAGCGGATCGAGCGAACCGAAGTCGACTACAGTCATTCTAAGATCCATTTACACATCAGTGATCGTGACGTATCAGGCCAAACCATGACAATACATATGGATCCCTTATACGTGTGTAAGTACTTACTTAAAACTTAAAACCAGCTATTTTTCGCACGTCCTGCGATATTTTTGTTGTTTTGTGGGAAGATTGCATATGTACATTAATTTTGTTAATATACAATTTATTCAAAAGACTTCGATGAACATGATATGTGTATGAATTTAATTAAAATCTGTAAATACAAGCATTTCATTAAATATATGTGACCAAATTATTACTGTACGAATACTTTTTACACTGACTGTAACTCCGCCAGCTATAATTCTTATAATTCTTTATCGCAGGAAATTTAAGTTGTACGATGACGAAGTTTATCAGTTGCGTAATAAGAAAAATCCTATTGTGCTTGAATATCTAGAAGACCATTTGCGAACCAAGAATGTACTGAAGGAACAAAATGATTTGCTGAAGGAAAGATTTTCTATAGAACAAAGTGCATGAAAAAGTGAAACAATAAAAAAATGTATGGGTGACAAAAATCTTGGTGGCAAAATTAATAACAAATTTTATAAAACGGAGCCAACAAGATTCTCGTTGCTCATATGTTAATGAATTAAACAAAAAACTGATTGTTAGGACTTTTTAGTCTGTTACACATACACACACATAGTCCCATGAGTGATTCAAGGAAATGTTTTAAAAAGAAACATGTGTAACTATTATAAACAAGACAGAAATTATTTTGTATTTTTTAGCACTTTTTTCTGTTACCAATATTCAAAGTCGATTCATGCTTTGTTAAAAGTATTTACTTTTCTCGTTTTTTAGTGTAGGTTTTTATACAATATCAATGGATAATATTAAACAAACTCTAATTTTTTTTATAACAGAACTATTACGTAAGCTTCCCCTGTAACGTATAAAATGTATCGTCCCGATTCGTGCAACCATCGCAAAAATATCACTAAGCAAAAATTAACAAAAAAATAATCCGCGATGGATTGGGAAATCCCTCTTTTTCAAAATAGGGTAAAAATAACAACCCAGTCAGAAAAGTTTGAGACATAATTACCTTAACAGTACTTGCAAATGTGTGTATTTTGGAAAATATAACTAAAATTATTTGTTATTTCTACATTTTAGATATATATTTACACAACATTTTACGGTTTGTTAGAAAATCAGAAATAGGCATGCGAATGCGCGTGTAGAGCGGGCCTCGTGGAGGTTGTGCAGGGCAGCTCTCCCCTTCAGGGAAAACCCAGGGTGTCATAAACCCTCAGACTTGGCCACGCTGACACAGCTAACCTGACAGCGAGCGATATCCGAGAGCATCACTCTTCGACTGACTTCAGCCTTGGTAGCACTGTACCACTGATCTCCGCATCAATATACTTGTACTCTACATTTGTTAATTGGATCCCTGACGAGTTACATTATTTAAGAGTACCTACACTAACTTAAGACGCCGTATAGTCTTACATTACTGTATATCTAACGACCGTATAAGCCTATGCATACATTCAAAATCTAAATGGTGTAAGCAAATTGAGTCCTAATGAAGTAAGCACAACTGTTACCCAGTGTACCTAAAGAGATTGTCACGAATACCTTAAAGGGGGGTGCGACAGTAATAAAAAATAATAAAAGAACGGCTGAAGTCAGTCGAAGAGTAATGCTCATCGGACATCGCTCATAGCTAGGTTAGGTGTGCCAGCGTAGCCAAGTTTGGGGGTTTATGACACCCTGGGTTTTCCCTGAAGGGGAGAGCTGCCCTACACAACCTTCACGAGGCCTGCTCTATACGCGCATTTGCATGCCTATTTCTGATTTTCTAACACAAGATAAATTATTGAAATTAATTTTTAATATACCGAAAATCACGGACTTGTACATATATTTTATAAGTTTGAGATCAACAAAATTACGGGCTTGAATTAATTAAGAATTTTCTTTGTGTTTTCAACATGTTGTAATTAACCTTTAATTTTTATCCTCCAGGTGGATGTATCCCCTTGAATGAGATAATTATATTCCTTGTGAATTATGGGACTCTAAAAATACTCTTCGACTGACTTCAGCCTTCACACGACTGTATCACTGATCTTCGCATCAATATACTTGTACTCTACATTTGTTAATTGGATCCCTGACGAGTTACGTTATTTACGAGTACCCACACCAACTTAAGACGCCGTATAGTCTTACAGGTTCAACGCTATAAACCTTTGAAAAGCAATTAAAGTTTCACGAATATTGCCTTCCACGACATGATAATATTAATTCAGAAATAAATAGTTCATATTTAAGTGCTCTGAAAAGTAGCTACTTATAAATAACAAGAGTTTTTAGAATTGTTAATCACAGCTTCTTCGCTCCAATTCGGCATCTTCGGTTCATTTTCGCCAGAGTGATTTACAAATCCTATGTTTATCGAACCGTATGTGTTTCTGGTATTTTCCCAGAAAGTAAAAGCGGTATGTTGACAGAAAACAAGTTGTTCGCTCTTGTTATAGTGCGAGAAAAAGTGAAAGCGTTCTTTATATTCACAAACAAATGAACTCTTGTTGCTGGCAAGTTTGTTGATGTCTGATCGCTAATATTATTCCATTCCAAATCAACAAAGTCGCGACCCGCACCATTTTTTATTTCACTAGAACTTTGTCTCTTTTAGTACCTTTTGGAAGCTGTGCCCTGTTAAATTTGTAGATTTTTACCTCGACCCTTTAATAAGTTATGATTTTGTAGAAATGTTAGAATTTCCTTACACGACTTTTTTCAAGTTACTATAACTTTTACAAAAATATAGATACCCATAAAAAATAGGTCAAACCTTTCGTCTTGAATTCAACTTTTTATAAAAAAATATGTAAAAAATGTTTGTTGTCCTTTCCGACTCTTATTTTTTAACAAAAAATGCTATGGTGAAATGTGGATATTGTTTCTGTTTTTTTTAAATGCTCAAAAATACTGTGAAAGATTACGAGAATTTCTAGATCTCTCCCATCATGGTCAAACGTTGCTATTTTTTCCGAATTGTGAAATTGTTTATTCAAATTTTTTTTTTTTTGTCAGATTTAAAATCAGATAAAAACAACTGGCTTAGGAAACTCACGTATACGCGAGACTGACCGTTAAAGTGTTAAGATAGTTGTAAGGAAAAGTCGTTTTCTATTGATTGTCTTGAAATTTTAGCAGGACAATCTTTAGGTGGTTCTGGAACTACTGGCCAAATTCTATTGAACTTGACCGTGCCGTTTCCAGGATAATGGCTTTGGAAATTGGCATTTTTTATACGTGTGGCATAGCTAAAACCCGTCAGTTAGTCGTATTAACGATTATAACAGCTTAACTTTTCAATAGAATCCTATAAAAAACTAACCCATGTTTCATCAATATTCTACGAACGCGTATAAATTTTTTCAGAATTTTTCACCGTCTCGTTTTTACGTAACATAGTTAATAATAATGAAATTTCTGAGAAATTGAAGACGCTCATTGACTACTCAAGCTGACTGACGTTGCCGCTATTGCCTCCAAGTACGCGTGTATGAGTCGAGAATCTATTGCTATATGCTTGTATGTGTTGCGGATAGGCGCTGACAAAAGTCTAGCCCACCGGCAGTATACAAAGCGAAGTTAACAGTTCCTTCGGCTAGCGGCTGATTTTTGGCTGGTACAGTACCCTTACAACTACCTTAAGGGGATGGAGGACAGTTAACCTTTACATTTTTATAAATTGTAAAAATATTGGTGTGACTAAACCAATCACTTGGTGAGGACAGTCATTTTACCTTTAATTAGTATACTTGTACAGAGTCATTTGAGGTAAAAACATTTAAAATCAAATAAACAATAAAGCAGTTATTAATTGTTAAACATTACAATATTAATTATGCATAATAGTACTCTGCGGATGATTTTTCCAAAACTATTGGTTCAAATGGGTTCCGCTTTTGCACAATTATTCACTGTACCACCTGTTACAGCGGGGACCACAGTTGTTATTATATTCAATCATTTAGTACATTTAGCATAACCAAATAGTTACAGAAAATAGAGTTTTATTGGTTAACAATATAAACAATTGGTTTTAACCAACTTCCACATGACTTATCTGCATGATTTTGGTCCCTGCCTTAGCTATGATTTTAAAAAAGAACTCTGTAAAAACTGATCTTCACTGGACCAACCGTACCAAAGAAATCCTCCGCAGAGTACTATTATGCATAATTAATATTGTAATGTTTAACAATTAATAACTGCCTTATTGGTTATTTGATTTTAAATGTTTTTGCCTCAAATTACTCTGTACAAGTATACTAATTAAAGGTAAAATGACTGTGCTCACCAAGTGATTGGTTTAGTCACATCAACATTTATACAATTTATAAAAATGTAAAGGTTAACTGTCCTACACCCCCTTAAGCGCTTTCAAATAGGTAAAATATGGCTTTTCGACGATTTTAAACAAAAAAACCTATAATTGATCATCGCAGCTGAATCTTTGGGGAAGTATTCTACATACATATATTCACAAACTTATGCAGGTTTAATACTCTCCTTGTAAGCATTGTCGAACTGTATCTTGTTACAGCGCGCACGTGGTTTATCTTTGACTGTGACCGCCATGTGATACTGATTTCAAGGAACGAATTACTGACAGTGGAATTCCTGAAGCGCCTGACAGTATTCACGTCTAAAGCTACTTCGCAATACATATATAGTGACTAAAAAAGTACTAGTACACCCAGTATTTTTGTAATACATTTTTTCAGAAACGAAACTGTCTGCATTGAGAAAATTTATTTTCTCTTAACCCTTTAACTGCGCAATTAGTTTGATATTTCGCTCTCTCCAGACACAAAGCTTTTAGGTTCGAAATTTTTGAATGGTTATTTTTGAAAAACATTGAAATATAAAGGAGGTTCGTTTGTATTATTGCGAAATATAACGCTTAAAAAATTGGGCTTATGAATTATTAAAAATATAGAAAATATTAAAATATTGTAAGTAAATATTTGTTATGATACGTTCAATAATTTGTTATGTCGAAACTATTATAAATTATAATAAACTACAATAAGCGAATAAGTTTATTAAACAAGAAGATAAATTGTTTTACAAGAGTCAATGTAACATGATCCCACCAGCATTCAAAATTTGACACCCTTTTGCAAAAACGGGTACTGAGAGAGTCTTTATCATAAATACGTCTGGTACCGTCGAGCAAGCAGTCTCTGACTTAAATTTACAGCTTGTCACAAACATAAAAGAGCATTTATAAAGTTACAAGCAGGTATAGTTACCAGAGAAATATTTATAGGACCAATCGCAAATAGACGATGGCAGCAGTAAGGATGTATGAGAGATACAGTCGTAGACAAAAGTACCCGAAATTCGAAATCCTTAAATATCTACTCGACACGTGCAGAAAACATAGGCACAAATGACACAAATGATAGCTGACATTGCATATTTACTCGTAGAAAACTGTTTTTCGCTTTCCCAACGTTTTTATAGCTAAATTTACGATTTTTCTGATTTACACAACAAAACTTTTAATGGTGAATGTGCCTTGAATCCAACTTAGTAACGTACAAATTTTGTCGAATCGACATCCAAAATTATACGTCGTACAAAGTCAGTGACTATGTTCGTATGCTATGTTTCTCAGTTTCACTCATGAGTTACAGGTTAGTCTGAGTTGCTTAGCTGATTCCAAGGATACCGCACTTCCATAGCATGTCAAGCTTCAGACCGTTTGGGAGGAGAAGTTTTTCCAGTTAATAATTAATTTCTACAAAACGGTATTGTGAAACATGATGAATTTTTGTACAAGCTTTCGATTGTTCATAAGCTATGCGTACAAAAAAAATCAGAAAGTTTACAGTTTTTTCAACATTTCTTTTGCTGTTTCGCGCGATGAAAGTGCTTTCCCCATAAGAACACGTGTAAAATCAATGGAATTTCAAATCGTAATAACTCAATAACGGTTCAGTGAATAGCTTTGAAACTTTTTGTGGCACTTCGAAAAGGGAAAGAGAACAACGTCACCAATTTTTATCAATTTGGCACTGTTTTGAAATAGGGCCAATACATCCTTTTAAAGGGTTAAGAAGGATACTTTCATGTCCAAGATATGTGTTTTTATTTACAGAGAAGAGTTTTCATATTTATGAAAATTTTTTCTTGAAAAAATGTGAGATTAACTTCCACACTCTTCTTCCTGTCAATAACTTCGCGCGTCTGGAAATTGGCAAATTTCTGCACTTCTATCACAATCTACTATTAATCAAGACTACGTATAAAAACTGTAAAAACGCCCAGTTTTCTCTCTCCTTTCGACACAAAAAATTTTGCTGTACGCATTTATAAAAATTTATAACGGGACCAAACTGTGAGCATCCTCTATAAGATAGGCAAGGTTTCATCCCGATCGGTCCACCCATCTCATAGTTCTCGCCGGACAAACATTTAAAAAAAAAAAATATATATATAGCGATCGAATTGAGTACCTCCTCCTTTCGAAGTCGGTAAAAATAAAGAACATTCAAGCCAACTCCAAAAGTGTACTTCGTACAATAGGCAGCTTTCGCGTCAGACTAAAGAACATTCCCACAGAAAAGAGTATATTCCAATTCTTATTAACCTTTTTAGTGCTGAAGGTTTTATAAATTCCAGAAAATAATCCTTACTCTTTATTATAAGAAGTAAAGACGATCAGGGAAGTGTGTGTGTTCGTGTGTGTTCTATACTCGACACTAAGCACTGTGCCATATCTTTCCTTATCCCATTTCATTCTATTGCTTTATACACTGCAGAGAATGGCAATTCTATGGAAAATTTATGAAACACTATTTGAATACATTTTTCTGTTTAAATAAAGTTTTTCGAAGACTAATTCGACTTGTTTAGATTTAACTGTTGTAAAGAATGGCATCAGAGTCAGCAGTAAATGATAATCATTGTACAATATATATTGATATTGGTGTGACATAATAATTCAAATGAACCAAAGGAAAATCAAAACACGTTCTTATAAGAAAAATAACAAAAAGTGGTCCCCTTGCCAATCAAAATAAAATTTAAAGGGAAACACGTGACTTAGCATATAAAAATAAAACTTGGACTTACTATGCACCATGATAGTTGTAACAAATGCACAACAAGATTGTTGGTGCACCATATCAATTTGTTCAACCGCCAGGTCTATATCTTCGGGAAATGTTTATTTATAGGGTCAAATACCAAAAAGTTATCTGCCTATTCCTGAAAGTAATTAGAGTACATTCAGAGGGAAGGAAACATTATTTTACAAACCGCATTATAATTTCAAATAATTTTATTGAATATATTTTTACATGAGATATACTTACTGCAACTTATTACAATACAATACAATAATGTATAGTTATACTAATGTGGGGTCTATCATTTTGTGCGCGTTTATATAATCGCTAAAATTTATATTTCACATTATAAAATATAGTTTTTTAATATAGAAAAAAAACTCTTTTATAGTGTTACACTTATTATCGTAACAATTGCTGTTAATCTCAAATATTACCGGTTACTTTAATCATCAACTTTCACACTGCAACATTTAACTATAGTCGAATTATTCAATCAAGAATAGGTTAACAAAATTGGAGATAAATTAATGCAATATCATTAAACGAAGAATTGCATGTTACGGTATATGCTAATAACACAAAAGATACAGAAAATTTGAAAATCAAAGAATATTTTGCTTCCACTATGTATAATTGACATTTTGATACCTGGGGAAATTAATTATACAACGCAAGGGTTATGGTGACGTCTAACTTAAGTTAATTTTCACTAGTCTGACTTTGTATGACTCCTATTAAACGATCTTTCTTGGAAACTTACAATTTTATCTGTTTCCCATTAAAGTAAGGTATACTTTATTAGAGAAAATTACACATGTAAGATATAATGATACTGCTCGCTTTCAAGAAATTATTGAATTATATGATTGCTGAAAAGTATTGAATTATATGAGTTGCTGAAAAGTAACATACATATTTTTTATATTTGCATTTACTTAGTAAGGAGGATGTTATGCATGGCATTCTTTATAGGATAATAATTTGGTTTCGCCCTTCCTCTTAATCAACCTAAAAATCTATATAAAATATGCATTTGTATCTCGAATAGCGTGATTTTTTCGAAAGCATATCATTTTGAGCCCTTCGATAGAAGTGGATATAATTTAACCTTCATTGGTTCTATTATTATTTACTATACTCAAACTATAGCAAAGATCCCGCGTTGAAAACCTCCCCTAAAACAATCCATGAGGGCTGCGTGTTTAACCTATAACACTTTCACAGCTTTTCCATTAGCATTGAAATGCAATATTTCGCAACTATAAAAAAAATATCGGCTTATGTCAGATTTGAGATTTGAATGAAAAAGTACCGTTACGCTAGCTTTAAACTTAGTATACCTATTATGAACCTTATTCATTCAACACGTACAATTCCTATATTTCACTATAGAATTTACGTAGTTTCCCTGCCCGGGTTGAACTCGTATAGTAGGAAGCCATGATAAAAAAATAGCCCACCGCCAACTTTAAACTTGAAATCAAAAACTATCTTTAATCTTCAGTAATTTCAGTATTAATATCCCTAATCTTCATTAATTTCAGTGTTAACTACATTCAATCGACAGCAAAGATGGCGCCACAACAATCTCCCCCAGAATCCAGGTTGGTCCTACTTAGCTACAGACATTTGGAAATTATATGTGGCATTCAACTAAACATTTTCACCCATCGCGAAAGTATTGATATATTTTTGTACAATAAAGAGTACTGTAGTTTGAACCTACAAGATCATCCAACGCCGACTTTAAGCATTGTCCATCCAATACGGATTAGTTCTGTATTAAACTATGGCCCTTTCACAGCTATCACGCTAGAATTAAAATGCAACAATGTTTTAACCCATGAGAAAAAACACTTTGGCATTTTCAGTATTAATATCTTTTAGACTACATTTAAACAACGGGAAAGGTCCCGCCAAAAAAATCTCCCCTAGAACAACCCATCTAGATGCCCGTGCAGAAAAGGCGATTTTGACCAATCACAAAATAGATGTCTCAAATCTAAACGACATTTTCATTGGAAAGCTTGCATAACATGGAAAGCTGCATAAAGCATAAACTTAATATATTTTTCTATAATAAAGGGTGCTGTAGTTTAAAACTGCGATTTCATGCGAAATTGATTTTGTGTATTGCCCATTAAACACGTAAAATTGCTGTATTATACTAAAGCACTTTCACAGTTTACCACTTCGACAGTTTCAGTATTAATATCTTTAATCATTAATCTTTACCCTTAATCTTTAACAATTTCAGTGCCAACTACATTGAAACAAGAGCAAAGTTCCCGCCACAAAAATCTCCCCTAGAACAACCCATCCAGAGGGCTGCACTTTCTCATCCGTGGCAGAAGCATCCCGATCGGCTAACCGGCGTCCGTGATTCCAGATCCTCGGAGGATTCACGCTGGCTCCACGGAGTCCGTAAGATGCTCGACTCGCTCGGCGAGTCTCTGTCGGAACAAGCGGTGAGAGAGCCTGGCTGCACCGACAAACTCTCTCGGCCGTCGCGCACGCATCCAGTCATTCGTTGCCGCGAGTGATATCAATGCCAAAAGCGCGCCGCCCAATTCCGAATAATGCGAGTTACGTGACGTGATCGGCGAATCCGGCGGGTGTTCCGACGCTCAATTGTCAGCGCTTCAAGTCTGCTCGGAGAATGTCAACGACGAGGCAGACGGTAAGTGTTAGTTGGCGCGTGTGAAATAAGTCATCAGTCGCGATGACAAGTCATCGGGTGGTGCGAGCAATCATCGGCGAAGCGCCCGATGGAAAATCGATGCACGCCACACTCGATCGAGCTGTCGTTTAACCTAATTCCCGAGGACTCGGCTTACTGCGGAACGCAATCGATATGTGTGTGTCATATATATGTATATATAATATATATACGCGTGCGTGCGTGTATGTGTCTGTGGGTGCCTTGTGGAAATCAGTCTTCGAATTTCATATGATCGTGTAATGACGGGGTTGTTAGAGAAAAGAGCGGCGAGCGCCGGAATCATTGCGACAACGTGCGCCCAATGACCAAGGACGCTTTGTCCTTGAAGGGCTCTTGCTGGTCGATTCTCGGCTTTGCATCGAGTTTTCCTACACTGCAACCTTTTTTTCTCAAGGTTTTCAAATAAAATATCATGATAGATCAGTCTTTTCTTCGAAATCTTTATCGTCCAAATATTGTACTATTTGAACGCTTTGTTACTCGACATGCACTTCTCACATTCAAACAAACTTTACATCTTCACATCTGTTGGAAAGTCTTTTATCCAAGTGCCATGTTATTTGGAGTTTCTACTATCTGAACATTCTGTTATGTAAATCATTGCTTGTGCGAACATGTACTTCTTGCATGCGAACAAACCTTACGTTCACATGTCTATGGGAAACTCTTTTATTCAATGTTTCTAATATTCAAACTGTTATTTGAAAGCTCAGTGAATATGTATCTTTTACATCCAAACGAACACAGTCTCTACTTTTGAAATACTCTACTATTGAAACCCTCGGGCATGTAAACATGGTAATGTAACCAATCAAAACACAGCTTCAGCAGTGGCAAAGATTTGGCATCTAAAAATCTTGAATGAAATCATATTAACTTTTGGTACTTGTGATTATTATTATTAGTATCAACATAGTTTTATTTTAACATATCGAAATTGATGTCAAGAAACTAACTGTTACATTATCAGAACCAATATATTTCTAGATTCATTTTGATAATCAACCTTCGACTGTATTTCAATTACATAAAACTCACTGATAACCATTTCGATTTTGATCTAAATTTTGACAAAATACCAGCTATACAAATGTCTTCCTTCTGTCTTTGGTATTTTGCTGTTGTTGTGTTACACGATGCTCTTTACCGAGCTAATCAATACTCGCCCTTGCTATCTTACTTTTTCTAACTTATCTCGGTAATTGCTAGACATAGCATTTATCTAGGAAACAGCAGTGACTCAAGTACGGTTGAGATTAGAAGCAACTCGATAGAGTTCAACTAACGGAGTTCAATTAGAAAGCGAGCGAAGTATCAACTTTTCTTGCGATCGGACTTTAGACTTTGAATCTTTCGAAAAGAAGCATGAAGATAATATAATTTGAGTGACAGAAGTTCTGTTGTATTGTGTTGATAATAATGAAATGGAATATACAAATATTGCAAAATAATGCGATAATACAAACTTCGATTGTTGTTCAATTGGTCACAGAAAAGATATTCTACAATTCGACAAATTATTGTAACAGCTATTATTTTATTCTTGCCATTTTTGTTGCGTGTCAATCTGTTTATACTACCTTCTCGTTACATTTGTAGTACAAACTTGATTATCCAAACTAGTCGGGGAACATGTCTGTTATGACAAAGCAATTTCAGGATAGAACGATTACTTTTTAGTTTATAGGACAAACGATGAATTTGGATATGAATCTTTTTAATTGCCAGAGCTAAGTTGTGACTCGTTATATTACTAAATATAGACTGGACGGTGAACATACAAGACATTTAGATAACTATGCATTTGAATAACGCAATGTTTAGATTACAATTTGAATGGTCATCGGTAGGATTTTTGTAATTGAAATATGGGAGAACCTTGACTATCGACTCTTCCAGTCATAGAATAGTTACTTTGTTGATCGTTTATCTTCATATGTTTAAATAAATCAACAACAATTTTAAGAACAACAATCGCAAATAGCTGAATGTTTGAATAATTAAGTGTTCGGATACTAGGAAATTTGGATAACATTATTGGGATAAAAAGATTTTTGTGTATTGTGCTCATACCAATACTGAACAAGAAAGTACAACAATTACAAGCTCCAACTGAGCGAAACTTGATAAATACTGCTATTAAAATTCACAACTTAGTTTATACTTTTATCTGCTTTTCGTCTCACTATTATGATAGTTTAACAATGTAAAGTCTGTGTATGTTACTTGAGAAGAAGTAAGCTTTTAAACATTAAAAGAATTCTTCAAATCTACCTAGCAGTTTCAGATATTACTTTTTGCATCTAACGAAACACGATATCTTTTTGTATGGGATAATTCACTTGTCTTTGAATCACCATAATCGATTATAAGCTGTTATATGTAAAAGAATTATAAATGACAAAATTGGTAATTATAAATATTGTTCTGTTCAAATATCTAGAAGGTTTGGTAAAATTTGTATTGGCTAGTTTGAGTTCAAATAATCTTTGTCTTGATTATCTACTTCTCTACTAAATATTTAAGAGAAGTAAACGTTGCTCTATTTACAAATATTAATATGTTCATACACCCAGATGGCCCGGTAAAATTCGTCAATAATTTATTATACATTTTTGTTATTTTATATATAGTAAGCAACATCAAAAAAGTGACTTGTGTATTTCGGAAATTCCCTTATTCGATCGGTCATGTGCTCAAGTTATTTCCGATAATCGAGGTTTCATTGTATCAGTGTAAAACTGATATAGATATAGATTTCATATTTATAGTAGAACCACTCTTATCCGAATTCTCTACGATTCGAACATATTAGCGTCTGTTATTTCATTTTTATGATTTTTTCGAGAAATACACGTAGATTTCCATCAACAAAAACCATAAATATAATTTAACAGAATGGTCGGAAAGTAGAGAATTCGGATAAGAGAGATTGTACTGCAAATGATGCTGTAATGCTTCCTTTCATCAGATCAATACTTACTTTCATAAACTGTGTCATATAGCGTTGTCTTCAAATAATTCGACCGTCTTTTTACTGTTCGTATGTGCGAACTAAAGTCAGTTTAAAGTTTAAACTAATATCAAGTTGTTTTCAAACAAGCATCTAGTATCTTTACATATTAACGAAGATAGCTATAATAGATACACAATGTCGAGTTGTTGTTTTTTATTTTGAAATTAGAACATCCTATTGTATTTGTTTACTAGCTGTCATAGTCATCTTTTATAGCCTATAGTTTGATTAAATCATAACTCTTTACGGGAGAGAAAATAGCATTAAAGCCGGTTGAGCTATTTTCGAGTTAATCGCGTCCATGTGGAATTTTGGTTTTTGTATATTAATACGAACAGGCAAATGCTCCCCTTTATATTAGTAGAGATCATTTCATAAACTACATATCTGTACAAAAGTGAGGTATAACAGTGTTGATTTAAACGCAAGTATACCATCCTTTATGTAACTAATTCCATAAGCTTTCAAGAATAATTTAAAAGTATTTAAACGTTTGGGAAATAGATGAAACAAATTGCAACCTAAATGTTTTAACCCTAAATTGGTTTTTGCCCAAAATCATTCGGTTGATTCGTTTTAGCAGAATATTTTATTTACATTTAACTGTTTTGATAATTGATAATACTAATGTGTAGTAACGAACAAATAAATAGCAACATTGTGACTTCCTAAGCCTAACAATCTTATAAGTGTGAGAACAAAAGAAAGTCGGATCGAAGAAACCTTCTCTGTAATTCAATCTTGTTTTTGCAACAAAGGATGCCTTTTATATTACTGTGTAGAGATTTATTTGCTCTATTATGTTACTTAACAGGAAAGACTGAACTTTCTCGAGTACTATTTAAAAGAAAAGAAGTGCGAAAATAGCTTAAGGCTCTTCACGCAGCGCTAACTTGTATGGCGCAATCGGTGTCAAACTGCGAGTAAACGAGCACGAATTTATGAGTCACTGTATGCATCTTAGCCCAATCGAACCATTCCGTTTGTTTTTCATCGGGATTTTTTATACTTGTCAAAAATCTTTACCCAAGTCACTATTAATTACAGTCATATTCGCTTGTAGTCATCAGATATTGTCAATTGTAACTTATATGCCGAACAACTAATTGTAATAATTCATTATGTACTATTTCTTCATGTAGTCAAATTTAATCAATAAAGAGTCAAATCGGAGCGAGAGCCATTCAAATCAATAAAAACCTTGCAAGAAAAAAATGCTTTCAACTACACATCAGTATTACAATTTGGTAATAACAAGATAGCTGATTGGAAGGCGAACACATCATCCTATACATTGGCCATGAAATTATCAGGGCGAGTATGCAACGTACGAGAAACCGGCCGCATTTCTAAGAAGCCTAGACGCGTTATAAGCTTTCTGTTCATTCAGAAATAGTGAAGTGCGGGGCAAGGCGAGAGCATTAAAGATAATTATACGTCAAATTATATACATTGTTCAGATAACATTGATAAGCGCTAAACGTACCATGCCCGGTTAAATAAGCACTGTTAATGAAATGTTTAAATGCAAAACTTTGCACTTGCTTTTTTTTTCGTTATTAAAAATAAAAAAAGAAATATATAATTTGGTTTACTATAATCTAAATGTTATTTTGTGCATTAGTTATTGTATTAATTTAACTATATGCCAATCGGAACAATATGACGTTCGTTTCATAATTGCCATTCGACCAGTTACCATAGGAATAACTACAATGGATAAACAAAAGCATTCGCAGGTACCACTTTTCTTGAAGTAAATTTTGATATTGGAGAAAGCTTCCCTTTTAAGAGAAAATAAATGTTCTCGAAGCAGACTGCTTTTTACTTCAAGAAAATTTACTTTGGATATTGCTGAATGTGCGAATCCTTTTTTTACCCACTGGATATGCATATAAACTCGCGTGACTTTTAATGTTACAGCATTTCTAAAAATGAACCATGTTGAATTATAAACTTATCCATTAACATTAACATCAACGGAATCGCGGACTTGAATAATTTTCTTTTTGGTAAATATTAAGTTTCCTCGTTTTACCCCTGATACGAGCTGAGATGGGACTTATAAACTAAACTTGTTGACTATAGCACAATTTAGAACAAATTAGATTGCTTTGGCAAAATTTCTAGGTTTCTCTGGATCTCCCGACACGTTTAATTGCAAAGGCTGGTTTCTCCACAGCAACGCCATTCTCTCGCGCTCTGTCTGATGTGTTCATGTGTAAGCTGCAGTACTGATAGATTTTTATACAGGACGTTGTCTCGCTTTACTCCACAAATCCATCTTTCTGCAGTGCTCCACTGATCTTTTAGTTTGCTAGTTTATTTAGTTCTATCAAATATCAAATAATTGATCCATACATTGTAGTATTATAAAAGAGATTGAAAAGCTTTGAAACAAAAACGAAGATCAAAGATCAAATTACTAATGATCTTCAGATTTCAGTATTGTTAAAAGGTTTTGATTGTTTATTAGTGTTTCCTAAAAATATTTATTCAAATTTATCTATTTTACATTTAAATTCTGGTACCGTTCTGGTTGTAAATATTATTGTTGTTTTCTTATCGCCCTTGGTTTGAAAACAAGTAACGATACGAATAAATTTCAGTTTTTATTTATTGGGTTAGTCTTTTTCCGCAGTAGAAAACTTTCAAAAGTTTTCGTTTGCGCTACATTCTTTCAACATTTTCTTCAAATTCATTACAAATATGGATCACGATTAGATATTCAGTACATGATTATACGAATGTTGATAATTCCTCCCCGAAACTACTTATTTACTTATATATTTATTCGAGATGTTTTTTTAGTTCCTTGTGAAATCAGCGGGAACTCGTGCAAATTGCGATATGATAGGATGCTGTTGCAAACACATTATTACTTCGAATTTGGCAGCAATATGTCAAATAAAGTAAACAGAATATTATTTTTAACGAGGGCAAAATACGCGAAGGTATCGTTTAATACCATCCTTCACTAGACTAAGTTTTTCGAAAAGTGACACACTTCAAAATTGGTCAACATTAAGAAATTCTTGAAACGGAAATCAGTTGAACTTATGATCACACGAAAATTAAGAAAAAGGGAATCAATTGTAACGAAATTCATTTATGATCCAGGATTTTCGTGCAGTATTTATACTTTGGAACGATCTATCTCTTTAATGACTTCAATGGCTCTTTAATGTCACATCGAAGAGGTAGTAATTAAAGCATGTGCTTCTGACTGAATTTCTAGAGATCAATACGACATTGAATGGCACTTGCTATAACAACCTCGAGGTACTTTTTGTTCATATTTTGTGTTTCTAACAAAACTTGTTGATTATTACCAAGAATTTATTAAAGCTCCTTAATATTTCTGTTCCCAGTAATAAAAGTTGATGTGTGTTGTTCATATGTTGCTGATAGTATAGACTAAATCCCAATACGGATAATATAAAAATTGTTTCTTCTAAAAAATGAAATGATTTTTTGCATTAAGTGGAGCATTTGCAATGCGATATTGCAAAAGTTACAGAAAAAAGCGTTCAAAGTTCGAAGTAGAAAACAGATTCAATCGGAATTTCTGTGTCTCATATGCTGCAACTTTGTCAATTTTGAATGCTTTTGAATTAACTTTTGCGAAAGAATAATCAAAGATCTGCCGAATAAAAATACTCCGGAAAAACTGATCGTTTTTTATCTGAAAAGGAATTATATTCAAAAACTGTACTACAACATTCTTGGGACACAATTCAAAATATTATCTGTCAAAATAGAGCATTTTCAGACTGTTAAAGATCTTCCTCTAGAAAACAACATTAAATTATAAATAAATTTTTAGATCCATGCTTGCGAGGATATAAAAAAAGTAGCAGTTACGTGAATGTTCGCACAATAAAGAATACAAGCAAATGCATCAAAAGCGAAATTCTATTTAGCAAAAGCATTATACGAACTCGAATTTATTAAAAACAAAAGACACAGAAAAAGTATACCATACATAAAGCATTTGTGAACTTCGATTTCTCATGACTGTAGCTGTTAATGTGAGCTTAAATAACTCCAAATAAACAAAGAGGAATGTTTATCCGTTACGTTGGGATTGGTACATTATGAAACATGCTGGTGTCAGTCGCCAAAGGTGTTCATTTCACTTGGTGCTTGTTCTATTGGTTATGCTCTTATACAAGCAGCAATGCAATACGACGAGCCTTGCCGAGTTTTGCAAAAATGCATTGGCTCTATGCGGAGACATGTACAGGGTGATTCATTTACCTTTGAATCGCTGCTGTCGTATGTACATCCGTTTTAATTGTTAATTAAACATGATAAAAAAGATTAGTTTACTACTCTTAAGTATGTGTTTTTACTGTGTTTTAAAGGTATGTCTATAAAGTGAATGTATTTAATAAAATGTATAAAACAAAAACAGAATGCATTAAATATAACTGCCCAGAATGGAATTCATCAATCGTCCTAAGTGTTTCAAATAAATGATATTTACAAATAAATTAATGTTTTAATTAACAATTAATAAATAATAATAAAAATGTTATACTTGTGTAGTGTATTATGCTACACTTTTCCTATAAATATACTCAGTTTGGAGGCACACGTTTAAAATTTTGTAAGCACGTTCTTAAGACAAGTAAGCGTCCATTTGTTCATACATACTAATTAATTCGTTAAAACACCTAGAAGGCTTGGTAAAATTCGTGTCATGATTCCAAATAATGTTTGTTTCCATTAGCCCACAAACTATTTAATAATCCTGATTTTGCACAAATGAAAACATTAGACGATGGACATGTGTGTCTCGTAAACAGTTGGATGCGATGATTGCAATTCAAAATTTAATGACAACTGTACACGATGAGCTAGAACTGTCGAGTATGCGCTGCTAGGTACAGGATAATTATAAATTAACTAGTAATTTTAATTGTTCGCTAATCTTTGAAAACTCTTGCGTACATTTTATAGTTTTGTGCGAGTGATATTTCGTAAGAACATTAAGAATAATTAAATATAAAGGATAATATATTGTTGCAAATATCTACTAACGATGTGTAAGTGGAACTGCCATTACTTTTGCAATTTTTAAGTTCCTTTTGGAACTGTATTAGTGATATTGCAATATTTTGTAGTCTACAGTTTTACGAAAGCATAAGGTGAGAAAAGCACATTAAAATCAGTTGAGTCGTTTTCGAGTTTATGAGGAACATACAGACAGACAAACGCTGCTTTTTATATTAGTAGCGAATATGTGAACTTCAATGAGGACGCTGTAACCCCACTGTTTTGTAACGCGACTTAATATAAAGCTATAAAAAAGTACAGTAGGGCCTTGATTATCCGAACAAGTCGGGGGCCATTAATATATATTATGTTACATATGTTGTAAGTATAATATAATACTGTTACGGCCTTCTAGCAATTATAATATATCTTATAATTATCCTGTATACAGTAACATAACACGAATATTCGGATAAGGGAATTCTCTAATAATAGAACAGTTATTTCACATTATATTAAACAATTAAAGACAAAAGAACCGTCTCGAATGATACTCCTTTGCGATGTTGTATCTATTAATTGCAAACTGACATTTGTCCATTGAAAAAGCCTTGGTTAATACTGCTGAGGAATCTTAAGTTATTGCTACTTATTATTCTAATAACATGACACAGTATTATTATTCTTTACTAACTTTTTACAGCTATAGTTGAATTTTACAATAATGTAATATTCACATTTTGTTTTCAGAATTCTTCCAACACCTTGTCTTGGTGATCAGCGTGGTTTCCCTCGTGGAAACCAAAATCATCTTAATACGTCACGGTGAGTTCATCACTCAACAGTCTTTATTAATAGTCTGCGGATTTTTCTGCAGATTTACATTTTTATTTATTTCCTACTGTTTCGCGTATAGAAATTCTTGCATATATGTTTAATTTTCCATGTATTATATGCGATATTTCCAGTGATGAGCGTATAAATACATAATACTTGGAAAAACATAACCGAAATTATTTCTTAGTTTTAAAATTGTGATATATTTTCACATAGCATCACATAGTTCAACGCTATGTATTATTTGAATATCTATTACAGTTTTGAGAATGGTTTCTTTCACAATATAATAATTCTAATTTAAAAATAAATAAATATATTTAACAGGACTGCCAAACTTGTAGACTTTTACTCTTTTTATTATACTATGCTAAATGTGTTTATTTATGTTATTGTCAAAGAAATACCTGTGCTTGTAACTGGAAAGAGTCCTGTCGCCCGATTTCGGGTGACATGGTATGTAAACTGATTAATATTCAGCAACATCAGCTAGTTATAAATAACTTAAAATGTTTTGGAAATATGAATCAAGGATTCTTCACTGTAATATTAATACTAACTTATAACTAACACAAAATATTGCAAAGACACATTGTTCGATTCGACTTTTTTTTTGCTTCTAACAACTTATAACATTGCTTACATTATAAGGGCAGAGTCAAATTTTCACTAGCGTGAAATTATCTACAATAAATGTTTCAAACTGCTATTCTTAGAAACTTATCCGAAACTTGAAACATCTATGAAAATCTTTTTGTAATACACAAAAATCTGCATAGATGTCTCTATATTTCAATAAGTTTGTCACAAAAATCACAAAGCACAACATGTAACAATGACTTTTGAGATGATTATATAGAAATATTAACCAAGGCTTCTTCACTGTAGCAATAATACTAACTTATAACTAAGACATTGGAACGAAATTTGTTATACCGCATTATTTTTTGGTTTTCAACAGGATAACATTATTGAAATTATAAGTACCAGATTCTTGATATTGATATGCTGGACATTGTGCATATGGAATCTTCACTAACATAGAATTACCTAGAATAAATACTTGAGATTGCTATTCTTGGAGAAATGTCCGAGATTTCAAACACCTATGCAAATATTTTTATAACAGAAAATTTTAACAGACGTTTCTTTACTGCAATAAGATTGTCACGAAATCACAAGACACAACATGTAACAATGATTTCTGAGATGAATTATATACAAACTAATTACGATACCGCGTGTCGACATGGTCTTTTTCGGACGTAACTTCGTTGAAAGAAATCATTGAATCCGTGACGAATGGCCTGCCAAATGAAAACTGAAACCTAATCGGGATATTTCGCCGAACGCCCGTCAATCGATTTCCGCTCGCGGAGGTTTGCTATCAGGCAGTCTCTCTCGAGATTGTTGGAATCTATTGGAGATCAAAATCTCAAGAGCGATAACCAGAAGGCTTCAGCTCTCAAGATTGTTCGACCACTCGATGATTGTACAGAGTGATGTCTTTGTCTTGGAATCAAAATGTTGCTATTGTAGGATATAAAAAGATCTTTAATAGTCTAATAGTTGTTGAAGCAAATTTTCAGATCGTGGTCGCTAATATCCCCGGAGTTGATATGATCATTATAAACAAACTAAAATAATAAAAAAAAAGATAGTCTTTATTAAAATATTGGCACAAAGAGAGTCTCCATGTTTTTGGATATTGTGTTAGAAAATCAGAAATAGGCATGCGAATGCACGTGTAGAGCAAGCCTTGTGAAGGTTCTGCAGTGTGCCTTTAAGTGTGTCTAACTTTTTTTCTATAACTTTCCCCCTGTATATCAAAATCATTGAAATCGCTCCTAAGTATACCTTTGTAAATAATTACTTTCCGTATCTCTCGTTTCATTCCTGAACCTTGCCAGCAAACTCCTCTCAATCTTCTTCATTCTCCCTCATGGAGAGTGTTTATTGTATGCAGAGTGTAGCGTATATTTAGAGTGTAGACTGTACTGTAGAGTGTAGAGTGTACGGAGTGTCGGATTTCGAATGGCGATGCTCGGACAAGGATGGTAAGAAGAAAAGGATGAGTGCGTGCGAGAAAAGGACAAAAGGCGGACAAAGAATTCAGAGAGGATAAAGGGCAGACGGTAAATGACCGTTAACGCAACAAGTCGCGCGCGGCGGACCCTTCCTCTACTTTAATCCTTAAACTGCGTAAATAGTTTAATTTGAGACTCAATTCACGTGAAAATAATTATTTCTATTGTAGGATCGCGTGGGTCGGGAGGACAGGGTTGAAATATGAAATTTTCGTGAAAATGCTGTTTCCATTAAATAACTGTTCTTTATTAAATGTTTGTCTTGTCTTTACTCGCACTCTTTCTCACTCAGGTTTTCAACTTAGCTCGTGTATTGCTCAACTGGTCAACAGACTCTGACTCTGAACTCTTAACTCTGAACTGCTTCCTCTGAACTGACTACAACTGAACTCTTCACTGACGCCTCTGAACTCTGCCTTCTTTAACTGAACTCTCCTGGCTCCAAAATGCCTTTATATCCATCCTCATACATCCTTAGCACTCGTACAAACACACGGACACTCTTTCGTTCTTAGGCAACCCTGGTCTCATTCGCATCCCATTCCACTTAGCAACATTCACTCCACAATTTAGGCATACATACTTCTTCGCGACATCCTTACTTCTTCCAGTCGTTCCCCATTCCACACGCTCACTCTCGGACACTCGCTCGCGTTCGGCCACTCGCTCACCCCATCTATTCCTCATACCACTCGCTACTGCTCTTACCCATATCTCAGTCATACGACACCCTCAAACTCACGTCTTACACTCATTCTCATAACATTCGCTCCTCGATGCTGCCCCTTGGACAGCTTCTTTAATTTACGCACCACATTCATTCTACGTTCTCTCTCATTCGCTGTCATTCGCTCGACAGTTCCTTAACTTTACGCTCCTACACTATTTCAAAATGTCATTTGCAATTTTATTTTAAAAATTTGCTACAAAATTAGACGGCATGTAAGACTATACGGCGTCTTAAGTTGGTGTGGGTACTCGTAAATAACGTAACTCGTCAGGGATCCAATTAACAATTGTAGTGTACAAGTATATTGATGCGAAGATCAGTGATACAGTGGTGTCAAGGGTGAAGTCAGTCGAAGAGTGATGCTCTCGGACATCGCTCGCCGTCAGGTTACCTGTGTCAGCGTGGCAAAGTCTGGGGGTTTATGACACCCTGGGTTTTCCCTGAAAGGGAGAGGTGCCTTGCACAACTTCCACGAGGCCCGCTCTACGCGCGCATTCGCATGTCTATTTCTGATTTTCTAACAGGCATTTGTATGTTAGTTCCATTTTTCATTATTTATTTGCGTACTTGCATGTGAGGATTGTAACAAGATTTGTGGTATGTTATGTTCATGCAAAGCCCGCAGTATATGTATGTGAATTCTGAGTTCGTCCACTTTCCACAGACATTGTGAATTATTCAGAATCTACTTGTAATACATTTGCATAAACATCTGTAGTCGACTGATAATAAATGGCATGCGACAGTGCTGATACAATGGCAAGTCGATCATCCTGTGCATTTCTGATAAATATTTAACAGTAAATTATGTTGTACGACTAGGTTATAAAATAAAGGAAATATTGTGTACGCATTTGGATATTACCAATTGTCAATTAAATACGAAAATGATTGCACAAATAACATTTAGATAGTGATAAAAAAAATAAGATATTTTCATTTTTACTTTGAACAAAATCGAATCTAAAGTGCATTGTTGATTTGCATTTTAAAACCGATTATTTGACCGGACATGTACGTTTACTGTTGAATAGCAAATGTATTAGATATACTTCTTGTCATCTCGATGAAAGAATTCGTTCTTATATTAATCATCACAACATATACTTAACATAAACATAAAAAGTATACATTGTGAATATTGAACAGGTAGTAACTTTTTTACGTGTCCGTTAATTGGTTGAACGTCGGAAAAGCAGTTGTGTGTTATCAGCAGAATATTCAGTGAGACAAATATCGAATCAGCAGAGAGCGAGACTTCACCTTACTGTAATTTATAAGACGCTTCAGCATGATAAAACGTGTTCAAATGAAAACAGATAAATGACGTTATTTACTCTGCAATAATTTATATACAGGGTGATTAGGTTTGAATTAGTACTGTCGAATATATGTCTAGCTTTTTCTACCGTATGTGGTGAAGTGACCGGTTATAAAATAAAAGTTATATGTTTCCATTCGGGTGTAGCTAATTGTTAATTTAATACGAAAACAAATGCACAAAGTAAAAGTTGATAATAAAAAAAAATAATTCTAAAATTAGATTTTTATTTCTAACCGTCTTGAAAGAAACAAATGCATCGTAGAATGGAAGTTTGGGATCGGTTAATTACCATGCGTACTGTTAATGCTCATTATACATTAATATTGTTGCAAGCTGTGTTGCAAGTGTTGAGTGTCGCGGTTGAGGAACGCGTAAGAGGCATTAAAACACACAAAGAGGGAAGGGAACGTTCGTATATTCGGACCAATGTAGGATACGTGCACACGATACAGGATCCGGAGTACGACTGATTAGAAGCCGGTGTTATTCAAAGGACTCGCGATGTCGTCAAGGGCACTCTTCAGAGCTTTATGTCAGGGATGTCGGATGTTCGGTTGCTTGGGAGCCCGGGGGGGGGGGTAACAATATATTAATGTTTCTCAATAATTTGTGTCCTATACATTACACGTAACAATATGTATTGCACGCATAATGTGTATAATATAATATTGTGGGATTGATTTTATTTGTGAGTCAAGCGTGGTTTGCCAGGTTCGGGAAAGGAATCACTTTTCAGGTTATTTCCATTGATTTAAGAAATATTCTTTGTTATAGGACTCCATCTCTCTACAGATACAACCACTTTTCTTACTTTCATTCTGTCTCTGTTATTCTCTGATGCTGCTCTCTTTTTCTTTTTCTCTGACTGCTAACTCTGATCCACTCTGACTCCGACTGACTGTTCTCTGTCGCCTGAACACACGTAAAAACAACATCCATCCATGCACGTCGTCGCAATCGTTCGCTTTCATTGTACTATCATTCTTCGATCATTCGCTCGCTTTCCGTATACTCAATAATAGTTCGCATGCACTCTTACAATACAATGTATAGTGGAAAATTGTCTTCAATATGCTGCTCTCCAGTTAGAGCAAGTGGTAGCATTGTAAGATGTCGTTGGTAATTAGACCCATATTCTCATCAGCAGACTACTTTATGCTTATCTTATAATCTATTATTGTACAAATTATAATTGAAATAATGTAACACGATTAGAAACAAAAGATGCTTTGTCTGTTAATTGGTAGCTTGCCATTATTGCTATAGTGAAGATGCTTTGGTTAATGTTTCTAGGCAATCTTAAGTTATTTATAACTAAATACTTTCAGCCGAGCATTTTAATATGTGCCACTTACTTATAAATTAATATTATTATGTTATAGAAGGAAATATTCACAAAACTCGTGCGGGTATTCATAAAATACATGGACTTGTTTACAGTTTAACATTCTGTAAAAGTGTATCAGAGATTTACGAACGAGAAATAATTCCAGTCTAATTTTCTCAAGTACTTGTACCTATTTTTATTTGCTCTCCACTGTATTTGAAGAGCAGAACTGGTGTGATACGATAGAAAACTTTCCGACAACTGCAATATGCGATAAGACTATCAGCTGCCTTACACTTGTATTGTTAGACTTTCAGTTTCTCCTTCCGCGATTTTTATCTTTTGGTGAAATCTAACAGTATGATGTTTTGCACGATACCATAACTGCGCACATAGAGCAATTTTGATTGCGTTTTACGCGCAATTATCAAAATTTCACATAGGATTTTCTTGTCGTTCAGACTGGTTCAAAATTTGGATTTCTCGTATATCAGCGTTGTTCACTTTTTTTTAGCGTTTATACTTATAAACTTTATTAACTTTATTAATTAAATAGTAAAAATGGTTTGTGGCAAAATTTGATTTGTATATTATTATTATATACTCAGTTTCTCTTATTTTGTATCTTTTTGTTACACAAATTTTCATCCAGCATTCGAATGCATTAGTAAAGATTATATCGAGAATGTTTATAAATAGTATGCCATATTTGGAGGCAGTAATTCTAGCAAAGACAAGCAACATCACTAAATATCAATTATTTAAAATAATGATTATCAGTATTGCGTGTGTAATAATGTATGTATCTATTTACTTTTATCCCAGTATAATTGGCTGACTTATTCACTAAACATGCTTCACGCATACACCTGTGTGATTAATAATTATAATTATTTGCTAATGAATCTATGTAGCTTAAAGATACATAAACGATAATATTTAAGTCTATAACAATCATATTCATCTGCGTAAACCTTTGTCACAACAATTTCCAGTAATCGTCTACTTACTTTTGTCATTGACTGTATATTCGAAACAGACTTAATCGGACGAAAATGTTGAAAAAATTAAACACATGCCTATACTGCCGGCAAGAATTTCGGAATCACGCGTGCAATTAAAAGTGAGAGACTATATTTTGTATTTAAATAGATTTTCAAGAAATCGAATTAGTTTGTACCCAGAAAGTCCTATGTTGTATTTAATACACCATTTGATAAGCCATAAAATATTGCAATGTTTGAAAAGTTATAGAAATGAAATACATGTGAAAATTTCATTTGTACGTGAAGTACAAATGAACACATGATTCAGATAAGAAGAAAATTCACTAAGTCAAACAGACATGTGCCCCAATTACTTCGGATAATGGAGCTGCTGCTCTATTTTACGATGTGGTACCTGACATTGAACTTGAAACCCGAGCACCTATTCGCCATCTGGAATGAGAAGTGATGACATAATATTTACACACTCTCGCCAGCTGTTCGAATTCTTTTTCATTGCTACGAGCAAGCGACAAGTAACTAACATAGAGTTGCAGGAAACTTGGAATATTCTCTTCGTAACGTTTCCCCAATTATTACATAATTGCACAAAACATTTTTCTATACTTCGCCTATATACTATCTGTATTATAGATGTATATTGTAGATGTATATTATAGATGTATAAATAATTTTATAATATGTCTAGTTTGCGTAGAAAATTAATTTTTGGCAAATTCTGCATTTGTCAGAAGGGGATAATTATAAATTATATTATACATCTCTTTCTTGATGACAAAATGTAATAATGTTTATCATTGCAAAAAATCCACAGCTTTCGCGGTATAAAATTACATATATTGTTTGAATAATATTGATTAAAATGTTTTTACAAAAGAATTATATTGAACTATAATAATTTTTGTTGAATATGAATGGTGAGGGATGAAAATCAGCAGGAGCCGACCAGAATTTGACACTCTTCAGTTTTATTATTATTATTATTAAAGCCGTTGGTTCCAAGGAGAACCAATTGGTCAGATAATAAAATTATAACATCTAAAATAAAGAAAATATAGAAGTATACATAAAAAAGTGTGTTCTTAAAAAAGTATTGATGAATTTGAACACCTTAACATTCGATATATTAACAATGTGGCTTATGTCTAATGAAGGCTAAAGTTTAAACTTAGCCAGATTGCCGATGAGAGAGAATGTCCTTGGAGGGGTGGAAATATTAGCATGGGCCATCTGCAATTATTCACGTTCGGGCTAGGAAGCTCGATAAGTTTTAATGACTCGCTTGTACTCTGAGGATTTGAACAATGAGTTCTCTATTGTAATAGCAAATATTGCTGTAAAATTTATTAAAATAGTTTCTTCCTTTGATGAGCCTTCTCTTTCCAACTAGGTGATCTAGTTTTCAAATAATGTCTATGTCGGGCCGCTGACAGAGTGCACACGAGATTTCTCTCTCTCAAGCGCAATCACTGTCACTTCCTTTGACACTTGGCAACGTCGCTGACCCAACACTACGAAGCTCATAAGGGGAAGCGAGGCTACGGGACTCCCGATTCCCGAAACGTAACGGGAGATGGTAAAATCCCGGCCGGATCCGTCTGTTTACTTTTCCCTTACCGTGTGCATTCTCTCAGCAGCCTGACTTATACTTTGTTAGATTCTTTGTAATCTGTGGGTGGTATTTTTCAAGTGCAAGTAGGAAGTTGGTCAGTAATCTCCTTGTTGGATTTCAAGGACTTTATTTCCACAGAGGACAAATATACACGTCTTGACTCTTCGAAAGCTATTATAGCTCGTAATACTGTAGCGTATTGGGTCCTTTTATTCCGGTCGAAAGTCTGACTTAGAAGAGAAGAGAGGAACGTTGGCTCTCGGTTTTTAGAGTCGACCGCCGTCTCTGGTGTGGGGGTCTTCTTTTCCACTTTCCTGCAATAGAATTTTGGGTAATTCCCGTCCTCCGGCCCCTCGGCGTTCCGGGCAGCCTGGCGGTTGCGATTCAACTCTACGGTCTCCTCGCACCACTGACCTTCGATCCCTGAAAACAAATCCCTGATCGGGTCGTATCGGCCTGAGAAGCCAGACCTAACCAACCCAGACTGCGGCAAATATATAGAATTTCTTCTAATTTCATAGTTAGATTGCTTTGTTTGAAATACTGTCATAAAAGCACTGTACTGTAGTATATTGACTTGTTAACAGCATGATGACTGAGCCATACTGAGTTTGGGTTTTAAGTCTGTGTTACATCTGTATTAGGTCTCTAGCAGGTAAAAGGAAAAAAGCTCTCACAAGACTGAGCCATACTGAGTCTGGACTGAGCGTTTCGATACATTGACCACCACCACCTTCTAGGCATTCTGTATAATGGCCAGACATTTTACAGATTGACCGACACTTGTTACGGGCATTTTGCACAATGTCTTATCGAATGGGCATTCTACACAATGCCCGGCATTGTACAAAATGCCCAAGTTATGCAGATTACCCATAACATATACATATAATCATACATTACACGCACTCTATATCTATGCTTATCTTTATTTCGAACACCCATAACTTCCACTTTCGGATTTGCCCGTTTTACATTAGTCATTAAACCGTCGTTAATGACCTCGACGGCTATGTGACACAAAACGAAAATAAGTAAACTGCTCGGTGGTACAACAGGTTGTTTACCTAGGGACTGTGAGAAAATCAGAAATAGGCATGCGAACGCGCGTATAGAGCGGGCCTCGTGGAGATTCTGCAGGGCAGCTCTCCCCTTCAGGGAAAAGCCAGGGTGTCATAAACCCCCAAACTTAACCACCCTGGTTCAGCTAACCTAACAGTGAGCGATGTCCGAGAGCATCACTGTTCGACTGACTTCAGCCTTGACACGACTGTATTACTAATCTTCGCATCAATATAATTGTACGCTACATTTGTTAATTGGATCCCTGACGAGTTACATTATTTACGAGTACCCACACCAACTTAAGACGCCGTATAGTCTTACAGGACATTGTATTCTTCTTACAGATTGACCGAAACTTGTTACGGGCATTTTGCAGAATGTCTTTTCGAATGGACATTCTACAGAATGCCCGGTCATTGTACAAAATGCCCACGTTATGCACATTGCCCGTAACATATACATTTAATGAGTAACTTATCAACTATAGGTCGATTAGGATTATTGACTAGATACTCAGAGATGGCAATATGGGTTGGGTGGTTGGTGTGTGAAGTAATTTTGTTTAGAAAATTGTGTCTCGGGGGTTTATTGGCGGGTATTTGAATTCAACGAGAACAGTGTTATTTGATCAGTCAGTTTGATAGTGATCGAGTTGAAAATGAAACGCGTATTCTATGCGGGATCGGATGAGAGTTTTATACTGGGAGGAGGGTATGTTATGTCGTGTGTGCCTTGATATTTTTCTTCGCGTTCACACAACCGTAAGAATTTCTTATTTCTTCTGTGTCTTGCTGATAATTTGAGCGAAGTGAGAGAAGTAGAAGTCTTGCCTGGAACTTCGCCTTTTATATAGTGTGCTATCCCCACCTCATGTCGTGGATAGTTACAATATTTTGGTTTCAGTATTGTTGATCCTCGCAGTGTGCCCTTGACCCAACGCTCACTACCCTTGCAGGTAGTCGTAACCTTTTGAGGGTGTGCCGGGATCTCTAGGCACACTCCTAAAGTTACCCTAACGTGCTGCACCACATACAATATGATTTCTCAGAATCCATCCTGGACCGTACAATATTTTATAGTATGTGTACGGTACTGAACAGGGTATCAGGGTACCGAATCGGGTGTCTCTCAAGAATCGAATGAATATTGATGGAGTTTAGGCAGCCGGTTTTAACCCTTTCACTACGAAAGGCGTATATACATATACGTTCGCATAAGTCTTTCAATATATACGAAAGGCGTAAATATACACCTCCCTGTTGATGGATTACTCCGAGATCGCGCCGCAATGAAAGGGTTAAGTGACAATATGGGCAGCAAACGTAAGTTTATAATTGAAGACGACCCCTAAGAATCTTGCTTTATCGCGGTTGGAAACCCGTACAGGGTGAGTCACTTGCCTTTTAATCATCCCCTTCACACTCGAGTTCCAATTATTTCCATTATTCGTACAATTTGATATTATAAATAAATGTCAATACGTGGAAAAGACTGGGTAAATACTCCTTTATATTAAAATTGCTCAACACCGTATAATTATACCATTTTCAACGGCCTATATCCATAATTGACGATTCAAAGACAACTGAATCACCCTGTACATACGATTGCAACTAATATGAAGTATGACCGTTATATTATTTCGGAGAGTTGTACAGGGTGATTCAGTTGCCTTTGAATCCCCAATGATGGATATAGGCAGTTGAAAATGGTTTAATTGTAGGAGCAAAATATCAACCATGAAGCGAGCGAGAAGGATGAGTGAGTGAGCGAGAGCGATTGAGTGAGAGAGAGATAGTAAGAAAGCGACTGAGGAGAGAGAGAGAAACCGTATGTGCAGAGCATGTGCGTATGTATATGTGAAAAAGAATTGAAGATCGCGGCGAGCGCGGAAGATTCTGGACGAACGAAAAAAGGGCAGACTGCGTCTGGACGTGTACGGTGTCGTTCACGAGTGAACGAGGAGGCGATATCATCCAAATAAACCGTTTTTGTCTACCGAGCACTTCCCCATCAATAATATCCCACATAATTATACGGTGTTGAGTAATTTTAATATAAAGGAGTATTTACCCAGTCTTTTTCATGCATTGATATTTATTTATAATACCAAATTGTACCAATAATGGAAATAATTGGAACTCGAGTGTGGAGGGGATGATTGAAAGGCAAGTGACTCACCCTGTACATTCACTTGCGAGAGCATTTACTTACGGTTCTGGTTGATAGGTGACATTTTTACTTTCTTTCTTGCAATTTATCTTTATATAGAATTAGAGTTTGACCGTATTGGCTCGCGCAACCAATAATGAGATGACAGATTTGTAGTGTTGAGAGGGTGACGCATCCAGTGTCAAAGGAAGTGACAGTAACTGGAAGATGAAAATATCGTCTACTTTCTCTCAGTGACTCGGCTTTTTTTTATACGCGCTTTTTGTTGTTTATTACTGCCTTTGGATTATGAAAAGCCAATAGGTCTTGATTTTCAACAGTTATAAAACTAAGAATATAAAAATTCTTAGAAAAATATAACATAGTCTTACAAGTTACGGACAAATAGAATGATATTTTAAGAATGTATGAATACATTTGAACGCCTTTACATTAGGAGACCTAAAGATATCACAAATATCTAATGGTAACTTATACTTAAATTTCAATACGGTATCGATCATATCCCTGCGTTCCGTTTGATAAAGACAACACGATTGATATTCTCAGATGGATAAGAGCACTCACATGCACAGTGAGCGATAATATCTACACGCGCTAAGCAAGCCGGAAGATTATAGTGATTAGTTCTAATTCTAGACAATTGCACAATAAGTTCTCTACTAATTGTTAGAAACTTAATAATATTAATTGAGCTCAGATAGCGTGCTTCGAAGGACCCAATACGAGCCTAAAAAGTTAATTTATAATCTATAGTTACACCTGGAAACTTGAGACGCCCCTTATTAAACACAATGATCTGAGTCTTAGTAGGAGACAGTTGGAGCCTAAGACTTATAAGATCCCGAACCAAAAAGAAATTGTTTATTTGGCTCTGCAATACTGATTTAACATTTTTTTGTTCGTGTACTCATGAAAGTACTTATGTCCTAGAAGGAGAAAAAAAAAACAGTTATGCATTGAACATGCTTTTTCTAAAGAAAACGAGGTTTTTGATTTTATTGGTATAATAAAAGATACAAAATCCAGAAACATTCACACCAAATCACTGTAACCATTATGTGGATGTGGTTACGTAAAAAAATTAATTGAAACACCTTTATTTTTTATAACATAGCAACATTTTTAAAAACTAACACTTTGAATTCGTTATACGAACTTAACCAAGTAACTATCATTAATTGAGCAAGAATGGGTATATAAACAATTTTTTTACGAATTTTTATACGAATTTGGAATATAAACAATTTTAAATGTAAATAATACATGAAATCGACCGTAAAAATTAAACCTGTCCTTTGTAGTCCAAGTTATTAAGAGTCTGTCAATTGCCCATGTACTTTTTTCAACAGCTTTTCCACGTTTGGAGGGTCATCGGTGATCATTATTCGCACCATCGATTTCAAATTCACATAACTAATTGCGGGGGAGTTTTTCCTGCACATTTTCACGAACAAGAAAACCTTATCAAAGATGATATTTGAGCCGAAAATGGAGAGAATCTGCTCGGCCACTTCATAAATTTCGGGATAACTTGTCTTCGGAAAATAGCTGTAAAATGCGGGAAAATTCTTGATAGACTTTTGAAACAACATCGACATAGTCTGATCGCATTGTAAGTCAATTAATTGCAGCTGATAAACCGAATCTGTCGTGCTTGCTTTGACTTTGAAGGGATTCGTGAATATCTCTAACTTCTTTTCCAAATCCTTGCTAATGTCACGACGCTTTTCCATCTTAATGTGTATCTCCTGTAGTATGGCAACGACTGAATCGATATTTATTCTTTCTTTCTCGATCGATCGATCCATCATAACAGACTTCATAGTGGGAAAATGGCAGAAATTCTTCGTCTTTAATTGTTCCATCCATAACAATACTTTCAATTTAAACGCAGAGATTTTGTCGACAAAGTTTCTGAGTCCACAATTCAACGAGTCATTGAAATTTTGTAAATGTCCCACTATGTCAGCGAGAAACGCGCAATCAAATAACCAAAGTGTGTCATTTAATTGGTGACTTTTCTTGTCTGTTTCTAGGAATTCTTTCACTTCTTTCCTTAAAGTTAAAAATGATTTTAAGAGGTTTGAAGTGCTGAGCCAGTTCATGTCAGCAGAATCGGTCGCGTTCATTGGAATATGATTGCAATATGTTGTTTCTATATCTTTTAAAAAAGTGCGAAATTCGTGTCGATTCGATCCGTATACCCGAATCTGGTTAGTTGTTTTAACGACATTGTCCATTACGTCCTTTAATCTTGTCTTTTTAGGACACAGGTCTTCCACTCGAAACATATCAGGTCCTATAAGAACATTGTGCTTAGCATTCAGAGTCCCAGCGTAATTATGTATCATATTCTCCAAACGGTCCTTTTTCAAGCTCCCCAAATCGCCAGATGCGTATTCGATAAACTCTTCAGTAACTGACGTCGAAAACAAATTCTCCCAAGAGAGGCCAAAGTCGTCGATTATTTCATTCAAAATAAAGAATAAATCTTCATCCGTCGTAGAATTGGTTATCGGTATTATTTCTAACAAGTCCTCGGAAACTAAAAAATCATTCACGTGACAAATAAGAATAGCGACATATTTCCTGGGCTCCTGTTGCGATAGGTCAAAAGCCAGAGAATATACAGTGGATTCCTTCACCCTGTCACGGACATCTGATTCTACATCCACCGATAACTCAAAGATTCGCTGCGCAACTCGCTCGGATGATAGTTCTATTGCCTTGATTTCTTTCCACTTTTCGTAAGAAACTTCCCGCATATTTGAAAGTATGCATCTGTGCACGAATTCAGCGTCTTTGTAGGCTCTCCCGTCCTCAGCAATTGCTAAGCACACTTTGTAGCTTAGCCTTAGCTGTGTTTCCTCTTTCTCTGTGAGTGTCTGTAAAGAAAAGACCGTTTTCATATATTGACGCAATTGATGATGGTTATCACACGTTACACGGTGAAACTTTGCCTTAAAAAATATAATGATTAATACGTAATTTGTTACAAATATGATTCTGTATTAACCCCTTCGCAGTCTGGAGAAAATGAACTGTTCGTGCCATTTTTGTATCAGAAAAAAAGTTTGTTACATTTATTTGATAATTTCAGTATTGATGTTTTTAAGGTCACTGAATATTCTGTGGGAATGAATTTAAGGCAACGTTTTGAAGTTTGAAATGTAAGCGGATTGGGCAATGAGTGTAACGAAGAGCGGTGTGAGAGACGAGCGAGTGGAATGAGGAGCAGTGCGAAAGATGATCAACAGTGACTTTAGGGATGAGTATGAAAGTAGGAAGGGTGCATGAGATCGTAAAGAGTGTCGAATGGCTGAACTGTCAAGTGGGTAGCGTTAGGCGAGCGAGTGGAATGGGGTACGAATGCGATGACCGGAGTGTTCGAACAGGAGTGATTGTGGAAAGGGTATAGAAGATGTAGCACGACTGCCCTGTCGCGTGGACAGTGTAAATTATGAGATGCAAGGGTTCGAGTGTAAGGAAATGTATGTGCTTGTCTGTACGAATATAACGTATGTATGAGTGTTAATATAAGATGTGCTCCTGGCGAGGAGCACAGAGAAATTGCTCCAAAGTCAGAGTGAAGTCAGAGTAGACTCAGAGTGGAGTCAGAGTGGAAGCAGAGTGTTTCGGAGTCTTAAGCAAATAAAACCGTTTGCCACAAAACTTTGGCTTATTCCATCATCCAATCCCACAATTCTTTATCATTTTTTTAGTGGATAATAATTTGCTATAAATGGCTTCTTAAATGGATTTGTCATGATGGACCTAAGTTTCATATTCATAGGGTCAGGACACGAATTCAAAATTTGTGACTTGAAACATCAACAGATGCGAACTTTCTTTTAACTTTTGACTTGTCATTTTGACTTTTTTTATTATTAACATTTATTTAACGTTGTTTTAACATCTCAGGTCTTTAGCAACGTATTATCATACAGTATCATCAAGTGTTTACATATATTATACAGTTTTATATTTCATTGTATAGTTCGGTCTTACGTATGAATTCAAGTAGCACAGTTAGGTTTTCTTTTGAACTCATTAACGTTTTGAGGATCATATAACGTACCGATTCTTCTTCTAGTATTATCATACTTTGCGCAGTCAAATATAATGTGGTGCTATCATTAGTGTACAGTCGCATTGTTGTTGGCATTTCGGTTTTTTGGTCCGACTTAATAAGTACGAGTGGATAAGTTTTGTATGTCCTATTCTAATTCGGCTAATAACAGTTTGATCCTTCCTACTGATTTTAGCTGAAAATACATTCCATCTTTTATCGTCGATGGCTATTCGATACTTTTGAAACATGTTTTCTTTTTGTTTGGATGTGGTATAATTTTTATATGTAGTTATGAGGAAGGTTTTGATATCTTTAAGAACAAATGGAATACCGATAATTTCATTTTTTTCGTCAATATTTGATGTATTCTCTTCCGGGATAAGGGCTTCGACTCTTATGTCTACTTTCTTTCCTCTATTTGTTGCGTTCCTAAATAGTTCTTGTGTGATCTGATTTAAGGCGTTGGAGGATATACTATCTTTAATAGCCGCAACTGCTCCTTTAGAGGCGGTTGTTATTGTAAATTCTTTTTCTGCTGAATTATTGATATGTTCAAGAGCATTTTTAATTAATACAATATGAGCTGTTTTTGTTGAGTGTATATTATTAATTCGTGTGATATTGATCGTATTTGAGGTCTTGATAGTGTAACCTGTGGTTTGGTTATTCTTAAAGCTATAAGCTATTATATTACACGGTTCGGTGGTATTTTTCGGAGCCTGGTTTGGGTGGTTTTAGGGGTTCGATTGTAAAATTTCAGTAAGTTTACGGGGAATTGGTTCACTGAGTACTTCGGAAAGGGTCCATGGTGGGAAATCTGGTAATTTATTTTGCTATGTATCGGGAAAGGAAAAGCTGATTGCCTCACAAATTTTTTTAATTCTGTAATATAGGGGTTTAAGTGATAAGGAAAGTCTATCATAGATTTTGGTATACCCATCGGTGAAGATATTATTGTATACAGGATTAGACTTGTTTAAATTGATGGTTGTTGCAAAGTTTAGGGCGGCTATTTTCCTCCGGTGTTCCAAGGAGAGCTGATTTGCTTCTGCTGTAATTTTAATTGTGGGACTAGTGTGGAACGCACCCATTGAAAGTCTTAGGGCAGTGTTTTGGATCACATCAAGGGATTCGAGGATTGCATTCTGACTTTTGAAAGGTAGCGTACCCACTTACATCGAAATCGAGCTATTTTCCAAATTTGCATCAATCGTGTTGGATCCGTCATGTTGAATTTTGAAAATCTGACTCCAGATTTGGATTCAGCGACGTCAAAAACCATAAGATATCCAAAACCAATGTAATCGGTAGTGTAAAAACATGTTTTATTTAAAGCGCCCATATATATGTGTCATAGCTCAAAAATGGCACGACCTTTTTCCAGAATTCCAGAATTGTAACGGTATATTGAAATCTTGAAAATAACAAATTACAGTCAATTAAAAATCAATTAAAAAGCAATGTGTTAAAAATATGATTCTGTATTAAACTACGTTTCAGAACTGTAACCGCATATGAAAATTTTCAAAATAACAAATTACAGGCGATGGTAAAGTTATATAATGGAAATTCACAAAAGCATTTGAGATTTCAGTTGGCGAGTTGTTCGAAAAAGAACTTCAATAATATTTATATTTTATTTTCATTCTACACGAATGTTTTCGAATTCATTTCTACATTCTATACACGGCATCTGATTTTAATGAAGTTGCTAGAATTTGTTCTTTTTTGTACAGCAGATTGGTGGCAATACGAAGACATCTAGATGATGCTGTACAGTGTAATTTAACATGTTTCAATGCGTCTGCTTGGATATGAGAAAATGCGGATAATAGAACAGTTAGTTTGTTGATGCGAGTCTCCATAAACATATGAAGTAAAAGATCAAATATTAATAGCAGCAATTACAGATACTAAAATACTAAAATTGAATATGATTTATTTGAAGATTTATGAGCCCCAAGATTTATTGTTGTTCAAGTTGAGTTGTGAGTGATTAAACTATTAAACACACACTGAATTATGTACAAACAAGACATTTTTGCTCAGATAATGCAGTTTGAGTTTCTTGACGTTAATATTTATACATTTAAAAAAACAGTATAAATATTAGTACCACGAATCACGAGTGTTATAATACTGAAATTGAATATTATTTCATTAAAGATTTATGAGTCCTAAGTCTTTCTGGTTGCAAAAACTGTATTGTGATCGGTTAGACTGGCATTTCTCAACCGATGTGTCCCAAAACACTTGTTTCATTCAAATTGTTTCGCTAATCCAAAAAGGTTGAAAGCACTGGGTTAGACTATTTGATATACACTGAAACGTGTACAAAACAAACGATGTTCGAATGATTGTTCGAATAAAAAAGATTCTACGATACATTGTATGTGTCTCACGTTTTGTGGTTGAAGATAGCTCTTGAGTTGTTGAATTTTTTCTTCCCTTTCGACGCCCTTGTATCCCGCGAAATCATACGAATGAAGTATGTCATAATGCCGTTTCAAGTCATTCTGCTTGCACTCTTTGAACTTTCTACGACAGACCAGGCATTGGTGGGTTTTTCCATTTTTGAAAATGAGAAAATTATTCTCGCACTTCTGCCAGAAAAGCTTTTCCATTTCTGAAAACAATAAATCAACTTCGTCGTTATTCTCAATCGAGCTCTGCATTTTGAACGGACCCTCTTCATTTTGTAGCGGTAATCATTGCACTTACTGTAGTTGCCGACCTGTTCGCGGCAAACACACTGACTGTAATGACAGTGATCATTAGTCAGTTGTGCACTAGCTTGGGGAAACGAAGCCGGAATACAATGACCCTAGGTAAACAACCTGTTGTACCACCGAGCAGTTTATTTATTTTCGTTTTGTGTCACATAGCCGTCGAGGTCATTAACGACGGTTTAATGACTAATGCAAAACCGGCAAATCTGAAAGTGGAAGTTATGGGTGTTCGAAATAAAGATAAGCATAGATATACAGTTTAATATATGATTATATGTATATGTTACGGGTAATCTGCATAACTTGGGCATTTTGTACAATGCCGGGCATTGTGTAGAATGCCCATTCGATAAGACATTGTGCAAAATGCCCGTAACAAGTGTCGGTCAATCTGCAAAATGTCCGGTCACTATACAGAATGCCTAGAAGGTGGTGGTCAATGTATTGAAACGCTCAGCCCAGACTCAGTATGGCTCAGTCTTCATGCTGTCAACAGCTCAATATACTACAGTACAGTGCTTTTATCACAGCATTTCAAACAAGGCGATTTAACTATGAAACTAGAAGAAATTCTATATATTTGCCGCAGTCTGGGTTGGTTAGGTCTGGGTTTTAAGTCTGTGTTACATATCTGTATTAGGTATTTACCAGGTATAAGTGTTGAGAAACAGTACTTGGTAATTTCGAATTATGGTGCTGAAACAAGACGAAAGAGTTTTGATATAATAAATGAAGGGAAACTCTTCCGTTCTGAATTAAAGCGAGGAGAAAAAATGTTTTATTGATCGGTACTTACTTTTGTTTAGTGTCTAGCGAACTGACGTGATTGCAATATTTCGTGTAAGTAAGTTTCTGAGTTGCCGTAATAATAACGACATAAAAATCAATGTAAATACGCTGTACGAATACAATAACATTGTGAAGTGCAAATACTTGATCATTTTAACTATTACATGCTTTCAATGCGTGGCTATTCTGATCATAAAATACAACAATAAGGAAAAAAGCTCTCACAAGACTGAGCCATACTGAGTCTGGGTTGGTTAGGTCTCGGTTTTAAGTCCGTGTTACACCTGTATTAGGTCTCTACCAAGGTATAAGGAAAAAAGCTCTCACAAAACCACAGATATATTTACGTTAAGATTTATGTTGACTGTTTGACTATTTGGTATGCTCACTGGTTACTCTACTTGGATCATAGAAAATTCAAACACGAAACATATTTTTGTGTATAATTTGAAAACTAAAACCGAGCGACGGTTACTTGTATAGGAAAAAATTACTCACAATAATGTCCCTTACATACAACATATATCAAGGGCATTAAAATCGGTGTCAGGAGTACCCTATTCTATATCATTACCAAAATATCAACTATGGATTCCACACATTGCCCAACGAGCTGCGAGCATTGTATAAAATGGCCATTTGTGAAATACCTGCCAATTATATACATTGCCCAAAAAATTGTGCATTCTACACAAAGCCCGGTCATTGTACAAAATGTCCACGTTAAACACATTTCCCGTAATATATATACGAGTGAGAACGTGTGGGATGTGTGTATTGGAGGACTGCAAGGACGTGAGAATGGAGTTGTTCGAATGTGTGTGTGTGCGAGCAGAGCGGAGAAAAGATGAGCGTCGTGTGACAAGGTGGAAGGCAGCAAAACGTATGCACGAGGGTAGTGTTGAGATGACCGTTGCCCTGCGAAGAGAGTGTTATCGAAGTGTTGAACAAAGCGTGGATGAGCGTGGCAATGAAAGCGTTAGAATTTGTATCAATCTTTATAAAACGTTTATTTCTTCATGTGTGGTTTGAACTACGAGGAGAAAGTGAACATCCGAGTAACAATATTCTTATTACATGGATTTGAGAAGGTTGATCATGTCTGAGGAATATGGAGCAAAAGGGGAATAATTATGTTTCCCCATACGATTCTGATTTTTTTTTTTAACCCAGGGGAAATCCTCATGGATCCCCCATGTCCCGAGACTTGGGGGTATGCCGGACTCCTACCGGCTAAAACCCCTGGGGTGGCCTCTATGTCTTTTCTCAGGGGGTGGGTATTCGGCCGCTAGGCCATGTCTTCCGAACCCCCTGAGGAATACGATTCTGAAATCGTCGCCAACTCTAATAGAACAAATCTTTTATTTAAAAAAAATCAATATTTAATCAAACTGATGTTATGTTATATTTTGTTTTATATATTAAAATTTCTATTTTCGTGTTTTCAAACATCTTCAATTATTATCAGAAGGGTTTAAAAACTAAGTTTATTACTTTTATAAACAACAGTGAAATTGTAACAGGGCATCTTCGAGCACAAAGAATACACAGAATATCGGTCACTTTTTGTAGAATTTTTCTCCAACCGGATAGACAAAGCTTTTGAAACTTCGCCTGGTTATTCCTGAGTATCTTATTTATCACGTGAAACATTTTTTTTCATTTTATCAGTCATTTTTGAGCCGTAATGGGCGATCTTTATCCTAATCGCCATAAAAGCCCATGAATAAGAACAGAACTTTTGACGTTAATTAATGTGAAAAAAGAGAACAAATTCTAACAAGTTCATTAAAAACAGATGTCCTTCATAGGATGTAGAAAAGAGTTTGAAAATATTCGTGTATAATTTTGGAAAAATAATTAAATAAAAGAAATAATTATTCCAAAATTATATAGACAAATAAGTTGAAAATGTGCACACTGCTGAAGTGTCTATCAATTACTATTATGTATAAATTTCGGTTCGAACCAACCATTTTCATTTTCATCATCTCCATAAGAGGGGACGCCTACTTAGAAGTGTAAAAAATAAACGCATATTCGAGAGTTCTTTTCAAAAGCCTTATGTATGTGATCAATCAATATTTTTTTTATTTCAAGAGGCATTTTTGTCGAAATTTTAGTAATTTTTTAGTTCAAATACAATTAAAATTGTAAGTACTACTAATTAATTTATTGTAACACCTTTTTACATTGTTTTGTCGCGACCACTGCTGTTCGGACCTGTTCGTCAGCCTACAACACGATCATACGAGCAATCGCCACTGCGCAAGCGCGCGAGCTGTGCGAAGCAAAGAGAGTAGGAACATTTCCCTCTCTTTACATTCCCGTCTTGCTTCGGCGTGTCTTCCATTCTTCATCTAGCCTACTTCCGTTCCATCCAATTCCGTCTCGCCCAAACAAACTTACCCTGCCTTAATAAAAGTCTCACTTTAAAAAAGATAAAAATTATTATTACATAAACATTAAAATTGTACAGTTCTATTTTCATTTGAATTAATTAGAATGCGGAAGTCACAACACGTGTTAATATTTCATCGCTGTTCCGTAATATTTTTGTCTACGCTCAGTTATGATGCGTTCCAAGTGAAAATCGCGGAGAGTGACTTTTGTTTAACTTTGGATGCTGTAATGCGTACGTGACGATATGCACGTATTGCAGCTGGAGCGAGAACTGGTCCTTGGCGGAGAAGGAGGAGGTGTGTGCCTCTCTCATCGCGACAGTTACGGCAAACATATTAGCCTGAGCGTATCGCACCTCGCAGGAGTGTTCGAGCGGAGCCTCGCCGCTCCTTATCACGTGCTGCGCTCATTGTTGCCTTTGTGCTTTGTGCTTATGTCAGTTAATACCGCGCGCCTTTCTGCGTAATGCCGCGAGTATTACAGGATATTGTGTCCTATGGATTTTGAAAAACGAGAGTGCTCCGTCTTGATAAGATAAAAGTGTGACGTGAGTGCCGTGTACATAATAATGTGTGTCAGTATTGGGATAATCAATTTAAATTGTCTCGTAAAAGTGGAAGAAAGGTAGCAAAATTTGGTCACTTTTCTTGGGCAGTTATCTTTTTAATCAAAATCGATTCGAAAATCGATAATGATTGCTTTCTGTATTTTCGTGATAAGTTCAAAAACGTCTGAATCGATATTAATACGATTTTCTTTTCAGATATGTAGAATTATATAGAATTATTATTCACGCACACTACAGAGTACAAAATATTGAAATATTTATTATATAGAGTATTTCGTAAGTAATTACGAAATTTCAAAAAGAGTGGCAGTCGAGCTATACATGGTTACAAGATATTTGCAACAACCTATTCTTTTTTAAATTATATTTACAGAATAGTTCGTTCAAATTATACATTTTGATAAGTACTTAATGAGTTCTGGTTAAACAGTTTTGTGTGTAAGAAAAACATTGCTAACTTTTGCCACTTTATTTGTGAGAAATATATCATATTGCCAAGTTAGATGATTCTGCATTCTTGATTCACACACTGGTAGAAACAAAAGAAATTTGCCTGTTTATTGTCACTTGGCATTATTGCTATAGTTGAGAAGCCTTGATTAACATTTTTCAAAAACGTCAAGTTGTTTATAAGTAACTGATTTTAGCCGAACATTTAAATGGTGACTATCTATTTCTAAATTAATATTATTCTTTTATCCAAAAACATCCGAAATTAGCGAACAACAAATAATTTCAGTCAAATTTTGCCCAATATTTACAACTATTTATATTCTCACCACAGTGCAGAGTGATCACTACTTGCCTTCGAATCAGCGCTGTCTATTACATATTATAGTAGTGATGATAATTGGAAATTATAAAGTAATTTCAACACTAGATTTACCAAACAGTCAAAATAATTTGAACGATATTTTGCCGCGAGTACTAATTTTTCAAAGATTTCAGTTTCTAAAATTGCTCCTAACTTTTATTAGAATATATATAATTAATTTGGTAACTGTTTCTTTATACTTTCTCGGTAGTCTACTCTAGTTCTAGTGTCTATTATAAATTCATGTTTCCAAATCTTTTCTGCATCCTATACATCTTCTTTAGAGTATATTCTCTTCAGGTTTATACAGGACCTTGTTCTGCAAAAGGATAAGGTCCGATCTAATCAACTATAGGATCTTAAGTTTCCACATGAACGAATCAGATAGAGCTGGAAAGAATGGCATTACTATTGAGAAAACAGGGTCCGCAGTGAAGCATAGCGAACGATACACAGGAATTTCGAAATTTTGCCAAACTGACCTAATTGAATATAAAGCGTGCAATAGCGCCATTTTGTTTACATTGGCAGTCCAGTTTTAGCCCACATGAGGTGTAAAATAGGAAAAATCAATATCTAGGAAATACTCATTTATTCAAGCCCGTAATTTTGTTGATCTCAATGTTGTTTTTATATTTCAGTTTATTTCTTTTCTAAAACCCTTCAATCAATGTTATCTAAACAATATATGTAATTTTATACTCAAGGATGTGAATTTTTAGCAATGACAAACATTACTACACTTTATCATCGAAAACGAGGCGTATAATATAATTTATAATTATCTTGTATATAGCAATTTATGTTCGATGCTGATGATTCAAAAGCTAACTCTGTACACTCAATGACGAGCACATAACTGGTGCAAATACTTGGAAAAATTTTACTGACACTATTTCTTGTTTGCAAATTTGATATATGTTGTTACATAACATTACACAATTTAGCACTGTAATTTATAATAATAAATGAAATATAAAGTCAAATAAATTACTTTGCTTACTCTTCACTTGTTAGCATACAATTATAAAGATATGCATATAATTGTAACATAGTTATAAATTGTATGTATAATTTGTAATTACTCTGTACAAAGCTGTTTATATTCCACAGGGGTGTTCCAATGTAAATAAATCATCTTGTACACGTTAACAAGTTAAGAGTGCACGAAGTCATTTATTTCGCTTTATTTGAACACGTTTAATCACGCTGATAACTGACAGGACAAAGTCACGTCCTCTACGGTTTCGATATATGTCTCCCATTGACTGTTCAACAATTGAAGCCCAACTGCATTTCGGAGGTTCAAAAAAATTGATAAACACGTAAAGAAATTGCTTGCTATTCCCAATATATAATTTGTAAGGTTACGTAGTTCACTATAGTGTCGCAGTTTTGTAACCTATTTATTTAACACTAAATGTACGACGCTGGGTCAAATAACAGGTTTTCATGAAATATCCAAATGAAAACATTGTGCACTCGTTTTTCTTCGATCTTGTTAAAAACAAAAATGAAAATGTACAATTTTGTTATTCTCTGAAAGTTAATTTATACGTTAGTTCTTTTATTGAATTGGTTATTAACCATTATTAATAAAAGGCGACAGTTTAGTGGAAAGGATTAACTATATCCAAATCGAGAAAATATCACCTTTATTTCATAACCTGTCATTTGGCCGGTTAAGGAAAGAACAACTATATACAAAGTTAAGTTTTGTGTAAAAGCAAAATGTATTTAATTCCCACTTTATTAGCACTTTTCTATTAAACTGTCCGATGAGCGTCTGCATTAGCAATCGCTCGATTTGGCAACGCAGTTTAGCCTTCGCGGTAGTACAAGGCTATCGACGATGCAATCCTTTGCGGAACGGGTGGTGGGGCGTTTTGGAGAGCTAGATTTATGTCTAACAAGGAAAGGCCGCGCACACCGACACTCCGATATCGACGAAATTTGCAGGAACCGTAGTTTTAATACTAAAACTGCCTGAAACCAAATGAATAATTTTCACAAAATACAAATATTATTGAAGATATTTAGAAGTAGATAATGTGTATCAAAATTATTCTTACTTAAACAATTGTTGTACTGCTAAAATATTTTTTTCTTGAAAGCTTGATCCTTTCTGAACAATATGCCGTTTTCCGTTCGTCGATATTGTTCATAATAGTGGAGCTGGAATTATGAGAGAAACGTTGTTTTGATGAATAAATGAATATACATTAATAATAATCATACAAGTTTTTAATATTAGAAATACCGAAGACTATCGTATATGTGCTTCTACAAGAGAAGTATAAATTATAGAAAGAGAAAGTCGAAAACAGGAAAGAAATGTATAAAATTAATTACGTACACATTACGATACAAATCAGGACAAATTCTAGAAAATGAAATCTGAATAATTAGCACTTGTAATCAATAACATATCGTTCCAGTCATTTTGACTGTTTGACGAGTCTAGTCTTAAGGTTATCGTTCCAAAATACGTCCATATTTGCTGCTAGTGGTATTTGGGTATTTGGTTTGAGTGGCAAGAGAAAGGAGGTTGTACTTGATAATAAGGTTCTCTTTATTTATAGTTCTCCTACTTTTTTCCCACTCTTTAACACACTCTATAACTCTTTGCTCTTTATGCCATGACTCTTAGCTCTGCTCTGCCTTTGTCGCTCGAAACCCAGGGCCTTATATCGCACACACAACTCACACTTCTTTTGCTCTTCACTCTCGCACCGCTTTGTCCACAGTCATTCTCAGAAACCGTCACACCGCTTTCGTTCGATAACGGTTACTCGATCTCGCATGGATTCGTCTTCCGGTCACTCTTTAAAGGGCCTTTGAATCTCACCGCCACAGCCACCCTGTCTTTTCACTCGAATTACACAGCACTCTCTGATTTATGGGAATAATATTGTAATCATGTGTAAGATTATAGGGCGTCTTGAGTTGGTGTGGGTGCTCGTAAATAAATGTAACTCGTCAGGGATTCGATTAACAAATGTAGAGTATAAATATATTGGAATCTGAAGATTATGAATACTGTGATGTTAAGACTGAAGTCACGCCAGAACTCTTAACAAAGAAAGCAACTGCAAGAATATCATACAATTTTTGAAAGACACACTTATAACAAGATATGACATTACTGTTAGAAAATCAGAAATAGGCATGCGAATGATGAAGACTTGGGCACCACATAAGAAAATCGTAGAACGCTCACAATTCTTTGGTTGTGTTTCATTTATGGACAATCCACAATTTTCTTTGTTACCGATGAGAATGTTGAGATAGCTAATCAAATTATTTTTTACTTTTTAAAGCATTCTACTAAATTTTAGTAACTAAAACCATGTAACTTGAAATTGTTAGAAAATCAGAAATAGGTATGCGAATGCGCGTGTAGAGCAGGCCTCGTGGAGGTTGTGCAGGGCACCTCTCCCCTTCAGGGAAAAGCCAGGGTGTCATAAACCTCCAAACCTAGCCACGCTGACACAGGGAACCCAACGGCGAGCGATATCCGAGAGCATCACTCTTCGACTGACTTCAGCCTTGATAACACTGTATCACTGATCTTCGCATCAATATACTTGTACTCTACATTTGTTAATTGGATCTCTGACGAGTTACATTATTTAAGAGTACCTACACTAACTTAAGACGCCGTATAGTCTTACATTACTGTATATCTAATGACCGTATAAGGCTATGCGTACATTCAAAATCTAAATGGTGTAACCAAATTGAGTCCTAATGAAGTAAGCACAACTGTTACCCAGTGTACCTAAAGAGATTGTCACGAATATCTTAAAGGGGGGTTTGACAGTAATAAAAAATAATAAAAAAAACGGCTAAAGTCAGTCGAAGAGTAATGCTCATCGGACATCGCTCACAGCTAGGTTAGGTGTGCCAGCGTAGCCAAGTTTGGGGGTTTATGACACCCTGGGTTTTCCCTGAAGGGGAGAGCTGCCCTGCACAACCTTCACGAGACACTACACGCGCATTCGCATGCCTATTTCTGATTTTCTAACACATGATAAATTATTGAAATTAATTTTTAATATACCGAAAATCACGGACTTGTACAGGGTGAGTCACTTGCCTTTTAATCATCCCCTTCAAACTCGACTTCCAATTATTTCCATTACTAGTACAATTTGATATTATAAATAAATATCACTGCGTGGAAAAGACTTGGTAAACACTCCTTTATATTAAAATTATTCAACACTGTATAATTATACCATTTTCAACGACATATATCCATCATTGGCGATTCCAAGGCAAGTGAATCACCCTGTACATATATTTTATAAGTTTGAGATCAACAAAATTACGGGCTTGAATTAATTAAGAATTTTCTTTGTGTTTTCAACATGTTGTAATTAACCTTTAATTTTTATCCTTCAGGTGGATGTATCCCCTTGAATGAGATAATTATATTGCTTGTGAATTATGGGACTCTAAAAATAGCGGTGTATTGAATTTATTTAGTACTGTTAGCAGAGTATTCAGTCACAGTTTCATCGAAAACAATGTATATGTTTATCCCTGTATTTGTAAAAGAATGATGATCCAAAGTCATTGATAGAAGAGAAGAAATAGTAAAAATATTACAGTGGAAAATAGCCGGTTAGTTGTTACCGTAGTTTCTCGGACTGGCCGGGTACTTTTCTGTCCAACTGTATCTGATATTGATCGCAGAAATCGACGGCCCACGCAACTTTACTGAGAGATTGTACGCATTTTATCTGTTCCTGCTGATAAGAGCGGCTTCTCTTCTCACCTCCGCCAGACAGAATTGATAAGTCGCCAAAGTATATCGCGTCGCTCTCGTGTGCATTTCGAATTCAGCATTTTTGCTTTCCATCTTCCATTTTTCTTTTTTACTTCGTTGAAAAAGTTTTGTGCAAGAATCAGAAAAAGTGCAAGTACGTCTGCCTTCGGAGATTTCAGTTTAATGAGTTGCCAGGAATTGTCGTTGTGCTATTTTTAATTCAATTGGATTTTTTGAGTTTCAAGTGACCGAACCACGGAATTTGTTGCTCCTTTTGCGGTAAATTGCGCGTTCTACGCGGTTTACTTCAAATTTATTGTGCCAAACGAACTTTTTATTGCTCTGATCTTATTAATTCACTGGGACTTCGTGATTAAATATACCGATAGTTCAAAATTGCTTTTTATTGAAAAGGGATCTCGTGGAAAGTGTGTTTCTCGATTTTTCTGGTTAATATTCGTTATTCTATTTCACGCTGTTACATTTTTGGAGGAACTGTGACACCCGAAGTGACTATAGTTTTCAAAATTTAATGAATTAATAGCATTTTGGGTTTGGTGAGTGTCGTAGAGTATCTTAAAGAACATTTATTAAAGGAATCAGTGACTAACAATAAGAGTGATCAACTCGAAAGTGAAATTTGCTACCAACATTTTTCTGTCTAATTGTCGGTGTTGCAACTGTTACAGTAACTGTAACGATTTATCAATAATTGCTCAAAACAAATTGCTTTGTAAGACACTTTTTGTAAAAGCGATTAACATTTTCACAATCGCTTCCAAACCCTTATCTGCTACTTCTCGAGCAATTCTTTGCAATTCTAATTATTTCTTACGCGTTTCTTTTCTTTTATTAATTATTTTTTATTTTTTTCAATCCATTTGTATGTTTAAAGTATTTTTCCAATTCGTTCCTTCATTTTATATGTTGATTTTTAACTTATTCCTTTGTTTTACTAAGTTTCCGCGGCTTTCATTATCTGTTCAATAAAGATCGCACATTATCACAAGTAAACTAATTCACTCGGGTTTTTAATATTACAAGCAATATTTGTTCGTTGACAGATTGTAGTACAAAGCTTTTGTTCTAAGAGCGATTGACACTTTCACAACCACTTCTTTGCTTCTTCTTTCTCATTATTTTTTCAGCAACTGTTTAAATGTTATTTTCCCGATTTTAATTTACGACCTTTTTTTTATTAGATTTCTACGATTTTTATTCTCTACTAAACGAAACTCGCAAGTGCCACAAGTGTATAAATTGAACTGAAAGAGATAGAGAAAAATTTCGGGGAGCGGCGGAAGGGAGGTTCCATATGCCGAGGAACTTGATTTTAATGCACGACAAAAGCGCGTTGTCTGGCTCGAGTGGGAATCTCGTGGCGCGGAAGTACCGAGTGATCGAACGAAATAAACTGCGAAAAGAAATTAAGGAAAAGTGAAAGAAAATTGGAGCTTCCGGTGAAAATTGTGTTACTGGCGATTGGTGTTCGACAACGATGTTGTTGCGGGGAATTGCATTCGCGGAAGCGCGGCGAAGTGCCACTAGGCGGGTTTTCAAACCCCAGCAGAACAGTGAGAAGGAGAACAATGCACGGAAAACACTCTTTCCGACTGCATCGGACGATCAGCAGAATTCAACTATGTCTTTTAACTTCGTAAGTTCTGATTTTTACGTTTCTATATAACGAAACAGTTAAGTGGGTATTCCCCTTTGATCACATTCCCCAATTGAGGTTTCTGGGATTTTTTAATAATAATTAAGGCACAGCTAATTTTGAACAAAAACTATTTGTATATTTGCATATCCATATAAAACTTTCATGATTTTTTTAAAGCCGTTTCACATTGTAGTCCAGGTGTGACGTAAACCGTCATTCATTCCTCTTTTCCCATGGTGCGCACGATAACTTCCGCTAAAATTATAGGAAACTAAAAAAACAAAATTATTAGTGTTTAGTATAAACGTGGCTATCGGCTGAATTACGGAGAAAAAATTACAACTTGTTTTGGAAAAATGGCGTCGAGTTGAAAATCAAACATTATATTATTGTTATTATACTTGACGCCATTTTGTCAAAACAATTTGTAATTTTTTCGCCGTAGTTCACGCGATAGCCACGTTCACACTGTGTTGCATATGGTGTACATCATATGCAACGTGTAATATGCTATTGCTTATTTTCATATTTCATTTTTGTAGACTTATATTTTTTCAGTAAACGGGATATTATGTATGATTTACCTTTTAAACTAATTATTTTATTTCGTGTTTTCACGACATTGATATAAATCTATACAGTGGGGGACAAATAGTAAAATATGTTTTATACTTACCTTTTTGTATTTTGTATTTTTATGTCATAAATTTTCAATCGACATTCAAATGCATTAGTAAAGATTACATCTTGAACCTTGTAAATAGTACCCCAGACCTATGTAATTAATAATTATATTGTAATTATTCACTAATAAATCTATGGAGCCTAAAGATACATAAGAAACACAATTTAAGTTTATGGTAATAATATTGTTTTGCATAGACGTTGATCGCAACCATTTCTACGGATTGTCAACTTACTTTCGGCCCAGACTGTATAAATGTATTTTTGCTTCATGAATAACGCGTTTTTTGAAAACAAGTAATTCTGATCTTTTCGGTTGATCCATAATAAAGGGTACACCCATTTATGGTAAAAATGCGATGAAACATGTTAGATCTATGTTTTCCCTTCTTCCCTAAAGATACATACCTTAAAGTAGTTGTCGGGCAAATCCACTTCTATTACAATTTGTCTGAAATTGTTGTGGTATACAGTAGAACATGTCGTATCCGAATCACGTTACCTGTTATATCATTTTTATGGTTCTTCTTGAAATCCACGAAGACTGGTATCAAGAAAGATATTAAAAATAATATATGAGAGTGTTCAGATCATAGAACAATTCAAATCATATTTAATTAGTTACAACAATTAGAACATCGGAATCACGGTTTCCAAATTTTCTATTATTCTGACACTCTTATTTCTTTTTTATGATTTTTCGTAACATACAGTCTGTATGATGGCTATAATTAAGAAAAACCATAAAAATAATACAACGGGGTCTCTGAATAGTAAAAAGTTTGAATAACTTGATTCACACCAGTTTAAACTCAACTGACTATCTACGAGAGCGTATAATTTCGGTTAACCCATTGTGAACCAGGTTGGGGTTAATTCATCCCAACGGTTTTAAAACTACAAACGATCTGGCTTTTCAGGTAGTCAAAAATTGAAATATTTGTATGTTTATGTTTCTGTTTTTATAATATATAATTTACTTTTAAAAGATAAGTCTTTGTTCTATGAAATATCATTTTAAAGTACAGTTTTATTCAAAAGACATATATTTGAGAACGAAAATAATCTTTGGGTAAAATTAACTCCACACGATTTACGGCGTGATGATTCTTTTGGTTTACTTCTCCTGAGATTTTCTTTAAACCTTAAAATAATCTTTATACGATCTTGCAACAAATCACCAATTTTTCTTGTACTTGTACCACACCATTTCCGAGATAAGCGACTTCGAAATTGAGACTTTATACATATTCTGCACAGCCGAACTCATCAGCCACTCTCATTATTAACTTTAATTGCACAACTACTCTTAAGAATCGCATAAAAAACTAACCCGTCATTCGTCAAGACTCTATAAATGAACGCAAACATTTTCAGATTTTGTCAAACTTGTTACTGCTGAAAACAAAAAAAAAAAATTTTCGTGAAAGGAAGGAGCTAATTAACTAACCAGAAATGGTGTCTATATAATTCGCAATATCGCATACGTTGCACGGTAGTTTGTGTGTGTAATTAAATTGACGTGCATGCATCAGGCGTCTCTGCCGTTATAGGGGAATGCGGGGTAAGACGAGAATGCCGATGATAATTAGAGATAAAATCAGATACACTGTTTAGATAAGATTGATTGAACTGTTTCCAGAAATGAAATACACATTGAACTAGAAACTTATGCAACTTCTCGATGATAAAATGCGGTAATGTACATCATTGTTAAAATTCACATCCTTCGCAGTATAAAATTATATAATATTGAAATAACAGGAGGAAATTCGTATCTCTTGAATGCATTTACCAATTTCCTTGCTCTTTAGCTCATTGGATTCAGAAAAATAACTTAGGCTGTGTTTAATTCATAAGTTATGTCTGCAAGCTGTAACTTTTTCGGAAATCCAGGTGAAAGTTTTATATCGATCGAGAACCGCTACACATCGGGATAAGTTGCCTCGGCTTCTCGCGCTGTATACCTATAGTTAATTACTTGGCGCGGTATTTCGGGTCTCCTGATCAAAGCTTTTCCAAAAATGAAACACATTGAACTAGAAAGTTATGTAACAAAATCACAGGCTTGAATAAATTATTGTTTATTAAATATTAATTTCTCTCATATTACCCCTCATCTGGAGTAAAATGAGACTGCCAACGCGAACTAAATGGTGCTATGGTACAATTTATACCAAACTAGGCAACATTTTTTAATATGTCTATTTCGCATAGAAAGGATTATTTTAGGCAGACTCTGCATTTGTCGAGGAAGTTGGGCCACAAAATCATTTTCTTATGATTTTCTTTAAACTTTGATAGAACATCCTTTATAAGGTCTTACAACTACTAGCAAAATTTTATTCGACTTGACCATGCCGTTTCCAAGATAATGGACTTTTAAATTGATACTTTTAACATGGCAGACATAACGAAAACTCATCAGTTATTAACATTATTAATTTTATCTGGAATACTTTTACTTAAGAATCGCATAAAAAACTAACCCATGTTTCATCAACATTCTACGAATGCGTATAAATTTTTGCAGAATTTTTTACCATTTCGTTTTTGCGTAATACAGTTAATAAAACTTACATTTCCGAGAAATCGAAGGCGCGAATTGATATTGACTAACTAAACTGAATGACGTTGCCGCTATTGCCTTCAAGTGCGTGCGTATGGGTTTAGAATCTATCGATATATGCAAGCTTGTGTGTGTTGGGGACAGGCGTTAATAAAAGTTTAGTCCACCAGCAAAGCGATGCAAAGCGAAGTTAACAGTTCCATCGGCGAGCGATAAACTTTTGACTGCTACTGTCGCAACCCAACTAAGGTAGGGTCGCTGGTTAATTGTCTTTATCCGATACCTAGACTATTTTTGCCATTCCAACGAAAACAGTTTTCGATAGACAAAGGTCCAAGGTACATATTGAAATATATTTCAGATTCGGCGATCGTTGCCTTCGATATTTCATTTAAAAGTCAAAAGTTTATGCAAGTTTCTTGCATTGAATAATTAATCTACGAACCATTCAAAAAATATATTTAAATAGAACGGCCTTTCCCAAGTAAAACAAAATTTGAATCATATTGATACGACCAATAGTTTCTTCAGAAAAAATTTTCCCGCAATTGTCTATTTTCGCCGATGCGCGAAAACGTCGACTTTGGCGGTCTGTATTTTCTAGCCAAAGACCCCCCCTTAAGTCATCTCAGGAACAACATACTGAACTTTCAGCAAAATCCGACATCACCAAAATCCAGCTTCTCAGTTGGCGTGGAATGACCCAGTTGTATCAGTACTGTACCATCCAAAAGTCAACCGCTGGCCGAAGGAACTGTTAACTTCGCTTTGCATACTGCTGGTGGGCTAGACTTTTGTCAGCGCCTGTCTTCATACAAGCTTGAATATACCAATAGATTCTAGACTCATACTCACGCACTTAAAGGCGATAGCAACAACGCCACTCAGTTTGATTAGTGAACGAGCGCCTTCAATTTCTCAGAAATTTGAGTTTTATTAATTTTATTACGCAAAAACGGGATGGTGAAAAATTCAGCAAAAATTTGTACGTATTCGTAGAATATCGATGAAACACGGGTTAGTTTTTTATAAGATTCTATAGAAAAGTTAAGTCGTTAAAATTATTAATGTTACTAACTAGCGGGTTTTGGCTATGTCGCACGTATGAAAAGTGCCAAATTCGAAGTCCAATAAAATTTAGCCAGCAGTTGCAGAACCTTATAAACATTCTTCTGTCAAAGTTTAAACAAAATCTATAGAAAACTGCAGGCTGAAACGGGAATGCCAACGATACTTATAGATAAAATCACATGTATTGTTTGGATAACATTGACTCAAGCATTTCCAGAAATTAAATAGACTGAAGTATAAACTTATCCAGTAATATTGAGATCAACCAAATCTCGGGCTTGAATAAATTATTGTTTGCTGAATATTAATTTCTTCCATTTTACCTTTTATTTGGCGTAAAATGGGAACGGAAACGTAAACTAAATGGGACTACCGTATGTAGGAAATAATTCTGAATGGGATGCTAATCCTTCCTCGCTTCTCAGGATACGTAATGTTTTATTAATAAAGATATATAATATGTTCAGCACTACACTTTTTAACTACGCCCATCCACGCTTTGCTCGACGGTACAACGCTATCCTCTCGCAATCTTCACTGCTCAACGCTTCGCTCGTCTCTGCCCCGCTCAAACGCTTCTCCGGCTTTCGCCTCGCCACGCGACTCTCGTCTTTTCTTTTCGACGCTGACCACACACACAATACTATAACGTACACATATGCATATATAAACGCACCTTACACGTATAATTACATTAAATTTAGATAGTATTTTAAAATTTTTAAATTACTCTATTTCTCGACACGGTTCATTGCAAACGCTGTTTTCTTCATAGCAACATCATTTCCTTCTCCTCTCAATGACCCGCTCATGTGTAAAATGTAGTATCTATAATTTATAGTTGTTTATACAGGTCGCGGTTCGGTCTTGCACCTGTTTACTTCGCACTCATCTTAACTTTTCAGTCGTGGAAAGGTCATTCACTTGTAATTAAACGGAGTTAATCCTCAGAAAAACTCCATATGTGAACATACAGTGGATAAAAAAAGTGTTCGCTCAGCCAGATTTTATGAAGTTTATTTTCTTGAAAGAGAAAACATTCTGCTTTGAAAATATTTATTTTCTTTCAAAAAGGAAACTTTTGTTTATAAGAAAACATGTTTCTTCTAAAAAAAAGAACTTTATTTTGTATCTAAATTTACTCCAAGGAAAGAAGTATGCGGGAACATTTTTTTACAACGAATAACATAGCACTACTATTTTATAAAGTGCCATATTGCAAAATGAACGCGACAAAAAATGTAATACAGAGAGTCGCAGCTGGCAAATGATACCAATTCTGAAGGATGACGCGGGAAATGAACAATGAATCGTGCTTTTTTTTTCATTGCAAATTTTCCATTGGGCTCATTGGTCTCGACATATATTTCCTCGTTTATTCAGTGCGACACACGTCGATAAGCTATCACTGATAACATCTACTTACGGGACATCATCTCTCTTTGCAACACTTCCTGTGAAAATAACAGTATCCTGTAGCTGGTATCTCGACGGAGATTAGTTTCAGGTATCAAAGTACGATAAACAAAATTCGAAGTGCTTCATGCAGGCTTTGAAAACGATTAATGAGAAAATTTATTGCATAGAACCGGAGGCGTGGACGATAATGCTTTTTAACGGATCTGACACTTCGGTTGAATGAAAACAGCTTTAAAACTCATTATGGTATTGCTTATATGTAGATTGTCATTAATTCTACAATTGAATAAAATACTACAAATAAAATAAATAATATTAATTTTACAATTTTTGTCGATTATAACGAGATCGACACAGGATACAAATTGTACCCAAGATTTGGGATACTGATTAAATTGTTGTTGGGTAAAGCAGGGGTGTTAAATGATGAAAAATAGTTTTTGTTAATAATTGTTCCACGCTCTAGGTATTGGTTTACCTCTTTTGCTGTTTCAACTCAGAGATTCGCTAATTGTAAATGAGCCCTTAGCCACCATTGGTGCTTCTTCATGCTCATTATACATTCCCTTTCACTCTCACTTCTTATTAGACATTCACGCCATCACCTATCACTTACATTCATCTATAACATTCGTACCTTATACACACCAAACACAAAATATTTCACAAAATTAGAATGGGACCAAACTGTAAACTTCCTTTATATGATAGGCAAGGTTTCATCCCGGTTGGTCCATCCATCTCCGAGTTTTCGCCGGACAAACATTAAAAAAAATATAACGGTCGAATTGAGTACCTCCCCTTTTTCGAAGTCGGTAATAACTAGTACTATGTCCGAAATTAGTCCTTTACCTGAAATCCACCGTCTTCCCCTGCTTTTCATTTGATTTTGTAAGCCATACAATCAAACAATAACTGTCACGGAATCCATCTCGTAGGTAAAGAATTTGAAATAGATATAGGTGTGGAAGAATTAAGCGGCAACACAGAAATTGTGTAGGGTAGATATCCGCTTGAGGGAAACGCCAGGGTTTTATAAACTTCCAAATTTGTTCACGGTGACAGGAAGTTGACCAGACAGCGAGCTGTCATCGAGAGCATCACTTTTGAACTGACTTCAGCCTTGAAATATGCTGTAATATTCCCTGCCTTAAATATGTCAATATGTACACGGTGATTCACTTGCCTTTGGATCGCCAGTGATGGATATAGGCCGTTGAAAATGGTATAATTATATGGTATTAAGTAATTTTAATATAAAGCAGTATTTACCGAGTCTTTTCCACTCACTGACATTTATTTATAATATCAAATTGTACCAATAATGGAAATAATTGAAACTCGAGTGTGAAGAGGATGATTAAAAGACAAGTGACTCACCCTGTACAGTGGGGAAAAAAGTATTCGCGCACCCAGATTTTTTAAAGCAAATTTCCTTAAGGCAGTTGTATGGAAAAGTCGTTTTCTATTGATTTTCTTGAAATTTTAGTGGGACAATCTTTGCGTGATCCTGCAACTACTGGCCAAATTTTGTTGAACTTGATCGTTCCGTTTCTGTGATAATGGGCTTCGAAATTGGCACTTTTAATACGTGTGGCATAGCCAAAACGCGTCAGTTAGTCACATTAGCGATTATAACGGTTTAACTTTTCTATAGAATCCTATAAAAACCTAACCCATTTTTCATCAATATCCTACGAACGCGTACGAATTTTTACAGAATTTTTTACTGTCTCGTTTTTACGTAATACAGTTAATAATACTGAAATTTCCGATAAATTGAAGACGCTCATTGCCTACCCAAGCTGAGTGACGTTGCCGTTATCGTCTTCAAGTGCGCGTGTATAGGTCAAGAATCTATTGGTATATGCAAGCTTGTATGTGTAGGGGACAGGCTCTGACAAAAGTTTAGTCCACCAGCAGTATGCAAAGCGAAGTTAACAGTTCCTTCGGCGCGCGGTTGACTTTTGACTGGTACAGTACCGTTAAAACTACCTTGAAAGTGAAACATTCTTCTTTAAGAAAATTAGTTTTTTCTTAAAAGAAAACCTTTTTTCCATATGAAGATTTGTACCAAAAACAGGAGTGTGTGTAAACAATTTTTTTTTATTAACTGTAAAAATCTTAATGGATAATTCTCTTGGATTCCTGAATCCTCCGGGCTGACTTTTATCTCCTAGGTCCACATCCCCCGCTACGGACACTGTTACATTTGTTGCGTGTGGCATTACACAACGATAAAAATTGTTACAGAGATAGTAATATGAAGCCTCTATCACAACTTATGCAATTTCTGCAATTACATAATATATTATGTAAAACGACCAACGATCGGTCTCTTTCTTTTAATTCCGCTCAGTATAATGGTAGTCCAATTTACAATTTCAAAATGCCCCCTTGAAAGTTTACTGGAAACTGTCCGTCGATTGTTTCCCGGAGTCCTTATATGTGTAGGAATAAGAGTTAGATAATGTGTAATGCTGAATAAATGTGAAAAGTCTGAAGAAAGAAAGTGCGAGCACATATTGAAAGAATGTCACCCCAAAAATATTAAAATATAACAAAACGTCAAGTAGTCAATTTAGAAATGCCAATTTATTATTTATTATTATAATTTAGAAATGATCAAAAATAGAAATGTATATCACTGAAAAACGAAAGCCAAGTCATGATTCAGACATAATTAACATACAACAAAGCCAAGTTTTTATTCAATGATACTTAAATTTAACTTGCAGCTCTAAAATTTAAAAAAAGACGGCGTATGAGTCTGTCTATATGAACGGTGAAAAACAAATACGAGAATGAATAATATTAAGGGCATGAGGCGGGTGGAAAACACAGAGTCCAGCTAGAGTTCACATCCACCCAAAGTCCAGAGTTCAAACAAAGTCCATACAGAGTTTAGAAAGAGTCAGAGAATTACAGAGTTAAAAGAGTGGAGTAGGTGAAGTACGAAATAAAGAGTTTCCCCATTAACGTATCGTGCATTACTGGTGGATAGCCCGAATATTCCTACCACAGAAATATTCAATCCCACATATGCATGATGAGAGTCCGTTAGGGATCATTCCTTTTATTTTTATTTCTTATTGTCGACAGTTGTCTCGAGTCTCGACGTGTGTGTCGAGCAGGCTCACTCGCATTGACCAACACTTATCCAAGCTCTCCCTACAGCACAATACACGCACGTGTTCACGCAGCTGCGTGAAGTACACTGACCTATATCTATATCTATTCCCTTCGCTTTCTTTTTGCGTCAGGTGCCTCACTTCTAAGGTTTCATTTTCTGAGAAGTGTATATAAGATTAAGGTCTCTCCTGCACACGACAGACTCTCCGTCGCCCATTATTTATACTTCTATTTGTACACGTGTTTTTTGTCGGCTAGATTGTTCACAATGGATTCCTTTGTTGCATAAAATTACCTACTGAATATTCCAATAGAACGTTGACATAGGATGGATAGTGGATAGAATAGTTGGTCATTGATAGTCTATCGTGTGCGGCTGCCCTAAGGCTGTTGGTATTTTACTTTCCATTCATTTTTAACACATCCGTTGGAGGTTAAAGTACGGGCTGTCCCTAACCTCTAGTGGAGGTACTTTCGAGAAGGATGTGTTACAAGTTTTGTTGTTTGGAATATTTATTCTAGAAATATTTCGTCGTTTCGAATTGTCGGTTGATGTCCGAATTCCTATTGTGGGGAATAGAATGCTAGTGAGTGAGGTGAAAGCAATGGCGGACTGTAGTTCCAAGAAGTCGAGATACGAGGGGTGATGCATGTTGTGTGGGGTGACTCGAGAGTTGGTAACAACAGTTTGGGTCGGACGAATGAAGATTGCAAGAAAACTGGGAACAACCTAGGACGACATTATGGGTTTGTTCGGAGTGGCGGTTTGCTCGGTTTCCAACCAGTTTGGGACTTGCTTTCCCGTAAGGTGCTGCTGCGTCTGACGATTGGAAACTGGTTCAAAACTGAGCAAACTGCCACTCCGAACAAATCCTATATTTGTAAGACTATACGGCGCACAGTGGACATTGGAACTAAATTGTATTTTATTGTAACCAGAACGTATTTATCGGTGTTCTTTGGATAACTTATCACATATGTTGTATGATTTTGATGTTGTCCTTTTATTTTGATACTATAACTGGAGTCTCTCGCCTTGAAACCAGATGGTGCGTTTTTTGGAGATTCTGAAAATGCCAGCATATTTTGTCGACTACTACACTAATGGGTCAAAGAACACCGATAAATACGTTCTTGTCACGATAAAATACAATTTAATTCCAATGTCCGCGTTTTCAGCGTTTGAACCCACTGTGCGGCATCTTGAGTTTGTGTGGGTACTCAAAATAAATGCGACTCGTCAGGGATTCGAATAACAAGTGTGGAACACAAATGTATTGATATCTGATGATCAAGAATACAGTCGCGCCTGAAGTCAGTCCAACAGTGATGCTCTCGGACATCGCTCGCCGTTGGGTTACCTGTGTCAGCGTCTAGCCACGTTTGGGGGTTTATGACACCCTGGATTTTCCCTGAAGGGGAGAGGCGCCCTGCACAATCTCCACGTGGCCTACTCTACACGCATATTCTCATGCCTATTTCTGATTTTCTAACATATTCTTCTGTTGTTCTTTTGGACCAACTACGTTTCTTTTTTTTTAATTAACACCTCAAAATGCCGCACTATGTGCAGGAAATAATTCTGAATGGGATGCTAATCCTTCCTCGCTTCTCAGGATACGTAATGTTTTATTAATGAAGATATATAAATATGTTCAGCACTATACTTTCTAACTACGACCATCCACGGTTTGCTCGACGCTACAACGCTATCCTCTCGCAATCTTCGCTGCTCAACGCTTCGCTCGACTCTGCTCCGCTCAAACGCTTCTCCGGCTTTCGCCTCGCCACGCGACGCTCGTCCTTTCTTTTCGACGCTGACCACACACACAATACTATAATATACACATATGCATACAATATAAACACACCCTACACTATGTAACCATAATAAGTATGATAAGCGCATCCAACGTGCTTGGAAGAGGTAATGTCTCTTTACACCATAAGAAATGCGACGGAAAAGCACCTTTCCATGGGGTCAGCGATAAACACGAATATGAAGTCTACTTAAGGGGGTGTAGGATAGTTAACCTTTACATTTTTATAAATTGTATAAATGTTGGTGTGACTAAACCAATCACTTGGTGAGCACAGTCATTTTACCTTTAATTAGTATACTTGTACAGAGTCATTTGAGGTAAAAACATTTAAAATCAAATAAACAATAGGTCAGTTATTAATTGTTAAAGATTACAATATTAATTATGCATAATAGTACTCTGCGGAGGATTTCTTTGGTACGGTTGGTCCAGTGAAGATCAGTTTTTACAGAGTTCTTTTTTAAGATCATAGCTAAGGCGGGGACCAAAATCGTGCAGATAAGTCATGTGGAAGTTGGTTAAAACCAATTGTTTATATTGTTAACCAATAAAACTCTATTTTCTGTAACTATTTGGTTATGCTAAATGTACTAAATGATTGAATATAATAACAACTGTGGCCCCTGCTGTAACAGGTGGTACAGTGAATAATTGTGCAAAAGCGGAACCCATTTGAACCAATAGTTTTGGAAAAATCATCCGCAGAGTACTATTATGCATAATTAATATTGTAATGTTTAACAATTAATAACTGCCTTATTGTTAATTTCATTTTAAATGTTTTTACCTCAAATGACTCTGTACAAGTATACTAATTCAAGGTAAAATGACTGTGCTCACCAAGTGATTGGTTTAGTCACACCAACATTTATGCAATTTATAAAAATGTAAAGGTTAACTGTCCTACACCCCCTTAAGGTTGCTGCTACACTATGCGTTTTCAACGCAATGTTTCAAAGGCGTCGTCGCTCGAGGGTAAAGATAGAAAAAGGAGTGACTGCTCGTGCTTTAGCCTCCAATGGATGCGTTGAAAAACGGATGGAAAACGTAGTGTTTCAAAGGCGCCAGTACTCGAGGGTAGGGAAAGGATAGGAACTGCCAGTGCTTCAGCCTCCAACGGATGCGTTAGAAACGTATGGAAAATACATGGTGTAGCAGTAGTCTAAGTCTGAGATCTCAGTACTCCATTTGTAACTTGGAATCACTAAGATTCTTTTTGTGGCGGGGAGATTGATTTTATGAGATGGATATGTCCCAATATGGCGGCTTAAAAAATCGAAATTCATCAAATTTACACAACATTGCATCAAATATTCGGTCCGCCATTTTGAATTTTTGAAAAATAAAAAGTTAAAAAAAGTATATAGATTTCATAAGAAAACTGTACAAGAATCATATTTTTCGCTTAGGTATTGTGTTACAGAATTATGAACTAAAGTCCATAAAAACCCAATGGCCATCAAATGGGAAACAATAGGTGGCTTGTGGCACGTGTTAATACTAAGATGGAGCATTGAAACTTTGGGAGTATTTTTTTTTAATTATTTGGAACCAATCTAGAGGGTGCAGTCATCAAAATTCAAAAATCACCTAAATAAGTGTCACTCAAGTGAGGATGGGTGACAGGTTATTGAGCGGGTATAGATTAGTAGATCGGTCGAGGTTAAGGTGGTAATAAGACTAGGGAGTTGTGGAGAAAAGCGGTTGGTAGGGAGAATGTTGGCTATGAGTCGTGTATACATATACTCATACATGACAGTCGTGTATGAGTCATGAGACGAGAGTGCGTGTCTACCTGTGCGATAATTTTTACATCGAGTATTACAATCTTGATGGCATAATAAACAAACACTTTTTCATTTGCAACAATCACACTTTTGTGATCGTATTTTTTGTTAACTGGCGTTAGAATCCTGTTAACGATTTTAGGCTTTACTGATTTACGATAATCAAGCTCACATCTGCGGACTTTCTTAATTATTTCCGCTTTCGTCTCTCCTTTTCTAAGTAACTTTCTCCAGCTGCATTTTATTGACAATTCTTAAAGAATATCATAAATCAGTCATTTATATCATCTGGCATGCAGATGTCTTTTTCCTGAGGCACCGCCACCCCGGATTAACGACCAATCCTGTTATCATCGTAGAGCCAGGCGGCGACCCTTCGGGACGTCATTCAAGCGGGAAAAACCCAGCCGCCCTTCTTTCGTAGTAGTAAATTTCCGTATCCCTTCGTTTCTTTCATTACGCTCTTTTCCGCTTTTTCCTACCAATCACCTTGGCTTACCCCACCTCAAGGTCGTTCACGAGGGAATTTCATAGTTTTTTTTATATTGGCGTTTTCTCAGATTTACCACTACAACAGATCTTATTTTCTTGCTTCTCAGAAAGTATGATTTAGATAATAATAATGGTATTATAAATGAACTTTTTTATGTTTAACAAGAAGGAAACAAACAAGTGCATTGTAGAATCGGAATTTAAAATCGATCAATTGATCGAGGGTTGGTATGGTTAGTGGTAAAATCATTGAAATAAATTGTTTTCAATTGATTTTATAGCTCTTCGATCAAAATCGAAAATATGCAGTCAATTTAAAAGCACATTTTGTTCCTCTTATCTCACACTCAATATACAGATAATTTGAATATGTGTTCCCGGAGGAAGTTTGCGTGAAACTTTTATCTATGTAAAATTAGTTATGGCTTCAGTTTCCAATCTGAATAAATTTGATTGATCGGCCAGTTGAAAAAATTGCGGTAATAACTAACGTTATGTTTCCGTGACTTTTATTTCGCGGCAATCACTTTAGACCATTTTCCACCTACATTTTCAATATTTTAACTTCCCCACCCTGGCAAATATTCTTTTTGTAATTAATACATATAACATTAAACTTGTACACTTTGATGTGCAATTTAATTAAATTTATCTGGAGCACATTTGCATGTGTCCCAGAAGTTTGCAATACTCTGGTTCATTTATTAGTTATAACGAATTAAGAGTTAGAGAAGAACACAAGTGTAACCCATTATATTAACCCTTTGACGGTGTTTGACGAGTATACTCGTCATGAGGAAAAATAAATTACCTTTGCTATAAAAATCGTTCTTATTATAACAAAACAAAAAGTTGTTTCATCTCTTAGAATAAAGAAATCAAATAAGCAATAAATTTTTCCAGTTTTTATGAAAATAATGTTATATTTAAAACAAATGAGTTAAGATGGCAGGAAATTAAGTATACTCGTTATCGCTTGATTTTAACCGCGCACGTAGATAGACATTTTCAACAAAGAAATTTCTATCCGAAATTCTATGCTTAAAGGGGTGAAAATTGAGTCCAATGTTTTTTCGAAGAAAGTACTATTTAAGCTGGAAACTTGAAGTTTGGTCGAATATTTTAGTGAATTGAACTTTTTCAAACAAATAAAGGATTCTAAGGTTTTCTCAAAATTGTCAATTCAAACGCTCAAACAATGTTAGGTAACAAGTTTTTACTTTATTACATGGTGGTAAAATTGTACGCATAATATTGTCTGTTATGATTGCAATATTGTCTAAAATAAATCTATAAAAAGGATGATTTCGTAACTATTGCGAGTATTAAAAACGTGGATATCATCGAACAATAATTTTTACCGACTTCGAAAACAAGGAGGTACTCAATTCGACCGCTATATTCTTTGTCTGTTTGTTTATTAGCACTCTGAAATAGAAAGAAATCAACGAGCTAATTATCGAGCAATAATAAAGGAGAATTGTTTATTATATTGTTGCAGGAAGGTGAGGCGATCTCGCTCGTCGCCACAGCGTCCAAGCTGGCCGCCGTGGAGGATGCGGCTCCAAAGGGGCCCGAGGCTCCTCCACTTCGACCGAGCAGCACCCTCAAGGTCTCGCCCACTGCTAGGGCGACCCTTCAGGCCCTGCGTTCACCGCGATCGAGACTCATCGGACAGCAACCACCGCAGCCCACCACCCGAGACGCCGAAACCATCACAGGTTAGTCCCATTTAGTTTTTACATGCTTTCATTTACAGTGCATAAAAATAGTATTCGAAAAAGTATACCTCTTTTGTTGCAGTAAATCTTTACTAATCTTTACCTTTATGTTTATATTCACAGTTCTTATATTTATAGAGCGGAACTACACGTGTGTGCAAAATTTTAAGAAAATCAAGTCGGTATAAATGGCCTTTTCTCGTAGTACACTTTGATATAGAAGAAATTTTCTTTTTTAAGAACAAACAAATTTGGTTAAAGAAGAAAATTTTCCTTTTAACACTAACTGTACCGGCTGTTTATAATCGGTTATGAAATAAAGGTTATATTTTTTCGATTCGAGTATAGCTAATTGTTAATTTGAGGGGGAACCCCAACCTAGAAACCTTAAAAATAGATGCGTTTTCAGAATGTTTTTCTGAAAAAATGTGCGTGATGTAATTGATCAATATTGTTTTTACTTCTGGACAGCTTTTGCGGAAATTTTAGTCATTTTTTAATTCACAAATCCAAAAGTAAAATTAAACATTCAAAAAGTAGGTTGAAACCTCTGACCTATTGTTAGTCATGTCTTGAAATCCATTTTTGACCCACTTCTACCGAGCCGATTTTCTTGATATTTTGCAGACGTACGTACATGGTTGCAATGATAATGCAATATTTCGTCAAATTTGAGTTGACTCTTACGAACAGATAAGCTCAGCAATATGCGTATCTGTATCAAAAGGTCATATTGTTACTGAGTACAAATCGAATTAAGTGACGGTATGTCGGTGGTTAACAATACGAAGTAATAAATATAAAGTAAACATTAAAAATATTATCTCGCAGCTTATAAGATAATATAAATGCAACAAATGCAGTGTCAAAAGTTCTGGCGAGTGTAAGAGAAAATGCGGGTGATTTTTTCAAAAAATATAAAAGGACGAAAAAAGAATGGAAATTCGTAAAAAAAATAAAAAAAATACGCGTGGCTATCACAACATTCTTGGTGATATGTGACTAAGAAACAAAACTCAATGAACACATTTTTACTATTTTTTTTAGTAATTTCATTAATTTTATTAATCTTTCACAATTATTTTTGATTTTTTAGTGCATTCAACTAAAACCGTGTAACTTAAACAAATTTTTTATTTATTTTTATTTTGATCTTATCCTTCATTTGGTATAAATAGACCCCACACACGCACAACTATCACAAGTCGATTGGAGGAATAAAAAAACTAGCAACAGAATCCCAAACATGATTGCGCATCTATAAAAATCCTAATTGCCAATTTTATTCTCTCAACCTGCAACAGTAGGTTCATGTCGATCTTGCACGATGAAGCGTGAAAACACTGTTTTTATCGAAAACCAAGGGTGTTAGTCATGCATGTCTAATAACAAAATCGAAAAAGACAAAATTATAACTAATCTAACTCTCAGTTGACTGTACATCGCAACACGATCGATTGTGATAAATCCATCCATTCGAAACAAAATAATATAGTAATACTTAATAACATAGTGACAATTAATTAATAATTATCTAATAATATAACGAATCTTCTTTTACATAAAGAATAACTTATAAACTTAATCGAATTCGTTGAAAAACGCTATTGTTTCATGAAATGTAAATGACATGCATTCAAATAGGACACCAAATTGGAAATAGAATATATAACCAAACAAAAACTGTATAAAAGGAAACTAATATTCATATTCAATGATTAAGGGAAATATTCGGACACTAGAATGTGGGAAACGTCATGTCTCAAAATTTCAGTTGTTTACAAACTAAGCGCATTGGATATCTTTTGCAACAATGACTACTCAAATAAAATGGTTCCAATTTAAAAATAGGTATTGCTGAAAATTAAATAGCTATATTCTTTCAAATTAAATCCTGCTATAAAGGGAAATCCCGTAAATCTTAATGATAAAACTATGAACATAATTATAGTTATAGAATATATTTGGTATAAACCACCATATAAACGAGTATCTTGATAAGTTATCGAAGAAGGTGTTTGTAGCAACAGCTCCGATTCTAACCAGGATGTGTTGCGAGTCATTCGCAGAAGGTACGAAAGAAAACGAAGTAGCATTTCTGGTCCCTGCAAGTAGGGCAATAACCCGGTTTCGTGGCTGACTCACGTTTCCGAGAACATCTAAATCCGTTGACGATGGGGTGAGACGGCACGGCTGCCTGCACTTGGAGAATCTTTCCCATTTTTGACTAGAAGAACGAGAGCACAGTGACCATATTTTTTTTTATTTACTTATTTATTTTTCTAACTTTTTGGCGTTCTATAATTCAGCAGGAACTCTTATAATTTCGTCATGTCCATCCGTTCAGCCGTCTATTACAACCACTTCCCTTCCCTCCCTTTAATTTTGTTATCTTTTTATTTAAAAATCTAAAATAAATTGTGAAAATAGTGTTTACTGAGTACTCTCAAATCAAGTTATGACGGTATTTGTAAAATAATAAGTTTTGGAAAAAATACAACCGGTTTTCAATTTGACAAGATTCTACCTACGATATTTTCCACATGATTTCAGTAAAAATTACAGTTCTTACTGTATAAGGAAAGGGTGGCAAGATTCTATATTTTCTTTTCTTATCAAAATTCTATACCGGTTCCATATTTTCGACACAATTTCTATAAAAATTATAATTGTTTACAATGACTATTTTTTTGCTTGGTATTTTAGTAATTTATAAGACAACCGTTTTGCTTAATACCTTTCTTCATTTATATATTTTAAATAATATTTTTGAAAAAGAGATACGTTTTGTAATAACAATTCATAGAGTAAATAATGCTTTGCATTTTGTCCCTTTCGACGGAAATAGGTAAAGGTTAAATAGCTTCGGTGGTTCTAGTCTTAATGTATCGATGCCGGAAGAAATGTTTCAACCGAAATACATTTTAACAAGTTGAGAGCATAGAAGTATAGTTTTCGCGCATTGCGTAACAGCCATCTAGCTTTCTTGGGCAAAACAGTGAAAAGCATAGCGTCATAGATAAATTTACGTGTGGACCGCTTCTGTTTCTGTTCGAGGGAATAACTGACGCATTTTCGCATTAGGCGCCGACCGAAATAGACGACCTATAAAGGGTCGACTACTTCATAATGCCCTACGCACTCAGCCAATTCGATAAAAATAAACCCGACCATCTAGTTATCTAGTAGGCAAGCTCCACTTCTCATTAGTGCACCTTTAACATTAAACGTACCACGTCCAGTCAAATGATCGGGTGCAAAATAGCATATAATTATGCACTTGCTTTTTCGTTTTTGTTAAAATTAAAAATGAAGGTAAATATTCTTTATATTATTATTTAAATGTTATTTTGTGCATTGGTTTTCGCATTAAATTGAAAATTAACTGTATACCGAAATTGGAGCAATATGGCCTCTTCTATTTCATAATCGGTCATTGGACTGGTAGAGTGTAGGAATACCTACAGCGGATAAAAAAAGTATTCGCAAATATCCCTTTTCCTAAAATTAATTTTAATATTGAAGAAAGTTTCCAGTTTAAGAGAACATAAATGTCCCAAAAGCAGAAATTTTATTTTTTAAGAAAATTTGCTTTAGGCAATCATTTTGTGCGAATGTTTCTTATCCACTGCATAGAAAGTATGGTACGTTTTGTGTTAATTATTGTGATACTATTGTTAAAATGTACCGTTTAATTATTCTAGGTTTAACACTAGGTTTAGCAAACAGTCAAAATGATTGACATTGTATTTTGTTGCAAATACTAATTTTTCAAGAATTTTATTTTCTAAAAAATGTCTTTTATTGCAATATATACATGATTAATTATATAAATTTCTTTTTCTAAAACTTATATTTCTCTTAAAGAAGAGCGTTTAGGTTAGTTTTGGCAAATAGATGTCAAAATTTGGTAATTTTTATCGCAACTTTGCAACGAGTTTATCCCCGTCAGAATTTCGAACTAGCAAAAGATTGGCACCTCCCTGCAGGTCTTTGGCTTTTATGATCTTGGTTCTTGGAAACGTAGTTTTTTTTATCGCTCCCAATCTAAAGTAGGTGGTTTCAGGTTAGGCTGCAATTGCTTTCGGAGATTATTCTCTTTCAAGTATCAACTTAATCTTACGTGTCACGCTTAGCTCGACTTCATTATAAAGTTAGGGTTTCTTCCATTTTCACTAACAATAAGTTTCAAGGTTTGCAATTTTTCAGTCGCGAAAAATTTTCAAAAAGCGAGAAACTGCTGTACAAACATTTTTTATTCAGAACTCACGATATATTTATTGATGTGGATAGTTTGCATGGTTTGTTCAGTTTTCATAATTCGTAGCGCAAAAGTTAAAGCTGCACTAATGAAGAGTAGACCTTGCCTACTAAATAGGTAGATGGTCGAGTTTATTTTTATCGTGTTGGCTGAGTGCATAGGGCATGATGAAGTCGTTGGACCTTCTATCTGAACTATGTAGAGGGTCTTAGACTTGTCTTTCAATCAATACTTAGAGCTCTTCTATTTATTAGACAAATTTATCATATTATTAATATAGTATATTATGTTACGTGCATTATATATATAGTACAATGTTATATACATATAATATGTATTATAATTAATTATCTTCCATACACAATGATAATTCAAAGGCAAATGAATTACCCTGTATCTGTGTATGTGGTATATTCTATTACTTTGTTGCTGTTGATTTTCATTTATTTAATGAAAGACCATTCTTTGTTAAACCTTAGATTTGAGATTTGTTTTGTAAACTATATTCTACTAACCACTTGGTTAAAGATTGTTATTTGAAGTCTGTTTACAGTAGAATCGCATTATACAAATTATTTGATATTTGGACAGTTATTTTAATTTTATGATTTTTCATAAGATTAAAATTTGTATTAGATTTTCGTTACAGGATTATTTAGAGGACATTGTAGAGTTTTTTCGATATGCTTTTTTAGTTTTTTTTCTTATTTAAAGAATATTTGCAGGAAATCGGATAATTCTGAAACAGTCAGCATCATTGAGTAACAAAAAGTTGCTTCGTGTTCCTTCAGTGATGACGCAACTTAAGTGCAAACATAGTTGAATGAGAGCAGGAAAATCCACTTTCTAAAAATATACTTATTGGGTAGTTCTATTTAATTATAGCCTCACAAAATTTAATTAAAAAAATTAAAAATTTGCCAAGTTTCAACCTGTAAAAGCTCGAAATTCTGACTGAAACTTACTTCTAGATGGTACTTTAAGCAAGTTTTTGTCGAAACAGAGTTTTCACAAATTTTGTCAACTGTAAATTTTGCAATTTTGTATTTATTTGGTTGGAACTTTTACCAAATTTTTGTAATAAAATTATTTCGTTGGTTATTGTAGGACGTTTTTGATAGGCCACTTAATTTTGATACAACAATAAAAATGCGATTTTACATACTAAATATAACGGAAAAATCACTTATCGACCTCAAATTAATAATAACTCCGTGGAAATTACAAATCGGCTACGCGGCAAACTAATTTTATATGTAAACGTAATACGAATAATTGTTACATTTTTTTCAAGTAAACAATTATTAAACAATAATGTGAACTACAATTCGTGTTTTGGAATAACTGCCATCATCAAATCAATGTTATTTCTTAAAAATATTCCGAATGTTTGCCGTTAATTATATTCTTCAAATAATCATACAAAATACCACATGCAAAACTTACTTATTTCTAGCTAGGGAAAAGGAAACCTAGCCCAACTTAGAGTGCGTGCATACTTTAATGAGTGTGTATTTCGAGTGATCCAGGAATAAAGCGTGACATTGACAGTGAGTTTAAGGGGCATTTCCCATTGAGTCGCTCGAGAAATACCGTCGGTGTAAAAAGTATTCGTAGACCGTTCAATTTTAACTATAACGTAGTAGTATTTATTAAACAATACCACTAAAATAAAAAAAAATGTAGAAATTCTCTGACGCTTCCAAAACAAATACAAGACAGACAAAATGATGACGCATTTACTATTTAAGTTTTATCTGATATTTGTTCGAGAAGCATCAGAGAATACGTATAATTTTTTGTTTAATACTGGCATTGTTTAATAAACATATTAGTACAACGTTTTACTTAATCCTCTACAGCCTGAGTTTTTGACGGAATTATAAGAAAATAAATGTAGCTTAAAACTATCAAATATTAACCTCTAAATAGAAATTAGTAAGCAAGTTTAAATGTCCAAAGATTTAACCATTACTCGGATCTTTCAGGTTAGAATTAATAATCTCAAGAAAGCATTTTACTAGACAGCAAAGAGAAGCTATAGATCGAGATGCGTGTGCCATCTCGTGGCAAGAAATTCAATTAGTCTAAAAGCATATCAATTTATCGGTATATGTACTTCAAAGTCACATGGGATTGCAAATGAGTAAAATTGATTGCCGTACGAATACTTTTTACAGCGATTGTGGATGTTTAATTCTGGATGTTTGTTTTATCAAAAATTATCGGAGTTATCAAAATGAAACTTTGTACCTTTATTGTTAGCATACACTGAGCTATACATATGGGTAATTTTTAACTGACTTTGAAAAGGGGGAGCTTCCCAATGCATCGCGTGTTTTTATTAACGTTTATTTAATTGCTCAATACACCCCATTGTTTTTACCTGGCCAACATGCAATAAAGAAAACGATTTGCAATGTCCAAGTTTCCTTAAAAAATGTCCAACGGGTTATAATGAAATTTTGCTCACATCTTCACCATACATTTGGGCACAACATTATCTTCTGCGGTATTCAATTTTTAAACGTTATTAATTTTAGATACCCCGAGAATAAAAAATTTGTAGATGAAAAATTATATTTTCACTTTCGGAAGCTGCCGTTTTATTATTCTTCGGTACTTTTTTAACCGAAGTGAATAATTCCCTAACTCCATTTATCTGGTAGCTCAAAACATAATAACATTAATTTAGAAATAACTAATACATATTTAAATGCTTTGCCAATATTAACTATTTATACGTAACTTAAGGTTCATTTCGAAATACTATTTTAATTAAAACCACTGCCGTAATTTAAAACAATAACAAACAATAGTCTCAGTCTAATGATGAAAACAGTATCGAGTTGATCATGGATTGATCAGTGCACAAATGACAAGAAATTGTACGCATAATGGAAATCAATACGACACGTATCTAGTTCACAAAGCAGTAAACATGTATGTATGAACAAATAAGTAATAAATATGTGCTAGGGCAAATTTAACTGTAATTATTTCTTGTTCTGACATTTCAGATATACTTTTGTATAACATTACAAGTATTATAGTTCAGCGCTATGTATTTATTGAATATCCATTACTGTTTTATCAGTGTCTCCTTCGACAATATTATAATAGTAATTTAATAAAGATAAATGATAAAACTATTATATTTAATTTAGTTAAAATACTAGATTAATTTAAAACAATATCAAATAATAGTCCGAGTTTACTGATGGAAACGGCATCGAATTAATGAGGGATTGCGATGCGCAAATGAAAAGGAATTGTATGGGAATGTACATCAATACAACACGTATAAACATCGGCAAACATAGGTGAATAAATAAGTAATAAATAAGTGTTCCGGTAAATTTAGCTATAATTATTTCTTCTCCGATTTTTCAGATATACTTTTCTACCTATATCATTGTATATTATAAACTTCAGTGCTATCTATTCTCTTTGCACAATATAATAATAACAATTTAATGAAATAGTACATTTGTATATTTAAATATTTCCTACTTTTGTCCAAAAGTTAAATGATAAAACTTTCAAGAAGTCGATTTATTTCATTTAATTAAAATACTGAACTAATGTAAAACAATAACAAACATTAGCCTTAGTTTAATCCTGAAGACAGTATGGAATTCATTATGGATTGCAGTGCAGAAATGAAAAGGAGTTGTATGGATAATGTAAATCAATACGACACGTATCTAGTTCACACAGACATGTAACATTGGACAATATAATAATAACAATTTAATTAAATAGTACATTAGTAAATGTAAATATTTCCTACGTTTGTCCAAAAGTTAAATGATAAAACTTTCAAGAAATGGATTTACTTCATTTAATTAAAATACTAAACTAATGTAAAACAATAACAAACATTAGTCGTAGTTTAATCCTGAAGGCAGTATGGAATTCATTATGGATTGCTGTGCAGAAATGAAAAGGAGTTGTATGGATAATGTAAATCAATACGACACGTATCTAGTTCACACAGACATGTAACATTGGACAATATAATAATAACAATTTAATTAAATAGTACATTAGTAAATGTAAATATTTCCTACGTTTGTCCAAAAGTTAAATGATAAAACTTTGAAGAAGTCGATTTATTTCATTTAATTAAAATACTGAACTAATGTAAAACACTAACAAACATTAGTCTTAGTTTAATCCTGAAGACAGTATGGAATTCATTATGGATTGCAGTGCAGAAATGAAAAGGAGTTGTATGGATAATGTAAATCAATACGACACGTATTAAGTTCACACAAACATGTAACATTGGACAATATAATAATAACAATTTAATTAAATAGAACATTAGTAAATTTAAGTATTTCCTACTTTTGTCCAAAAGTTAAATGATAAAACTTTGAAGAAGTCGATTTATTTCATTTAATTAAAATACTGAACTAATGTAAAACAATAACAAACATTAGTCGTAGTTTAATCCTGAAGGCAGTATGGAATTCATTATGGATTGCAGTGCAGAAATGAAAAGGAGTTGTATGGATAATGTAAATCAATACGACAAGTATCTAGTTCACACAGACATGTAACATTGGATGCTTCTGAATTGGGTGAAATCAAAGCGTTTGGGTGTCTCTATTCGTGGTTGAGACTTTGGCACTTTGCCAATTCCTGTCTCACTTGTTCACCTCACTCTACCCTTACTTCCTCTCCTTCTCGCACACACTCAAACACATACACACATACACACGTACGTAGATTGCGATTGCCTCACTCTGTTTAGCGCTCAGATTGAAAAGCGAATTTCGAGTGCTCGCGAGTGCCGCACGCCAGTTTTTGAATCCTTCGTAAAAAGATATCCGTCGCGCCAAACTGGTCAATGATTCCACTGTCAATCATCGTGCGCGATGCCAGTCGCTGTTCCGAAATAACTCAATCGATTACGCAACGTGGAAGACGTATGCGGAGTATTTTCGAAAAGTGTTTGGCGGTCGATCCGGTGATTCCTGAATAAACTCGGTCCGGTGAACTGAAGCACGAAAGGGAGACTGAGGAATCATTGTGATGGGTTTTTCATGATTTGTGGTTACATTGTATAAAAAAGGACAAAGTATCGATTTATTGATGATTGATTTGTTATTTCTGTTGGAAGAGATTGGATTGTGTGTTTGAATCAGTTTCACTGTAAAGTGCTTGGTGGTTTTGTTAAGTATAAATTCGTCCAGACGAACTAAAGCGAAAGTGAGACTCAGGAATCATTGTGATGAGTTTTTGATGACTTGTCACACTGCATTAGAAAGAACAAATTATTTATCGATTATAATTGGTTTGCTATTTCTGTCGGAAGAGGTTGGACTGTGTTTTTGAATCAGTTTCACTATAAATTGCTTGGTATTTTGTTAAGAATAAGTTCAATCGAGACGAACTGAAACCCAAAAGGGAGACAAACGAATCATTGTGATGGATTTTTGATGATTCGCATTCAATAAAACAGAACAAACTATCTAAAGATAATGCTATACATAATATAATTTGTTATTTGCGTCGGAAAAATAGGATTGTGTTTTTCAATCAGTTTTACTGTAAAGTGTTCGGTGATTTGTGTAGTCTGTGAACGTCTTCATCATTGCTAAAAATTGTGAATTGTCGTCGGTCTGAGTGGAGTAAGAATTAAAGTCATTGTGCTTCGAACTATCCCAAAAGAAAATATAAGAACTGTCTATCCGATGTGCTCTGGTCGAAACTTTTAGCTGGGTTTGTACAGGGTGATTCATTTGCGTTTAATCATCAGTGTCGAAAACACTGCTTTGTAAAAACGAGTTAAAAATAATCTTGTAATTTTATACTATATTATATTATTCTATGTGTGTAATACATGCATTATAATATGTTGGATAAAAAGTGGTATTCGACAATGCTGATTCAAAGACAAGGGCATGACTCTACTATATATATTAGGGTGGCACTTATTTAGGTGATTTTTGAATTTTTATGGGTGCACCCCCTAGATTGGTTTGAAATAATTAAAAAAACATACTTTCAAAGTTTCAATGCTCCATCTCAATATTAACACGTGCTACAAGCCACCTATTGTTTCCCATTTGATGACCATGGGGTTTTTATCGACTTTCGTTCATAATTCTGTAACGCTAGTTATTAAGAAATAAAGCAAAAATGTCCTAAGATGATATTATTTACGAAAAGATGGCTTATGCCCACATATCAATAAATAAAAGAAAAGATGGCGTAAGCCCAATTATGAACAAAATGAATAAAAGATGACGTATGTCCACTTTATCAATTCAAGAGTTTAATCTCATTAATATGAAATCTGAGAACAACTCAGATATTCTAAGCAATAAACCAATCCTTTCACACTAATAAAAACTTATAGTTTCCCTCATCCATCTGTGTCTCATTACTAATGTATTCTTGCTATCTTCTCCTAGAAGTTTTAGCGATAAACATTGTGCACACCCTAGATTGGTTCCAAATAATTAAAAAAAAATACTCTCAAAGTTTCAATGCTCCATCTTAATATTAACACGTGCCACAAGCCACCTATTGTTTCCCATTTGATGAGCATGGGGTTTTTATCGACTTTAGTTCATAATTCTGTAACACAAGTAATACCCACGCGAAAAATATGATTCTTGTACAATTTTCTTATGAAATCTATAATACTTTTTGTAGCAAATTTTTATTTTTCAAAAATTCAAAATCGCGGACCCAATATGATGGTTTAAAAAATCGAAATTCATCGAATTTGAACAAGATTGCATCAAATATTGGGTTTATTATTTGGAACCAATCTAGGGGGTGCACTCATAAAAATTCAAAATGGCGGGCCCAATATGACGGTTTAAAAAATCAAAATTCATCAAATTTGGACAACATTGCATCAAATATTGGGTTTATTATTTGGAACCAATCTAGGGGTTGTACTCATAAAAATTCAAAAATTACCTAAATAAGTGTCACCCTAATACATATACTTTTGATTCTAACGCATAGAATCATCCACTTATACTGATACACCCATACAAAATACAGTATTGGAAGTGATACAATAATTTTAAGTCATAATTATAAAATTCTTCTCGTGGTTGTATGAACTATTATACAAATCGTGATTTGCGATACCCATTGTAAGTAAGTTAATTTTTATCTGGAACAGGAGAATTATTTTTTTCTAGAAAGCAGACACTCAAAGCTAGTGTGCAACCGGGTCGATTTTCAAAATTGTTGTTTTTAACGACACAGCTCCCTTTTAATCTCAAAAGAACGTTTTTGGCCCTTGAAAGTTCCTACATTTTTATAGCTATTTTGGAGTTTAGTTAAAAATTAGAATTTTGAAAATCGGCACAATTGTTTCATCTGTTGGAGATAAAAATTGACTGATGTACAATGGGTATCGTAAAACTTGATTTGTAAAACAAAAATACCTTCACGGTAATAATATTGTAATTATGACTGATAAATTAATAAAATTAATTTATAATATACCTTAAATCATGCACTTCTATATACATTTTATAAGCTTAAAACAAAAATTTGTATGTGCTCCCTTAAAGGAATATTAAGAAATTCTGTAAGAATCGACACCTTTTTCAATAATCACAAAATTCTAACCTAAAATTCCTAGTTGTTCAACCAGTGAAGACAAAGTGTATAAATCTATCAGAAAGTGTAAATTAAAATAGTTATTTCCTATACCTTTTGTATAGTTTCTAGTACGATATTTATCTTAACGACAAACATTTAGTATCAAAAGATACTATAAATTCGTAGTGTTAACTTAGCGGAGTATACGCGATTGTAATCATCGGTCGAATCGACACATACGCAAATTCAATGAGGAAGGGAAGTGGACAGTTGGCACTCCTGGAAAGGGATTATGCATCCCGGTGAAACTGGGATGGAAAGGCCGCATGGCCCAGCGAGGCTTAAGAAAATTCTTCAGAAAAAGGAATCGATTCTTAATAAATGGCATAACGGTAATTGTTATTGTTAGTTTAATATAGTATAGTTCTATTTATCCGAATGGAATTTTATCGAATAACCCATCCAATTAATCTCGTTGGAATAAAATATAGTACATAGAAAATGTGCTGCTATTACATGCTTTCAAGAAATGATTCAATTATGAGTTATTAAAAACTAAAACATATATATTTTTATATTCATAATTAAGTTTTCGTGTGAGAGGAGTGTTAGACCTGTCGCGTCGAAATCTGAGCTCATTTTTTAAAAATAAGTTTGTAAATCAATACATATAGAATACTTTTTCAAAAAATCAGTTTCCATGAATAACTATGCGTATTTCTTAGAAAACATCGAAAAGCCAGGTTTTACCTATTTGACGAAATTTTAAGCGTATATTCCCTTATACATTTTTTTTTAATAATTTTAATACATGGTGATCAGTTTGAAAATAATTGATTTTGCAAACCTTTTAAATCGTGCGATTTAGGCAGCTGGTATCCAAAATGGTACTCCAGGTTGCCAAAATCACCCGGCAATTGAGAATAGAGTACAATAAAATAAATGATTATTATTTGTAAGGGTAATACACTAAATAGATTAATATTTCCAACCGCACCATTAACCTCAGAAACTGAAATAACAAAATATTTTATTAAAAGAAGTCAGTGAAGAATATGCAAAAATGGGTTAAAATGGTTTGTTAGCACAAATGTCCATTTCTGGAATCTAATTGTGACAGTAATGTAGCCATTGCCATTAAATTGCTTACAAAATGTAGTATAAAACAATAATAATGTCATAGCAAGAATGTAACTTTTTGTGAACGATAATATCGATTGGTTTTTGAGGCAAATGTTTAAAGTCAATTGAAACATCACTGCTATACTCTGAAGGTGCAAACTAATTTAACACTAGGTTTACGAACATTTTTGTATTCCTATTTTTTCGGACACCCGTCAAATTGACGGGTAAAGGAAACCACGTATTTTCTTTAAAAAATGATTAATTGAATTTAAAAACAATTACAATCTTAACAGACATAATATAAGTTATTAAATCTGTTAGGATTGCATAAATAATCACAAACTTATACAAACTTACTGTTATACATTTATTGTACTGTTCATACATTTATTCCAACATGTAATTTCAGAATTTTCTATGATTAATACCTCTCCACGTATACCCGTCAAAATGACGGGTAAGCTAGTTTCATAGTTAATCAGAATAAACCGCTTTTTTCTGTGAAATTATTTTTTTGGTGACAAATGTAAAAGTAGTGTCACCAGAAAAATAATTTCATGAAAAAGAAACGGTTTATTACAATTAACTATGAAATTAGTTTACCCGTACAGAATTTTGAAATTACATGGCTGAGGGGGAAATAAATTTGAGTATATATTCGTCTCATTACACCAATAATTGCCAGCATAAATTAGACAAAAATTAATAGTAATTCTTTTTGTAATTTTGCACATGAAGTCCGAAATCCGTCAAAATGACGGCTCCCGTAAACCTAGTGTTAATAGCAATCCGAATGGCAGTGCATCTGAATTTTTAGGCAGAGGTTGCGATTTTGACAACCTTAACTGTAAGAAGATGGCCGAGTTTAATGTTATCGAATTGGTTAAATCCACTGTGCTATAAAGAAGCTACTATTATAAGCATATAGCTCCGTAAAACTTGCGAGTATCAAAATACTCGTGTTCATTACAAAATGCTTATTAGTCGCATGTAACTAACGGCCCCCTTTTGTTTCCAGAGGTATGCAGTGGAGGTGAACTACCGGAAGTTGAGATAATTAGTTTATTGGAGGAGCAAATTCCACGGTACCGCTTGCGAGCTGACACTCTCACGCAGTTTCAAGGTTTGTACTCTGCTTGTTCGTCTATTCGTGCTAATTAATCATTAGATGGCGGATGTTTATGTCAATTCCACGCACTCGAATTACAAATAATCTGTTACATGTGATAAAACTGGTTGCAGAATTCTTGTTTATTGCGTGTTCCGTTTAAATCAACTCATTCGAATTTCTCTGAAATTACAATTAAAGTTTAAAAGTATGTTTCTTTCTTTAAACTGAATCTGACCTTCTTTTTATGAGAAAAGTCTCTCCCGATATTATTTAAGCTTCTAAAAATAGAATGTCTATACTTCGCACTGTGTTGCAAGTATAAAAACACATCGATTAAAATGGAATACCCTGTATTACCAAAATTTTCACAAACCTTTGTGAGAGCAACTATATTTGACTGCATAATACATAGAATAATGAAAATTGCTACTTGCATAAGAATCTGATAACACTAACAATTGGACTGCTATAAAATTATACTCAATTAAATTTAATTATAATTGAAATGCAAATTAAAACAGGCTTGCTAATTAACGTTTGCAAATTGTCCTTGTAAAACCGGGCGGCTATAATTTAGTTCCACATTAATTACAAATCAGGATCCATTTGCATTCTGATGACTAATTAATGTTTTACCATGTATCATTTTCGCGTAGTTTGAACTTGTAAATTGTCAAACGGATGCGCGAATTGCAAACTGCTTTATAACAGACACATATCTTACAATTAGCCTCAATTCGGTTTAAATTACTGATTCATGAAGGTTTACATTCCATATGCACACATGCTTATACATATGTATGCATGCAACACATCATTAACATGGTACTTCTAAAGAAAACATTTAGTCGATAATTGATCAAACAGAACACGTCAGAATGTTCTATATTTAGAACATTTTCGGTAGAACTTTAACTAAAGTTTTATTTTAACAAATTGAAAAACATTGTATTATTGTAACTTCATGTCATCTAAATTTGTAATTATATACAAAGACATACTCAGAACCGATTTCTATATCTATTTCTATTAAACTTACTAATCTAATAAATATCGATATATTAATATATATTAAGAATGCTTCGTCTTTTACATTTATAAAGGAGAGGAAAGAAGTCATAATTTTGTAATTCTATAATTTTACAGAAAGAGAATTACTAGAAAGATTGTTTCAAAACCGTGTAAAGATTAAAAATTTAATATTATTAATATATAGGTAATTGTATTTAAGATTTATAAAACTCTCCTTGACATAATACTTGCTTGCAGGATACGAGAACGCCGACTGGTTCATTCCAACGCCAGCACTGAAAACGGCAGACGTAGATTTGAAGCTATCTCCGGACCAAATCCGAGAAACACTCAACTATTTCAGTGAGTAAACTTTTCTTTCTACCGTCCTAATATGACTGCACTCGTCTACTTATAGTATCTCATACAAGTAAAGCCAGTCAAAAAAAAGAGTGGAGTTTCGTAATTTTTTCGTTACACTATTTTTTGGTGAAAATTCATGATATACTTATTAAAGAATACAAGTTAAATTAAATATACTGTAAATTTCATTATGGAATTTGCAATAAATAGTACGCTGTGAAAGCATCCGTGAAGGCATTTTGCGATGTCCAATTCAGCATTGGAATTTTTTAACTCTAGTCGTATCACGTGTTTTTATAACGAATCATACCACGATGTGGCTCTCAGTCACTTATAAGAATCATGGGAATAATTAAAATCTTGTTGTTTTTGTTTATAGTTTAAATTCATTTATGTTGGAAATGAATATAAATTGTTGGAAATGCAATATGAAATAATCCAAAAATTTAAGTTCAATGCTGGAATGTGACTCAGAGTCACATCGTGGTACGATTAGAGTTAGCTAAAGCGACCCAAACAATTTTTGTTATTTCAAAGATAGATAAAGACCCTTGGATGTGGATTCGATATTCTAAATTTTGATTGTGGGTAAAGATATTCCTGCTTCAACTCATGAATTGAGTATCTTTTAGAACAATCTTGTCTTATTCGAACACTATTTATTATATAAAAAGAACTAAGAAGAGTATTGAAAAAATCTCCGATAGTCAAGTAGATAGTTGTGTTGGGAACTTCTGCTCAAAATTTCAGGCGAAACAATTCAATTTTTCACAAGTCATGATGGGCACCGTTTCAATGGCAATGATTTCACGAATATTCTTATAGAGTGTTTATTATGGCGAATATGACAATAAAATTTGCAGGATACTCCAAGCTACTCGAAACTGTGTAGTTTAACAAGTATATGATGAGTTCAAAAAAGATTTTATGTAAGGAAGAAATTATTAAATTTTGCCAACGTTTTTTGCAGTTGTTCTTGCATGCATGAGATACTTTAAAGACTGACAGAGTCTCAATGTAAGCCCAATTCTATTTTCTATAAAAGTACAATTACATCAGAAAAAGAACTGCATGCAACAACAAGTGAGGGAACAAAATATTCATACAGTAAGAACGTGAAAATAAAAAGAACTGCGATACTCCAGTTCAATCTTTTCAATTTGTATTTACTACTACTAATGTTAAAACTAAAATTCTAATGAATAAACACTGCTACTGTTGCACCATAACGATTAAGAAATAGATATAAATGTAATCAATGGAGAATAAATTGCAGTTTTCCTCGTTTTTAACGTTCATACGCTACGAATTATTTTGATTCCATCATATATGTATTTATCTTAAAAATTTATCGAATTCTATTAATGATTTGCATACTTCTTAGGTACGTGTACGCTTGTGTGCGGAACGAGAAGAGCTGCGCGACTGGCAACCAGGATTCTGCTGGGAAAAATATGGGTTATACGAAAGCAATTCCAAAATCGACCTCCGTTTGGCTCGCAAAGAAAGCAAAGCGAACGAAAACACTGTTATTGCATGCAAAGCTTATGTATATAACTGCGCTATTATTCGACATAATCGCCACATAAATTCAGGCAAACCTTCATGAAAGAACGACGTTGTCGGTATTTTTGTATTCAGCCGGTTGTTAATTTGATCGATGACAAGCAGACTTCCATTTTCGTGAAAAGATGATCATCGTTTGTTGTTAAGGTAGTCGTCGCGCTATTCCCCTCCTTTTTTAGGATTTGTTTGAAAATTGTGTGATGTATAAAGGAGATTATTAACGTATCATTTAAAAAGTTGGAACCCGATTCACCGTTTTGCGACTGCAAATCTTTCCGAGTAAAAACTTCCGAGCAAATCTTTTGTATGCCTTTACTATACTTCTAGAAAGTGTAAACGATTGCACGCTTATAGAAGAGTATGATGGGAATACTAGAAACAATATTTAAATTTACTGATCGATTTGTTAAAGAGATTTAATCCCGGAAAGACTATAATTTTCTTATGAAAGAACGGGTCAATCAGTTTATATTGTATGGGTATGTGAGTATATATGATACTTGTAAATGTAAATATTCAAATTTAACGAAACCATGGCATCAGTGATAACGTTTTTTATATTTGAAATTTGGTTAATCTACAGCGCGACAACTACCTTAAATTTGTTAATCTCGACGATGTATTCTTCTGCTTGGAAAAAAGGAATCGATCACCTCACCGTTGCCGGAAGTGTTTATTTAAAAGGGTACATACCTTTGCGACTACGATAAAAAAGGGATTTTTCAAGAATGTATTAAAATACTGCTGGCTGGATCGTAATTTTGATGATTGAAAAAGGAACACACTGAGAGTTATATGAAAAAAAAATGATCAAAGTTTTATATACGCCAACGTGATCAGAAATTAATTACTGTACAATGCGAACGTAGCTTCACTGTCTGCATGATCACACTGTCAATTTTTTATATAGATTAACTTCGACTCATTCTTAACATTTGCTGTTTTTACCGACGAATAAAGCGATACAAAATGTCGTTTTTAAACAAAAAAATCGCATTCACGATGAAGTTTAATAAAAATCCATCCAGTTTCAGATCGGACCATTCTATCAACCGGAATCATGTAAACAATGCATCTGCGTAAAAATCGTGGATATTAATTGGTCGAATACCTTATATAAAGCGTTTATGATTTCTTTTATATAATCTCGAATATGTTACCTTTTCAATGAAAAAGCAATCATATCAATTCATCAATTAATTTTTATTTAAAAAATTGTCAATAGACTTTAGAGAGATTACAAGCTCTCTAAACATTTGTTCATTGATTCATTAATGTTCTATTGTCATTGAATAATGCGCTGTGACGCTATGGGAACCCATGTGTTCTTGCCAAACCTATCGGAGCTCGATTTTGGGATAAACCTCGTAGAAGACGTCTTCCAAATGCGATTGGCGATTGCTTATCTCTTTGAAGCATAGCGGTATGAAAAATGTCCCATTCTTTTTAGTACTTGAATGTGCATAGTGGGATGTTATTCATACCACCTTTAAGTCGTGAAATTACTAGCACAGATTTAATTTCCGAGCAACAAGGATTTTTTTTGTTGTAAGATCCTGTGCTTTAAAGAGTTAAACGGATGGATCATAACCCTTACTTTTCTTATCAGACTCCTGGTTGGGAAAGCCCAGTGAAACGTATTTCTTCAGTTTATTTATCGAATTGTTAGACAAAGACAATTCCTTAACAAATTCCCTTAACCAAATTTCCCATAAGGGGAAATGGTGTCATACAATAACTAAAAACAAGTCTTCACGAGATATTTAAACTCCACAAAAATAATAGGAACAATTTGTAGCAATTTTTCATTGTTATCATATAACTGATACTGTCGGTAATAATGACAAATTTTCTTATCAGATTCTTCATTGGAAAAACCCAGTGAAACGGGTTTCTTCGGTTTCCTTATCGCATTGTTAGATAAAGACAATTCAACTGTCAAACAAGGAAAACTATAGACAAAAACATATATATCTGGTCGTAAATTATTCCGCTATTTCTAGAAACCTTCTAATTACTAATGCGAAACTATTTCAAAATCAAACTGCTTTTCGGATAGTTTGCAAATGTGCCATTTATACTTATGAAGATTTATCTTTGCCTTTCTCACACTCCTGTTTTACGTTCCTAAAGTCTCCGTTGTTATATCTAAATAAATATTGAGTATAAAAATATGTTCTTATTTATCACGCAAGAAAGTTTTTGGATAACTAAACACGATTCCTGAAAATTGGAGAAAGGCTTTACTTCTCCAAGTTTTAATATTGACCCGTACTTGTAGCTTTCAATTCTAAAACTTTTCCTTTCTAATTTCGTAAACTGATTGTACTATTATTCTCATTTTAAAGTTTATGTACTACCAGAAGACTCGTGTATTACTAGAAAATTTGTAATTATTCTGTTTAGGTAGACAAATTAATTACCTTGTACTAAATTCATGACATTCCATGTCTAGTTTCTCTTAAAAAAGAGAAGAAACTTGAAGAAATACAATTTGCGGCTCTTATCGGTCCATGTTGTAAATATATTAGTATTATGCATGTAAAAATGTTTTAAAGCTTTAAGTAAATATTAAGTGTGGCGGAAACTTGGATCCGTTTTTGAAGCAAAAGTAAGCAATATTTGCTACACCGATAGAACATTTTGCGGCACATCTAATAAACGCCGCAGATGTTTAGAATTTAGATTACATGATTTTAATATGGTGCTGCAATTGATGGATTCAATTGCAGTTATAGCTGACAAAATACTATAACTTAGAATTACATTAACGTAAAGAAATAAAATACATGGATGTATCAACAGAATCAGACTGTTAATGCTACATTTGGTATTAGGCAAACAGCATTATTGTCAAAATGATTGACAATAAAAGTATAGGTCTACAAAAATACACAGAAGTGACTTCTATGTTGGAAATTACTTGCGTGTTTTGAATAAATTCTAAAATTCGAAAACAATATTGTAATTCTCGAATGATTAAAATTTCGAAAGCTCCAAGAATAAGAATTATTAATGAGATTCTGAACCTTTAGACTGTTTCAAAAAATACACAAAGAAATTAACTGAATTTGGGGATTAACACACGAATTTTGGACATTTTGAATAAAATCTGAACTCCAAAAATAGTGTTTTAGTCGTCGAAAGATTGAAATTATAAAGGCTTCAACAAATTGGCATATTAATCATAACGTATGTTATTTATTTGCCAATCTTTGTTACACACTTATCGCAAGTAAAGCTGCCTTCTCACTAGAGAAGCTCCTAAGAACTTTTTGTTGTTCATTGTTGCTGAATATGTTGCTACAATATACAGCAATATTTCTCATTGACAACAGAAACATTAAACAGCTTTAAGAAATATTGTCATGAAAACCAGAAACTTCTTCAAGAAACCTAAAATATGAACAAAAACTTCTTTATTGTTCCTCTTGTGAGGCCGCAGTTTAATATGTTATAAATAGCAGTTAAACAAATTGTTGGAAGAAATGTAGAAATGACAGCGATATAACACATAGCAGGGAACATGAAACTTGAATGCCATTTGTGAGAATTCGCTTGTTGAATAAGAAAGTGAAATCCCAAACAGAATGAAGGTTCGAACTGCCTTTGGTTTGAATGGCATTCTTGCATAAATGGTGGTAATGGTTATCGCTGGGCTTGGCATTAATAAATTCCGTGCACTGCATAGACTGTCGATGAAAGGTGCTGTATGACCTTTGTTGGAACGTGACCTACATCGAAAGATCGAAAAGATTTCCGATCAAGATTTCGCGCACGTAAAGAGTTCACGAAACGAAAGTATTCTTCAATTCCTTCAAGCACAGATTGATTTGTAAATAAATAAAATATTTATAAATCTTATCAATAGAAATCACAGAACTAGTGCGGAACCAGAAAGCGGTGGCGATCTTTTCACCCCTTCCCAAAATTATTTAACAAATTTAAGAAAATAAGATTATATTCGAAAGAATTTCTATCCCTAAATTTCCCAAAAGTGGAAATGAGTATCATAAAATATCTAAAACCAAGACGTCATTAAAAGATATTTAATATTCACAAAAATAATAGTGTGTAGCAATTTATCATTGTTACCACAAAACTAATACTGTTTGTAACAATGATAAATTGCTTCACATTGTTCCAATAATTTGTGAATTTTTTATATCTTTAATTTATATTCAACTAAACCAAAATTTTAAAAATTAACTGCTTAGTGCAGTTGCTTTATACATCACTTAAACTAAAAAAAATATTTGGTTTGTTGAAGATAAAAAATGGTGGAACTGTAGCGGTCATGACAAACCATTGCTATAATGTACTAATTATTGCAAGCATCGTGATGAAATTGACAGTATTCTTAGCCCTAATTATGTATTTTAATAAGCATATGACAACATTGTCAAGAAAGTGTATGTAAAAAAAATTATTTAAATTTTGCTATCTGTTTTGCTGCTGAACTTGTACAAAGAAACTATAATGCTGCTGAAACTAAACGTGCCTGCAGTTTACACATACGAAGAGGAAGTTTGCCAAGATTGCACTGTGCAATTTTAAAATGCCAAAAACGTGCGATTTGGGGATCGTCGCGATTCTGGCAACCTTCCTCCACGTATTCCTACTGTAACCGGTTAAATTACAGGTTTTGAAATAAAGCTGGTATTTTTCCGATTTGGGTATAGCTAACTTTTAATCCAATACGAAATCTAATACATAAAATATCATTCAGGTAATAATAATAAAAATGATATATTTTGATTTTGACTTTGAAAAACAATGAGAAAAACTTCGTGGTTTTTTTATTTAGACATTTCATAAAAATCGGTTATTTACACACACTTAAACATCTTTTCAGGGATAAAACATTTACTGAACACAAAAGTCAAGTGAAGTGAGGATCGTGTTTCTAAATATGTGTAGTTAGCGTAGATTGCACACGCGACTTTGATAGTAGTCTGATAAGGTTCCGTAGTAGGAACGTAGAGGGTTACGCGTTTGCGTTAGAATCAGCTTGAATTTTCACTCATTACTAATTTTCTGAAAAAAATCAGTTCTATCACATTTATTGCTATCTACAGTGGATAAAAAACTATTCGCAAATCGGGCGTTTTTGGAAAAGATGTCTCTTTTCTTGGCGAAGAAAGTGTCTTTTTTAAGAAAAAGTAAATTTCCTTAGAGAAAATCGTTTTATTTTTTATGAAAATTTATTTAAAAAATACTGGCTGTGTCAATACTTTTTTAGCTATTGGATTATAGTTGTATTATTGTTCCCACGAACAATAGCATTGATATTCTCCCAGATTTTGAAACAATGACATATTACATTACCAATATCTTGCAGTACCTTGTAAAAATTCCAAGAACAACCTGCCTGTAATGATTTTTCCTTGTATCGTGTCGCAACCTATACAGCAAATTATTATGACGGATTTATCTGATAAGGCTGATAAGGAAATCTCATTAATGAGAATTGCGGCGTTGCAGAGGTAATCTGAAAACCGCGTGTACTAATACAACGGAGATTGTTATGCAACTAGCATGATTTTAGAGACTGGTACACCTAATTTGTTGGCTTTGCTATTGGTGTAATGGGCACTTACAGTCAAGCTTATACCTGCCTGAAAACAATTCAGTGTGTAACACAATCTTTTATTGTCGATTGATATACAATATTGAAATATACAAGCATTGTGTATTGATGTTGTATATTAATATATAATATATAAATATATTAGGGTGACACTTATTTAGGTGATTTTTGAATTTTAGGTGCACCCCCTAGATTGGTTCCAAAAAAAAGAAGAAGAAAATACTCCCAAAGTTTCAATGCTCCATCTCAATATTGACACGTGCCGCAAGCCACCTATTGTTTTCCATTTGATGACCAAGTGGGTTTTATCGACTTTAGTTCATAATTCTGTAACACAAGTATTACCCACGCAAAAATATGATTTTTGTACAGTTTTCTTATGAAATCTATATACTTTTTTTACCAAATTATTATTTGTCAAAAATTCCAAATTGCGGAGCCAATATTTGATGCAATCTTGTCCAAATTAGATGAATTTCGATTTTTTAAGCCGCCATATTGGTCCGGCATTTTCAATTTTTGAAAAATAAAAATTTGCTAAAAAAAGTATATAGATTTCATAAGAAAATTGTACACGAATCGTTTGTTTCGCGTGGGTAATACTTATGTTACAGAATTGTGAACTAAAGTCGACAAAAACCCCATGGTCATCAAATGGAAAACAATAGGTGGCTTGCGATACGTGTTAATATTGAGATGGAGCATTGAAACTTTGGGAGTATGTTTTTTTAATTATTTGAAACCAATCTAGGGGGTGCATCCATCAAAATTCAAACATCACCTAAATAAGTGTCACCCTAAAATATATATAAATATTGTATACTCATGTTATATATTAATGCAATATTAATCTAGAAATACATATTGACAATTCTTATCGTATATTAATGTACAATAACTGTATACGTGATATTGTCGTGTAATTTTATTGAGTACAAAAACAGTGAGTTCATCGGACAATTTATAGCTAGGAAAACAATCTACCGTCAATCTGCACCGAAATTCACTTTTTGTTTAAAACTACATATTGTTTACAATGATTCTTTATATGAAAATGTGAAGAAGAGACAATAACTTTTTCAATATTAAAAGAGATAATAATGCTTACAAGCACCATAGATTTCTGTAAACAAATTGAATAATTATATTTATAAGGTTAGTAGATTATTATTTTAGAGCACAAATGAATATTCTCGATCTTAGTTGTGTTATACTACAAGAAAACTAATTTTCGAGGGAAAATTATTATCATGCAACTGCATTGTGAGGAATTAATATTTCAGCATCTGTGAAGAAAATAACAATTCTATCATAATTAGACTGTGATTTTTTATACATGTAACAATTTTTATTGTCCCATTGCCCACTTAATCTTTTTGTTGCAAACTAAAGAAACAAAAAAGCTTTAAAAATTTTATAATTTTTATGAATGGCAGCATTCATTTGTGGTAAAAAAGGAGAAGAATGAACCTAGCCTGAGCTTGGTAATTAAAAAGTTTGGGAAGACTATGACTGCATACGATAATATTGTGATCTTGTGTTTGGGCTCTTGACTTTCGATGACCTTTCGTCACAGTTCGTTGAACCCGCATTGGAAAGGGCTAGTATCGTAGGCATTTAAAAATTGTGGCCCCATTTTAAAAACTAATGTTGACCTTCATTTGACCATGGCGCCTCCGCCGACTTGTTTTCAGTTTTTTCCCGTTCACTTTTTTTAGTCAAAACATGTCCTCCGCGAAATTGTAAGAGTTAGAAAGAAAAGATTTTGAATATCTCGCATGGTTTAGTGGATATTTAAAAGGAATGATTAAAATGGAACACCTTGAATTATATTATATGCACACAATACAATTTCTACATATTATTATTATTATTACACATATAAATTTGCAGGGGTTTTCTATATGTTTGTTTGTTCCGATTTGGCGCAAAAATGACTGAACCGATTTCTATGGAATTTGCACTGTTCGAAAGCAGAAGGTCCTGAGAGTAAACTAGTGTGTGTATTATAACATTATGACATCACAAAACAGGGAATTGGCGACAAATAAAATAATAACATTTGTTCCGTTGTTACATTCGTCGGGTGAAACTCATGTTAATACATACATCGAATATAGAAAAAAATGTGGAAATATTCGAGTATAATTAAAATTGTTAGATAATTTATAATTATTCTATAGAAACAGCAAATATCTGCTAATGGTGATTGCAAACCAAGTGAGAAAAAAGGTAAATGTGATAAACAATTTCATTAACTAAATTTTTCAAAAGTGGAAATCGTTATTATACAATAACTGAAACTAAGTCTTTATTGAAATATATTCATTTCAATGTATTGGGTTGGCATCAAAATGAAGAAAACTGTATCGTCACTTGACCTTATCCAGGGCTTGTCTAGATCTTAAATAAAAAAGATTTGTTTGATTCGTTTAAAATAAAATTGATGGAACTATAACTTTGACTATGATAAACCATTGCTACAACATACTAATTATTGCAAACATCGTAATAAAATGTACGATATATTTACTCCGAACTATGTATTTTAATAAGCAGATGATAACTCTGACAAAGAATAGTAAGAATACAGTAACAAAAGATTAAACAGTATAGGCGTACGACAATAAACAAATCATCCTTAATAATTCAAATCTATACATACTATTGTATACCTCGTATATTGTAGCAGAACAGAAACAACACGTTGTGACGATTGATGATTCCTCACAGAAATGCTCAAGCAAACGTTAAATCATGGAATTTTTTTCACCATCTCGCACCTTGTCTGCTCTTTTCACTACAACAAAATTGATCATTTGTAACGATGACTCAGACTTTCTTGTACAATGGAAATTTTTCCTTCTACAAGGATTGTCTTAGACAATTGCCAAGATTATTCTCTCTGATTAGATATGTTGAAAAAGAAATTTAAAACTTAATACGTGGATTTATTAAATATCTCGTAAATCTTCTGTGCCTTTCATTAGAAAATAACAACGCCTAATAATTGTAAGATTGGTTAACAATTGCAAATAATAGCAGTGTTTTAATCCATTTACGCCGGAGAGTGAATTCATGGATATAAACATTGTATACAAATAGAGTTTCTCAAAAAAGTGAGTAAAACTTGATAATGTTTAGTAACAATAAACTCGATATTCGGCCCACTTTTATTATATGCTTTTATATTAATTCATGTTTTCTGCTGGTCTGTTACATTGCTACTACTAGGAAATCGCTTCAACGTTTTAGTACGTTATACTTTAATATGATTTAGAAGCATATTCTTAAAACAATTATTTTTCATTTTTTTCCCCCATGAATCTCTTTCCACTGGATACTTTTGTGACCACCTGCATCTACAGGGTGACTCACTTGCCTTTTAATCAACCACTTCACACTCGAGTTCCAATTATTTCCATTATTGGTACAATTCGATATTATAAATAAATGTCAGTGCGTGGAAAAGACTCGGTAAATACTCCTTTATATTAAAATTACTCAACACCGAATAATTACACCATTTTCAACGGCCTATATCCAACATTGGCGATTCAAAGGCAAATGAATCACCCTGTACAGGATGGTGTAGTTGTCTCTTTTCAGGTATACGTTACTGTATATAGTATAAGTTTAATTGTCTAGTAATTTCAATTATTTGCGAATGCTTGCTGTTACTTTCCAAAACTTTATATACTATGTATAAGGTATGTAATATAATATATGTAGTGTCGGACAAAAAGTCTGGTTAGAAAGTGTTAATTCAAAGGCAAGTGTATCACCCTCTAATGCAATAATTATGAATTGAAACAGTGACTTATTTATAAAAATTATTTTGTTCACACATATAAAAAGTAAAAGGTCTGATAAAATTCTTATTGAATAAGTTGATTGGAAATAAGTTTGATTTTCATTACCTTATGAATTGTCTAGTCATTTTAATTATGCACAAATCGCAACTATTTTGTACCTCCTACGTGCATAACATTATTTTTTATACGCAATGCAAGTGTTGTAATGTACATATTGTCTGATAAAAAGTAGAGTATCGCAGTAATGATTCGAGTGCTAGTGCATCACTTTGTACTGTTGATTGGATATTGTCAGATTATTTTACAACGCCTTATTTCCTAAAAGTATACATTTACTGTGCATTAAAACGTTCGTTAACATTTTCATAATGTCAGGTTATGGGATTTTCATTTAGATTTCAAATTTCAACTTGTTAAAAATTGTCATCAAAACAAATTGTTAGCAAGTTCATTTTAACAATATACAGTAACGATTATATGAATAAGTACAAGTTCTTGGATAAATGTTACTGGAACTATTTTTTGTTTGGAAATTCCACACGTTTTTATGTAACATTATATGTATTTTTTCAATATTCATAATAATACTGCGAATATTTTCTTTCACAACATACCAACATTTACACAATAACAAACAGTACATATTTAAATGCTCTGCCAATATCAGCAAATCATAAATAACTTAACAATAATGCCAAATTACAACTAACAGATAAATATTCGATTCGAGTTTTATTAAGTTTTAACAATCATTAGTTCGTACGCACCACATGAAAACATTAATATAGTAATATATATTACACAGTTAAATTCTCCGCCGAAATGAGAAAATCCTAAATAACAAGATTTTTTGAAATGTTAACTTTGCTTTTTTCAGTGCATTAATGTCGTTAATGTAGCTTTTTCACTCTAACGGGCAAGCATTCGAAGAATGCATGTTCGATTCCACTTTCTTTTTAACCGACTTCGAAGGGAAACTGTACGGATGCCATGAAAATTAATTCAGGTTTATATTTAGCATCGCATCAAGATTCTGAATAATTTATTTTAATTACTGCTGTACAGTTGTTGCAGCCAAGTTGCATTAATATATTGAATCGGAATTATTTTGTATTTTTTACCATATTTTATCTCCTAGTTGAACATTTCTATAAGTTGTAGAATAAATAATATTTGCTTATGTTTGAGCACACTGTTCTGTGTTGGCAGTTATCATTTAAGAATTGGTTTTAACAATTTATTGTTAAATTGTTACTAATTATTTTAACAATTAGTAAATTAATAATTCTAAACATTCCGAACATTCCGAGCATATGAAGTTAATAATTGTGAACATCTCGAACGTATTAAGTTAATAATGTTGAATATATGTTTTCACAATAACAAGTTTTGAATACAGAATATTCCTATTGACATACTAGCCACAGTAGATTTCGAAGTGGTTTCCCATGATCTATGCGGGAGTTAGCTCCAAAGACTAGATCGAAAAACAAGTTTTTCCAGTACGTTATCAGATGAAATTGGGTACACAGATCCGTTATGACATTCCTAACATTTCTTGTATGGAAACTAGCACTCGGCGTACCCATTAAATCTATCATGAAAGGACGGCAATTGTTTTTGTCGTGCATAGTGCGCACTTTCCTAACTATTTAGCGCAATATGCCCAGGTACGAGTCAATCGAAGTCTTAATTGATCTTTCAAAGGTCACAATTAGTCGGTGCTAACGCATCATTGCGTCGCTAGGCAATTTATAATAACAAAAAAGGTAGAAAAGATTATGCAAAATGTGGATAAACTGAATATTTATAATAGAAAAATACGCAGTAAACAAAAACAATTTCAAAGGAATGTGTCGAAGAATAAAAGAAAAATAAAGAGGGAACAAAAAATGTGAAATCACAGAGGTGAATATGGGTTTTTATAAATAATAAAGGGAAAAACGGAGACAGGACAAAACGCAATAAAGGGAGAATGGAAGAGCTATTTTATAGAGTTGTTTAAAAGACTAAATGAGATGATTGTAGGACAGAGGAAAAAGAGGAATGAAGAAAATCAAGAGCTAGAGGTAGTAGAGCATAACAGCATAATCTTAATAAATGTATTTAGATTTAAAATAATGATTGTAAAGAATCCAGTAAAGAATATGCTTATGTTTTTTTCTCATAGTTTTTATGAACAGTTTACTGTTATCTATAAACTTACTATTATGACATTAGAACGTCGAAAATGATGACACTGATAGCATTTAACAAACGTAACAATTAACAAACTTAACAATTAACATCGTATGAGATTTTAAAAGAAAATCTTTTTATTTATATACACCGCTCTATATAATTATAAGTTAATAGTTAACTCACCTGTTAACATTGTTATAATGTTACAAACTCTACATGTTTACTCTAACACTTATCTCCGGAATCTCTCCTTGGTCACTTTCTCTGGAACAGTTTAGGTATAACCTATAACTTCGAAAGTAATTAAAAGTGCCGCATGTTGTGAATTCAAATTGATCCTCTCAAAGACATTTTATTTTATAATAAAACTACAAAATGCTACTCTTTCACCACAAATCTCGAATCAAACCAAAATGTTTTAATACTAATCATATTGACTGTTTATACAATAACTATTTCTACCGTAAGTGGTCAAATAACCGATTATTAAATAAAGGTTATGGTTTTCAAATTCGGGTATAGCTAATTGTTAATTTAATACGAAAACAAATGCAGAAAGTAACATTTAGATAACAATAAAACAACTATAAATTTACATTTTTTTAAAATAAGAACAAAAGCCGGTCAATTGACCGGGCGTTGGTACGCTTAGTATTAACTATATTGAATACAATGATTCAAAAACAGAATCATTTAACTCATTTTGATTCTTAACAGTAGAACTTAACAGTCAACATTATTACTGTTAATTTAACAGTTAACATTATTCGAATCTCGAAAACAGAATCTTTTTCTTTATTATGCTCACCGCTCTGTATGCTACATGAACTGACATTCATACAACAGATTTCTGTCACAGTGCAAATCGATTTCCGGGTTTTACGGTGCTCCATACATTACGAGTAAGCAAACAACACATCCGGAAGCAGATCGAGAACATTCCCAATCGTGCGAGTCTTGACAGCGCAAGAAACGGTAGTTTAGTGTAACAAAACCTCTCTAAAAAGCGATACTTCCTCGACAAACACATAGTTACCAGCAGGGGCACTGTTACAGGGTGATTCACTTGACTTTGGAACAGCACTGTCGCACCACACTTTTTACCAGACTTGTACAGTGGATACAAAAAAGTTCACACACATTCAGCATTTTTAGAATAAATGTTCTTACCTCATTAACAGTGGTTAACGATTTTTATTGTAGTGACAAAAATCCTCGCTGAGCGGATAAATACATTACCTTTTGCTGTAAAAATGGTAATTATTATGACAAACGAAAAACATGTTTAAAAATTGCAAGAAATCGAGTATATTCGCCATTGCTTGATTTTAACTACGCAAGCAGATGAACATTTTCAAAAAATAAGTCTATCGTTAAAGGGTTAAAGAAGAAAACTCTTTTCTCTAAATAAAAACACATTTTCTTGAACAAGAAAGTGATTTTCTTAAGACAAAATAAATTTATCTTAAAACAAAATAAAACAAAATCCTTAAAGCAAACAATTTTCTTTTTTACGAAAATTTATTCCAAAAACACTGGGTTTGCCGACACTTGTTTTATGGAGCTCGTCTAGCAGTTCGCACAAGCAGTAATATGACTAATACCCTGATTTGTTTTTCTACATTTTCTTGGAAAAGAACTGAAATATTGAATTGTTCTTTGCAGTACAATTAGTATCAACTAGTACAAGGTGAGTCGTCTGTGTTAGAATCAGCAAGAATTTTTTCTAACTATTAATTTTGCGAAATAAAAGAATTTAATCGTATTTATTGTTACGTTTTAATTGTGCTATTGTTTGTTCAAACTGCTAGATGAACATTGATAGTTCTCGTGTTTTTAATATTTGTGACATACTATACAATACCGATATCATTGACTCTAAGGAAAATGCATCACCCTGCACATCGTTAAAAGATTCTTGCACCAATCAAAATTAAGTTATGTTAACGCGCACAAATAGGATAGCTAGTAATAAATAGGAAACAACTTGAGAAGCATTAGTGTGCAATTAAAATTATTACGTAACTTATAGTTAGTTTATCCTAGCTGTCTAGGCGGTTTTACCCGAATGACATTTCTTGTTCACAGTAACAATAATTTCATTCCAAGAAGAGCAAGTTTGTTGCAATTATCCTTATTGCAAAAATCTTCTAATAATGTATTCCTCGATTTTCATTCCCAGTGAAATTTTTCAATTTGTCTTTTGGCACCCTGTATAAATGATAAATATTCCAATATTTTATAGCTTATAATTTGCTTGGCTCATAACTGTACATAACAAGAAAAATCGGATGCAAACCGGTTCAGTAGTTTTCCAGTTTATCATGAACACGCAGACAAACACGCGTTATCTTTATATTAGTACAAATTAATCTTTTATACGTCAAAGTGTTCCTGAAGGAACATTCTATAGAATGAAGAAACCTGCATTAAAATTCGTTCAACGCTTCACAAGTTTAGCTAAGTTTAAGTTCAGAGACACGTACTAACACTTCCTTTCATACTATGTCGTAATACAGTAGCGAAAAGGCAGTCATAATTCGAAAATAAGTGAATCGCCCTGTATAGAATTTTAATCTTTACTGTTGTACACCACTTTTTATATGTATATTATATTATGTCCATTAAACAGATAATATTACATGATATGATGTATAAGAGCGTTGAGAAACATTTGTTCACAATTAAAATTACTCAGTGATTTCATAAGATAATGAGAGCAAACATTACTTTAAATCAAATGGTAAAAAACGACATTTACCGTGTTTCCTGGGTGTTGAAACCAATTCATATCTCTTAAAGAAGTCAACGTTTGCTTTGTTTAAGTATGTGGTTTCGAAAAGTAGATAATAATTATTCATAGATAAGATTTTTTTCAATTGAACTATACAATACGAGTTTCAATAGAGCTGCTAGGTATTTGAACAAGATATTTATAAATAAATAAAAGTCCAATTCACAATTATCTCACAGACGACAGTGTATACTCGTGGGACAATTAAAGTGCAAGTGAAACACCCTGTAGAGCGAAGAGTGGCGCAAAAAAGTAGGCTACGTGAAATGCGAAAGGAATCAATATCGGCGATAAGCGGAGCATCGATAAAGGCGTCGGAGATCAGTGGAGAGTCGGCGGCGCGCACCGGCGCCCCAATGGGAATGCCGTCTGCGCAAAACCGGAGCCAATGGGAGCGCGCGACCCGGCAGCCAGGCACTTCTTTCTCGCCGGAGCACTTCAGTCACTGCTCGTCCTTCGCATCGGACGAATCTCTCTCGGTTCGTCGGCCTTCTCCTTTTTTTCTTTCCCTCTTCGCTTCGCTCCGGCACGGAGCGCAGCATTCCTGCACAAAACTCGTCGGAAGTGCGAGAAACGTGCACGGCTGACACACGTGGCGACTGCTGTTGAGCTGACAGTTTCGGGCTGAATCATCGTGCGCTAGAGTGGCTCGCTCGATTCGTTCATGATTACTGTGCAGAGTGCGCGCGACACGTGGTGAATAGCGCAGTGTCGCACCCAGCGGCTTTTGAACCCGGTCTGTTTTTACCGATGCGCTCCTATCGATAAGAAGAGAAGTGTGTGATCGGCTTTGGTGCGAGGTGAATGTGTCGACGTATGGCAATGGAATGCGCGGGGAATAGAGCGTAACGCTGAACAATTTCCCCCGTAAATAGCAAGGCCCGGCGCGCGTTCCAGCCCGCGGGCGGAAATGTTAAAAATACTCAATACGCTGGGAGTCCACCCGACGCTCACGCTGGTTCGTACAGTATCACGTGAATTGCCCTGGCGGCTCATTCTTGATTCATGTTCAGCTATTTCAATTGTACTACAAGATGTAAACTTTCATCGGTCATTGAGATGATACGGAATTAATGAATTGAGCTGGCAGGGAATTCTTGTTCAATTACACTCAAGAATTCGATATTCAGAATTCGAATTATAACATTGTAATATAAGATGTAAACTTTCATCGGCCATTGATATGATACGGGATTAATGAACTGGGCTAGCAGGGAATAATTACACTCGAGAATTTCGATATTCAGAATTCAAATGATAACATTGTAGTACAGGATGTAAACTTTCATCGGTCATCGAAATGATACGGAATTAATGAATTGGGCTGGCAGGGAATTCTTGTTCAATTACACTCGAGAATTGAAATTATAAAATTGTAGTACAAGATTGAAACTTTCGTCGGTAATTGAAATAACATCAAATTAAAGGAATTGAAGTTGGCAAGGAATTGTTGTTGATTCATGTTCAGCAATTTAAATTATAGTGTTAGAAGATTGTAGTACAAGATGTTAACATTAATCGGTCATTGCAATGATACTGAATAAAATGAATTGTGCTAGCAGGGAATTGTTGTTGACTTATAATGTTATATGATTACAATGCAACATATAAACTTTAATTATTCATTCAAATGATGCCGAATTAAATTAATTGGACGAGCAAGGAATTTCTGGAATTCGTGTTATAATATCGTAAGAATAAGATTGTAGTAGATTGTAGTAAACTTTCATAAGTCATTGAAATAACATCAAATTAAATCAATTGGGCTGCCAAGGAATTGGTCTTGAATTATGCTCGGAAATTCATACAAGATATAAACATTTGTGGGTCATTGACTGACACCGAATCGAGCTGGCAGAGAATTGTTGTTGAATCATGTTCAAGCATTCGAATTATATTATGATTGTAACACAAGATGTAAACTTTCGTCGATCATTGAAATGATAACGAATTAAATAAAGTCTGCTGATAGGCAATTGTTGTTGAATTATACTGAAGAATTCGAGAAACAATATTATAAGATTGGAGCGCGAAATGTAAACTTTCATCGGTCATTGACTGACATCGAATTCAATGAATTGAGCTGGCAGGGAATTGTTATGAAATCATGCTGAGGAATTTCAACTATTATGTTCGCCAGAGTACATTGTTTCAGAATTAATGAAAGTTTCAAATTTAACAAAAACCATTTTCTGATTAATCTTCAATGCAGTTTGCTACTCTGAAATTAAATGAATGGGGTTGGCAGAGATTTCTTCCTAAATCATTCCTGGAAGAATCATACTCTGACATTCCACTTATATTCGTCAGAATATGGTGTTTCAGTATGTTGTACAATAGAATTATGAATTACTCAATAGTAAAACTGTTAGGAAAAAATAAAGGAGCGTGCTTTATTTTATGTTATTCGCTGTCAATATTTCTACGATTTGAAAGAACCGTACATCGATTGGTCTTGCAGAGAATTATTGTTAAATCATATTAAGAAATGTGAAATAAAATATTATAAGGTTTGCAATGCAAGACGTAAATTTTCTTGGGTCATTGACTGACATCGAGTGGCATGAATTAGACTGGCAAGAGCTTCCTTTTTTAAATCATTCGTGGAAGAATTCTACTCTGAAATTCGAATTAAATTCATCAGAATATGTTGCTCAGTATGTTGTACTTGGCAAATAGTAACAAATATATTTTGTGACAAACTTTTGTTTTGTTTATATAATTTGTGATAAACAAAAATAAACTTCTATGGGTCATTAAGTGACCCTGAACAAACCGAATCAGACTAGCAGGAATTCATATTATAATAGGGTGTCATTGCTCCGAAGTTAGAAATAGGAATAGCTTAATCTTTGGTTGTTTTAGTGTTGACTTTTGTTTCGTAACCAAGGAGTTTGTTTATCGCGAATTTCAACTGCTACTTCATGCATTTTATCGAGATAGACGATCAGAAAATGTATTTGAGGCACTTCGAACCCTTAAATCTGTCAAGCAATTGTTTTTTAATCATTTTCGAAAAAATAATGTTCGCAATTCAAATTATCATATTCGGCGAAATTCATTTGTTCAATTGTCATGAAATACATTCGTTGGGAATTAATGTAAGCTTCAAATTTAGTAAAAACTTTGATTCTACTGCCAATCTGCAATACAACTCTGAAATGCATTCTTTCGGAATTACATTGTACTTTTGCCGATGCCAGCGAATGAAAAAGGTACAGGATGTTCACTTTCACGGGCCATTAAGTGAAATCGAACGACATAAATTCTGCTTGGGAGCAATTGTTTTGTAATCGGTCTCAGAAAAAGCATGTTCAGAAACTCAAATTCTCATATTCACCGAAATTTATTTTCTCACTCTTAATGAAATACTTTCTTTGGCAATTAATAGAAGTTATAGATTTAACAAAAACTCTGACTTTACTGTCAATTTACAATGCATTGTCTCAGAGTTGTATTGTGCTTCGTCGATGCTAACGAATGAAAAATGTACAGGATGTACACTTTCACGGGTCATGTGAAATCGAACGAGAGCAATTCTGCTCTCAAGGCAATTGTTCTGTAATCATTCTCGGAAGAATGATGCTTGGAATTCAAGACCTAGTATTCGATAGAATGTGTTCTCTCACAGTTTCCTTGTACGTGTCGCGGGCGACGACGAATGTGCAGGAAGTAAACTTTCATGGGTCATTAAGTGAAATCAGTAATTCTCGAGGCTGAGGGAAACGTACAAAGAATGGCGCAATTCGCACGGCAATTTGTTCATTTTGAAGAGTTAGAGATTCAAGAAAGGAATGTGATTGTAATCGAACAATTTCTGGTACATACGAGCTGCAATGATTCCGATCGATTGGGTGTTAGTCAGCGAGTATAATACGACTGAGCTTTTTCCCATTAGTTTTTCCAGTTGAACAAAACTTGAGTTCTTACGCGAATACTAAGAAGTTTATCCAAATGAATAGAATTCAAATTAACAACTCATTTTCATTCTACTTAAATTAAGTTTTCAGTTGGGTTTTTGTTAATTTTGAAAATGCTCTTATTATCTAGAACTTGTTTTTGGTTTCTATTGATTTTGAAAAAGTTTTTACTATCTAGAACTTACTTTTGTTCTATTTAAATTAAGAACTTAATTTGGTTTCAATTAATTTTGGACAAGATTCTTGCTATTGACGTAAGAAATCAAATTCTGGGTATTCAGGAAAATTACTGAAAAACACGCGTTTCGCATTATAATTGTTAACTAATGCCTAATTTGTGCTAGAAATATAGTAACCCGAAGATCCTTGTTACCGACTTCGCAAAGGAGAAGGTACTCAATTCGACCGCTAATTTTTTTTTATACTTATACAGTGGACAAAAAATATATTCGCACACTAGTTCTTCTTGGAGTAAATTTTGATATAGAAGAAAGATTCCTTTTCAGGAAGAAATACATTTTCTTCAAGAAGAAAGTTTCCTTCTCCAGAACAAATACATTTTATTAAAGAAGAAAGTTTCCTTCTCAAGAGAAAATACATTATCTCAAAGCAGACTGTTTTCTCCTTTAAGAAAATTTACTTCAGAAAATGCGTGTGTGCAAATACTTATTTTTACCCACTGCATATTTCAAAACAGTTTCACACAAAATTAAGCGTACATATGTATCGGCTATAATTTTTTTTCTTATACCTATGTGAGAGCAAGTAATTCAGCTAGTTCACAAGGTTAAAAAACCGTTTCAAAAAATTGTCATGCATACCTGAAATTCGATGTATGAAATTGACGTTTTCCATGGAAACATAAGATTTCCAATAAAGTACGAGAAACTCGCAAAGCCGATGGTTCGAGTTCGAGCAAGACGACTTTCGATAAGCAGGGCATAAAAGATTAATGACCGTTTATGTAATTAATCAATCAGGAGCGAGTCAAGCACCGGTAAAAACCGATACGGTCGTGCGTCTTGTTTTTGCGCATTTCTTGCATCGAGCGTGGCAATGTTCGGCGCATAATTCAGGAATATGTCACGGAATTACTTCACGGTCACGCAACACGGATGTTAAGCATGAATCGGCGTGGCAATGCGATAGTTCGGATTGCGTATCGATTGTATGTATTAACTAGTCGAGTTACTCGCCCACGCACCGGTACTTCAATTATGATTCTATCGTTCCGTATAATTAGAAATTGGATTGACAAAATGGATTTTTTCATCATTAATAAAAATTCTGTTTCGCAATTAATCTGCGATGCATTGCGACTCTTACATAATATGTTCTTGAATTATTCTTAAGAGAATTATGATCAAGAATTGAAATCGTTATATTCGCCGGAAAGATTGCTTCAGAATTAATGAAAATTCTATTTCACAATTAATCTGCAATACATTCCAACTCTCGCATAACATGAATTGCTCTCGAATCATTCTCGAAAGACTCATTTTCGAAATGCGTTGTTTACGTCTTTACATATAATAATAAATATATACAAGAAGTAAACTTTTATGGGTCATTAAATGGCATCGAATGCCATGAATTGTTCTGGGAAGGAATTCTTGTTGAATCATGAATGACAATATAGGTTTTCGTCCTTCAACACGATTTCGTAGTTCTGCAGTTAGAAATACGAATAAGTTAACTTTTGTTTGTTTAGTGTTAACATCTCCTTCGTAACCGAGGAGTTTGTTTATCGCGATTTCAACTACTACTGCACACATTTCTTTTTGTCGAGGTTGACGTTCACAAAATGCATTTAAGGGACTTGGAGTTAGTACAATAAATTCCACTGGGAAACTTTAGAACTGTCGAGATTACTCGCAAAGAACTTTTTTATCACGTCTCTTATTCAATCAGACAACGTATCGATGATTTATAACCTATGTTACATTCAATCTAACAATGCAACAATATAACAATGAATTAGACTCTGAATTCGAATGCGCTCAATACTGTTAGAATGAAATATTTAAAACTTTAAAGCAAATTAATTGTTAATTCATATGTTGAGGTTAATATTTCTTAGTTTCACATTACATAGTTTTTAGGATTCCATTGTTGACTTACGAACCTTTATAATTTCTCGAGTCACCTGTCTGTAATTTCGCAATGCCTTTATTTAAAAATCTGAAACACTTTGTGAAAGTAGTGAATGAGTACTTTCAATTAAAGTATCGAGGTAGCGGTGTAGAAATGCGAGTACTTTCAACTAAAATTATAACAGTCACTGTAAAATAATTAGTTTTGGAAACGAAAAATATTACATAATGCAAACAGACATGAATAGCACACAGCCCTTACTTGGGAGTTTTAAACAATTGCAATTGCATTGCACCCGCTAGTAAAATGATAAAGTTAAATAGCCTTAAATAAGAGCTTGCCCGAAGCTTAATCTACACATTAAAACAAATCGCATCAAAATTGATCAATTGGTTCTTCTATTATAAAACAATACAGCCAGACGCATTTTCTTTCATAAAATGTTTGTATTTAGGTAAAATTGATTTTAAAAAATTGGATTAGTCGTGAAATTCGTTTGATTTATAACATTTATTTTTAGGTTCAAGAATTTGAATTATGGATTTTATATCATTTATATTGTTTTTATTCATCGTATTTCGTGTGCCTGGGATTGGCTTTAGGGGTGGTTGGGCACCATCATAGTATTTTTTCTAGGGCATCGAAGAATATAATACATATTTTCACTTTTATATATTAAGGTATTAAAAATACTGATAACATGATAAGAAAGAAAGGGTGTAAAAATAGGTACTGCTTCGAGGTTATAGTTTTTACTAATGCTTCCCTTCTCAATGCATAATAATCCCGAAAGTACAGTTTATTGGTGGTGACAGTGATTTCGTATTGATTTTTGAAGCAGTCAGGCAATCACACTTAAGCTGTGTCCTCACTGCAGGAAGAACAATTGCAAGAGAGCACTCGTCGATCGGAGTTTATTTTTTTTAGCAGTACAATGTTTGAGTTACGAAAACACAATCTTCTTTTTTACATTAACTTCCAAATATATTCGGACACAAATGCATGACTTGACATTTCTGTTGTTTATAAACTGACCGTTTGAGTTATCTTTTCTAACATTAGTTAGCTTAGTAATGTTAACTGAGATATGTAATTTCTTCACGAAATGTACAATGGGCAAAAAAATGTTTGCACACACGGATTTTCTGTAGTGGATTTTCTTACAGGAGAAAACACTCGGCTTTGAATACATTTATTTTGTCTTGAAACCAAATTCTTTTAAATTCTTTCTAATGTAAATTTTTTTCTTGATAAACTTTCTTTATTTCTTGAATTTATCATTTTCTTGAAGAAGAAACTTTTTTATAATTTCTCGGTATTAACAGTAGTGTTATAAGAAGGAGTTGGAAATTAAGACTGTTGACTCATAAACATGTGAAATATTGAGTCGTAACATTAGCCATGCACTAGTTTGGGTTCATTAGATTCACTAAGAACCCTTATAATTTCGTAATTTCCGCTAATGGGTACATCTGTTACAGCCAGAGTGTCGCCACCCCTCTAATTTTGTAATTCTTCTCTTTGACAATGTAAAAAAACTTGTAGAATAGTATTTAGTGAGTACTTTTAGGTAAAATTATAACCATTGCTGTAAATAATTAGTTGTAAAAAAAAAAGGTTCAACCTGCCTTATTTTCGATACAATTTCACTAAAAATTACAGCCGTTTCGTATTTGACCTCAAATAATTAGTGAAAACAGAATTTAGCGAGTACTTTGAAATAAAATTATACACTGCCACTTTAAAATGATTAGATTAAAAAATAATAAAAACGGTTTTCAATTTGACCAGATTCTACCTAACCATTTTTCCACGTAATTTAAATAAAAATTACAGTTCTTATGTGTACTAAACTCCGCAAACCTAATCTAATGTGTGGCTCGATACACAATTAATCGCTTTGCCTGAATATATTTTCGAATCACTATACATTACCTCGCCGTTGAAAATAGCATCAGAATCTTATACAAGAAAATTCTTCAGGCTTCGTGTATTTCTACTTCTTCCTGCTTCGCGCTGCAATTTTCCTGCACAGTGTTGTTACCTTTTTGGATTTACTATTACCGGCGACGCATGAAAAAGTTTAGCCTTGGATGCTACGTGTGCTGTAATTCACGCTTTAAATGGAATTTGGAAACAGTCGGTTCGTCGTGAAGGTGTGAAAACGTCTAACTCGTAAGAGTGTTTATGTTAACATAGCAGCTTTCCACGAATCCTGGTGTTATCATGTTAGCTGATGGATCAGGTGACAAAGTATCGTAGCTCGTCTGGCGCGCAATAGCATTTCGCGTCATATGTCACTTCTATCACTGCAACTAGTATTATTTATTTTCGAGATAAATAATTCGTACTAATGAAGTACGAGTTATTACTTTAGCACTATTTTTTTTATTTCGAGTATTTTCTTAGCTGTTCTAAATTGTTCAAGTTATTGCAAAGATTGTTCCAAAGTGCTACTTCCTTAAAGAGACATTTTACAAAATTGTAACTAAAAAATTGATGGAATTCGGAGATACGTAATCTTATTCTGATAGCTATATTAATAGAGCAACCTGGAACAATTTTTAGTTGAGTTGTACTTTTAGATGCACTTTCCTTTGCATCATTGAGTATTTTCATCCACTAGTAATTATGCAAAATAAATTTTCCTGCCTACTAATTGTACTATTCTTTACACAAACTGCTAGATCGTTATTGACAGTTTCCACGTTTTTAATGTTTATGATATATTACACTGCGTATACAGTGGATTAAAACGGTATTCGTACCTATCTAGTTTTTCTCGGAGTAAATTTTGATATAGAAAAGAGATCCATTTTTTATAAGAAAAATATATTTCTTGAAAGAAGAAAGTTTCCCGTTTAAGGGAATACAAATTTTCTCAAACCAGGAAGTTCCCTTTAATATTTCCTTTTTTATTTGTTTGCATATAACAACAAATTTCTGAAATTACCGTATTTATATATTCGACAAAAAAACTACTCGCACACCCAGTGTTTTTGGAAAAAATATTCTCACACAAGAAAACTCCTGTCTAAAAAGATGTACATGTTCTTGAACAAGGCAATGTTAAGGAGACAATTTTCGTTTCTAAGAATATTGATTCCAAAAATACTGATAATATGCCAATAATTTTATTAGCCACTGCATACAACAAACGAATCGTTCTAGTAGTTGGAGTTCATTGCGATCGAAGTCGGTGCACTCGTATTCGAGGTTAGGTCAATCTCAGGGAGTCTGGTTTAACCTACACTGAGAAGTAGGAATGACAAGTCACTCTGTGATAGTCGGTTGGCTATTTTCGGATTTTTTGCAATGCGGCCTAGTCCCCTGGCAAGTAGAAGCTTTCGGCCGCAAGGTGACCAAGCTATTTCCGTCAGATTGCTTTTTCTAGACGCACTTTCTGCCCCTGGAGCACACACTACGTTACACTACCTTCTCACCGGGCTCGTAGTTCGATCGATCGCCGGTCCAGCCGGGCCAACTACAGGCTGATTCATTTGCAGTGGGTCATGCAAATATTTGGATCCTCGTATGTTTCACACGTACAGAGTGATTTGTGAGCCGTATATCTGTTTGGTTATCCCAACACGTCTTGAATGTATACTGATGAATCAATTGCTATAGCGTATTTGTTATTACGAATTCAGAAAGTACTTATTTTATCGGAATTAGGTCATGAGAACACTCTTATTTTTATGGTTATCCTTATATGTGTCACAAAAATTCATCGAAATTAAATAACAAATGTCTGGATAATAGGAAATTCGGATATTCCAGTTTTATATTTAATAAAATAGTTGGTTTTTCGAAGATTTTTAAAAAATAGCTATAGTCGATCATGGCAGCTCATTTTTCCCTAAAGTATTTTATATTGGTTTACGAACTTCTTAAAAACAAATGAGCTCAGGTTTCAACGCTATCATATCAAGATTTCACACAACTTATTTTAAATATTATTACAAACTTCCATCAATACATTGAATCGACATTTTTTCGTACTTCTGAACGCATTTTGTGTGCTAACAGAACATCTGATATTATTTATTTATGTTTCCTGTTGCCATTTTGCCGGAGTCGATTCAGATTCGATTCTTACCAGCATTTTTCTAGTATCGAAGTCAACAGACGCGTGACTCCGGTGGATGCAGTTTGTTACGGCCGTTGATGTTCGTGGTTAGGTGCGTAAACAGCACAGTCTAGTTCGCATGAATGGCCACGCACCCCAGCGCGCTCCGCTTAATCTGTGCGATTAAGCATCTGCTCCCTCTTAATGATATCCGCATAATAACAGTATTTCTCGAGCTAGCGCACTGCATAATAGACCGGAAAAATTAAAAGGTCTCGAACGCCTCGATAAAACCAGGCGAAATAATCCGATAATTATGAAGGTTACGAATACTTCCGGTTCTACGTTACGTATAGGCTCTCCATTGTGTCATTAGGAATTATATATTTCTAAGTTACTTTAGTGAAATAATGCGGGGAAATTAAAAGAACAATTCGAACATTTGTATTTTTGGTTTTCTTTTTGTTGGTGTAAAGTGTATTGGGTAATGCAATATTTTTGGTTGGAAAAGTTTTACAATGTTAGCTGGTACTATTTTCATATACCACAAAAATAAAGGTGATATAAACATAATCCTATGACGATGATTAGATAGTTTGTCCATTGGTGAGATTATAAACCAGGTAAAATCATTATATTCAAATTTCAATAACGGTTTATTAAAACACAAGTTATGATGGATACCGTCTTAATGACAATTGTTTTATGGTTGTTACACTTCGTTTATTATTGTAAATACCGAATTGTAATTTGCAGAATAATTAATCCAAGTTATGCACTTTAACCCTTTAACGATGTGGATGAGTACACTCGTTATGAGGAATAATACGTTATCTTTTCCGATAAAAATCGTTATTATTGCAACAAATGAAAACTGTATTTCTTCTCTTCAAATAAAGTAATTAAATAGGCAATGACTTTTTGCTTTCTCATGAAAATATTGTCATAGTCAACTTAAATGAATGAAAACTGCAAATTGAGTATACTTATCATTGCTTGATTTTAACTACGCAAGCAGGCAGACATTTCGAACAAAAACTGTCCACCGTTAAAGGGTTAACAAATATACAATGAATTCTGAATAAAACATGCTCTTTAGTGGGCTTCACACGAAAGCGCAGATAGATTAAAATTGCGATATCATTCCTGCTATTTTTATCAACGATTCCAAAGGTCGTAACTCCCAACGGTGTCAAGATTTACTGATATCAAGCGATTTCTAACGCATTGAAAAATTCTGCTAGTGTAAACACTCCATCCATCAGCCATCCCCTTTGTTTTCGAGGCTGCTGAACGAGCCAAAAATTCTAGGAAGTAATATTTTTTATCTATCGTTTGTTACACACAACTGTATTTGAGATTTTATGACAATTCCTGAATTTATGTGTAGTCGTGTAAATAATCCATCGAAACGTAGCTCAAATAATATGCAACACATTTCTAAGACCTGTTTTGGTTTTAAAAAATATAAAAAAATCATTTATAATGGATTCTTGTATTATTCATTTATAATACAAGAGAGTTTTGCAACTTTGCATTGGGAATTTACATTCACTGTAAAATAACCAAGATAACTGAAAGGCAATCGATGTATTTTGTGTACTATCCTTTATAAAATATCGATTTCTGTATCGAAATATAATTAGCATATGATTCCAATCTGGAACTCCAGTCTGAAATTGAACATTTCGCAAAATATAGTATGTATACAAAGTATACCAACTTTCGCATAACCAATTCCAGATTTCAATTCCACCTTGGATTTGTGTATACATATGTATATTAAAATTGATTTCATAATTAAATTCTAGATCAATTCCAGGCGGTGATTCCTTACACGTTCTAATTATATTCCAATATAAATATCCTTAAACAACCAATAACTTCTGGTTTGATTAAATCTCAATTTACAGTTGATTATTAGTATAATTAGTTCCAGATTACAATTCCAGATTGGGATTGGTTATACATTCCAACTGCTTGTATGTTCCAATTACAATATTCCAATCTAAAATTGGTTAAGAAACCAATAACTTCAAGTTTGATTGAATTAATTTAGACTTACTTATTATACAAAACAATGCACACAAAATATATCCAATGACTGAGTACGCTTAGGAAAAGCAATTTGTGGTAGTAAATGTTTGTCGTGTTACTATTTTTATTACCTGCCAGGAAGAGGAGGTCAACTTAATGGACAGTTTGCTGTTTATCAGAGTGTTAACCGAGTAACTAGTTGCCGGAAGGAATGCTTAGAGCGTTAAAGTATGTGTTTCCGGGAGATAATAATTATGTAAAGAGCTGCTGATAAGCCTATCTGATATTTTCATACTCGAATACACTCAAGATGTAAACAATCTTCGGTTGCTTTAGTCGAACTCCACTTAGCGTTAGCGAATTGTAATAACAAAAATTTGTTTATATCGTTTACCACGAATCTGAATAGAAGTATGTCATATTAGAAATATTATGGGCACAAATGTTTGTGTACTTTTAACCGCAGATTTTATATCTTTTTTCATCACATCTTGACGATATAATTGTTACCAATAATAATTATAATTATTATTAGTAAATAAATGTTGGTGTTAACAAAAATTAATTGGGCAATGGATAAATCCCCGAAGTGAAAAGGGAATTATAAATCTGATACAACGCGACGGAATTTGTTACTGCAAGTTGCAAAAAGAAACGTAGAATATAAATTCCTTGACAAAATTTGCGTTACTTTGTAATGAGTACGAAGGAACTAAAGGCGGCCTTTTCTCGGTTAAAAATAGCTTGAAAAGTCTAAATACTGTTTCTGCATTTTAATAATAAAAAGTCAATTCAATAAACAAATATTCATATTTAATGAAATAATTTATTATTTGTTTTACTTATTTTTCTCTTGTGATGCATCAAAACCGAAGTCATTAGTAACCATTATTATTTTTTGTCATTCATTTCAACAATTTTATCAAAGTTATTAATACGCAGTCGTAAAAACAGTATTAAAATCTTCCCAAGCTACTTTTATCTCAGATTTCAGTCTCTCTTTCTTTTGAGTGCAACAACAATTCCCAACAGGAAGTTCTCTTCTTACTTTTTTTCTCTCTTGATTTCCTCTTGCAGCGCGCAGCAAAAACTCTGTCGCGTTTGGAGCTCCAACGCTTCTGGTGTGCAGAAGACTGATTATTGTACGCACGCAAGAAAAGTTACTGACACAATTCGCAAAAGTTTCCAAGCATTTCTTAGCTTGACGTTTATTGTTATTATTCTTGATATTATTTGTGGTTGTATCCGGCTACCACGGCCATAAATTATGCGTCGAGACAAAATGAAATACTTCCTTGTGCATTGTGCATGCGAGTGGTGTGCAACACGCTAGAGTCATACGTTTATCTAGAGTGGCGAGCATATAAATGAGAACATTTTTTCTTCGCAGTACAAATAATATGATAGTGTTAAAAACAAAAGAAAGTTTAATTAAACCATTCTCTCTCTTGCTATATTTTATTTGTAAATCATATACAAAGTTTTAAGCAAAAATTTATTATTATTAATTTGCATTTCTTGACTTCAAATGTTCTTTAACATTAAAATTACCGATGAGGTTACAATAATTTATTTATGATTTGTTCCTGCTTATTGCTCATTTGTGGAACCCATGTTCTTGCTTTACGCTCTTTTTTCATACTATTTCATAATGTAGGTAAATCTTGATAATAATCGCATTAGAGAAGTTTCTTATAAACCCGTAAGATTCTGTTAGCTACCGGAATGCCAGGGAATAATACATAGAAATCTTGGAAAATGCTCCATATGCATGGCGTAATGTGAAAATAAGATAATGTTAAAAACAAGATAAACTTTAATTAAACGCTTCTCTTTTGCCGCATCTTATTTGCAAATAATATACAAAGTTGAGCGGATGTTCGTGTTAACATTATAAAACTGTGCCACCCAAGAATATCGCCCTATTACATAAATTTTAAGCAAATATTTATTATTATTAATTGAACTATTAATTTGGGTTTCTTGATTGCAAATGTTTAATTCTTTAACATTAGAATTACCGACGAGGTTAAAATGATTTATTTATGATTTGTTCATGCTTATTGCTCGTTTGTGGAACCAATTTCCTTTCTTTACGCTCTTTTTTCATAGTCTTTCATAATGTAGGTAACTCTTGATAATAATCGCATTAGAGAAGTTTCTTATAAATCGGTAAGATTCTGTTAGCTACCGGAATGCCAGGGAATAATACATAGAAATCTTGGAAAATGCTCGATGTACATCGTCTAATGTGATAGTGCTAAAAACAGCATAAACTTTAATGAAACGCTTCTCTCTTGCCATATTTTATTTGTAAATAATATACAAAGTAATATACAAAGTACATTTTACGAAAAGAAAAATCAAAAATACAAATGTCCGACTTGTCGTTGATCTCATCTACCGGTAATTATTATTATTAATTTGAGTACCCTGACTTAGACATGTTTAATTCTTTTAATTCTTTATGTTTAGAATGACCAACTAGGTGAACACGATTTATTTATAATATGTTCATGCATATTGCTCATTTGTGAAACCCATTTCCTTTCTTTATGCTCTTTTTTTGTACTATTTCAAAATATTGATAAATCTTAATGATAATCGCATTTGAGAAGTTTCTTATAAATGCTTAGTTAGAATTCCCCCAGCACCGGAGTATTAGGGAATAATACATAGAAATCTCAGAAAGTACACCATATGCATGGGGTAACGTTATTACTTGCTTTAAAGGAACAATAGAATTATGAGTTACTCAATAGTTAAACTGTTAGAAATATAATCATATTCAAGCATTCATGATAAGAAAATGGCTTTCTAACTTCAAACAAGGAAAAACAGTTTTTTATAAGACTATTACAAATTCAGACAACTTAAAAATTCGTGAACGATTTTCTCAGTGACTGTACAGGGTGATTCACTTGCCTTTGAATTGCCAATGATGGATATAGGCCGTTGAAAATGGTATAATTATACGGTAGTGAGTAATTTTAATATAAACGAGTATTTACTCAGTCTTTTCCACGCACTGACATTTATTTATAATATCAACTTGTACCAATTATGGAAATAATTGGAACTCGAGTGTGAAGGGGTCTGTTTAAAAGGCAAGTGACTCACCCTGTACATGCAGTGAATAAAGAAAAATATTCGTACACGATCAGTTTTTCTTCGGATAACTTTTTATATAGATGAAAGTCCTCTTTTTAACAAAAAAATATATATTTTTTGAAAGAAGACAGTTTCCTTTTTAAGGGAGTAAAAATTGTCTCAAAGTAGGAGGTTTCCTTTAAGGAAATTCACTTGAGAGCATCTGTGCGTGCGAATGTTCTTTTTATCCGAGTATAAAAACCTAAGATGTTTGTTTACATGTAAGAAATAATTTCTGAAATTAGAGTATTTATACATTTGATACAAAAAACTACTCGCACATCCGATATTTTTGGAACAAATTAAAGAAAACTCTTTTCTCCGAATACAAATACTTGCTTTAAAGGAACAATAGAATTATGAGTTACTCAATAGTAAAACTGTTAGAAATACATACTATAGTATCACCACGTGGTAGGATCGTGCTTTATTTTATGTTAATCGCTGTCAATACTTCTGCAATTTAAAAGAAACGTACATGAATCGGGCTGGCAGAGAATTATAAGCATTCGAATTATAATATGATTGTAAACAAGATGTAAACTTTCATCGATCATTGAAATGATACCGAATTAAATGAATTCTGCTGATAGGCAATTCTTGTTGAATTATACTCAAGAAATCGAATAATAATATTATAAGATTGGAGCGCGAAATGTAAATTTTCATCGGTCATTGACTGACATCGAATTAAATGAATTGAACTGGCAGGGAATTGCTATGAACTCATGCTCAGGAATTTCAACTATTATGTTCGCCACAGTACATTGTTTCAGAATTAATGAAAGTTTCAAATTTAGCAAGAACCATTTGCTGATTAATCTTCAATGCATTGCTACTCTGAAATTAAATGAATGGGGTCGGCAGAGATTTCTTCTTAAATCATTCCTGGAAGAATCATACTCTGACATTCCACTTATATTCGTCAGAATATGGTGTTTCAGTATGTTGTACAATAGAATTATGAATTACTCAATAGTAAAACTGTTAGGAAAAAATAAAGGAGCGTGCTTTATTTTATCTTATTCGCTGTCAATACTTTTACAATTTGAAAGAACCGTACATCGATTGGTGTCGCAGAGAATTGTTGTTAAATCATATTAAGGAATGTGAATTATAATATTATAAGGTAGGACATCGAATGGCATGAATTGAGCTGGCAGAGATTCCTTTCCAAATCATTCGTGGAGGAATCCTACTCTGAAATTCGAATTATATTCACCAGAATGTTTTGTTTCAGTATGTTGTACTTTGCAGACAGTAACAAATTTGTTATATAATTTGTAGTAAACAAATATAAACTTCTATGAGTCATTAAGTCAAAAGTCAATCGCTCGCTGAAGGAACTGTTAACTTCTCTTTGCATACTGCTGGTGGTCTAAACTTTTGTCAACGCCTGTCTCCAACACACCTAAGCTTGCATGTATACCGATAGATTCTAGACTCATACGCACGCACTTCAAGGCAATAACGACAATGTCACTCAGCTTGGTTAGTCAATTCGCGCCTTCAATTTCTCGGAAATTTAAGTTTTATTAATTATATTACACAACATCGAAATTGTAAAAAATTTTGCAAAAATTTGTACACTTTCGTAGAATGTTAATGAAACACGGTTTAGTTTTTTATGCGATTTTTAAGAAAACTATTCCAGATAAAATTAATAATGTGAATGACTGACAAGTTTTCCTTATCTCTGCCATGTTAAAAGTATTAATTTAAAAGTCCATTATCTCGGAAACAACATGGTCAAGTCGAATAAAATGTTGTTAATGAAAATCAAAGTTTAAAGAACATCTTAAGAGAATGATTCTATGGCCGAACTATCTTAAGTAACTGTGAACAATCTAAATCTGGCTGGCAGGAATTCAAATTCTAATAGGGTACCATAGTTTCGAAGTTAGAAATAGGAATAGGTTAATCTTTCGTTCTTTTAGTGTTGACTTCTCCTTCATAACCAAGAACTTTGTTTATCGCGATTTTCACCTGTTACTTCACACATTCCATTTTGCCAAGGTAGTTAATCATAAAATGGATTTGAGGGATTTAGAGTTGATGGAATAAATTCCACTGAGAAGCCATAAGCCTGTTGAGATTACCTGCAAGAGAGTTTTTTTTATTAGGTTTTGACTGTACATATAGTCAAGCAAGATATCGATGATTAATCAATGTTACATTCAATATTGTTAGAATGAAATATTTAAAACTTGTAAACTCGCTGTTAATTCATATTTCATAATTTCACGCTATATAATTTTTAAGCGTTTGTAGTTCATTAATAATGTTGTAATCCTTTTCTTTAAAACGCTTCAAACATTTATAAAAATAATTTTTAGTGAGTACTTTCAAATAAAATTGTAACAGTCACTGTAAAATAATTAGTTTTGACAAAAAAAGAAAAAATACTTTACATTTGTTACAGTTTACAGTTTTATATACATAAACTACGATCTTGCACAATAGACAGCTTTTTTACGTTTATCTCAACCAGAAAAAGACCGAATTATAGAAGCCTAAGACACGAAACGAAAAATCAGCCAGCCGAATCTGCATCTCAACTGTCATCGCAATTTCACGGTGATCGCAATGACTGAACGGTAATTATCCCGATAAACAATATCGCGGGATCTTCTCTCACCGTTCTGTGAATGGCGCGTAATTGAAAGGAAAGAAAGTTCGCCAGCGAAGAATAGGCTGTCTCATTATTCACGCAAATGACGTTTAGAAAGGTTCTCATCGGATGTGAGAACCCGCACTTTATTGCAATTTAATAAAAGTGCGATGCATTCGCCAGGATTGCGTAACGAGTTCGCACATGATATTTCAGACATTTCTCTAATGCAATTTAATAACCAGTCCGCCGCTCGGAGGCGCCATTGTCTCCCGTAAGAGTTCATTCGCACTGATTCGCCACTTCCAATTAGTGTAATTAGCGAAGCCTCTCCGGGGAACCTCGTGCGACTCTTCCTCGCGACTTCTCCCCCGTCTCTATGGCTTCAATTTCCATGCTTACTTACTTCCGTTTCCGACGCTGGTTGGATGCTCGTGAGAACTTTGCGCGCATTTTCTCCCCATTAGTTTCTGCCTTTCAACAATTAAGCGTCTTAATAAATAATCAGAGTGTGAACCCCGGTTCTGGGGGCACTTTGTTACATCAGACAGGGTCAATAATTATCCATGATATGGGATGGATAAAAAAAAAGTACTCGCATATTGCCATTTTGGGCAGAAAATTTCTTGTATGACTTTTTTTTATTTGCCTTTATTTTTTTGACACAGAGTGCTACATAGGTTTTTTCGATTGGTTAAAGTTTTGAATACATGTGAGTGTCTTTCACAAATCTTATTAGATTTATAATATTGTCCGTCGTGTCGAAGGTCTGATTTATGTCCGTTTTTAGGTTGTACTTGTTTTTGTTGTAGTTAAAGTGGCTAGATTCGGAGATGATGTATTTAATGGATAAATCTTCATTACACATATTACATTTGGGTTTATCCTCCTTTGTTAACAGATAACACTTTGTTAAGTTACTGCTGGTAATTATTAGTCGTATGATTTTCACCTGATCATGTCTGCTTAGTTGGTTCAACTTCGATTTGAACTTAGGAATTTCAGTTTTGTTGTGTTCGTTTTTCAATTTTAAATATTTTTTTACTTCTCCGAGGTTGTTCTAAATTGTTCTCAAGTATTCAATAAAGTGAAGAACGTCAAAGAACAAAAGAATGCTTAATTCTACCAACTTCTAATTTTGTTTTGCAAAATCCAGTTTATTGTACCGTTCTGCATTATTCTAATTTTTCGAAATATTATTACAATTAATTAATATCCAAAAATGAGAATTTAAAAAAAGGTCTAATGTCTCATAGTTAAAAAGTACGTAGAGTGCATATTTGTGAATGGGCAGAAAGCTTATTACGTGTCTAGGCTTGTTAGAAATGCGGTCGATTTCTCATCCGTTGCATATGCCCTGATAATCTTATAGCTACTGTACAAGGCGAGCCTTAGAACCAGGTACAGTGGGTAACGAAAATATTTGGACACTAACACACTGGTAACGTTATGATTTCATATTTAAGTTATGTATAAAGCAATCGTATACAAAATTCATGTTTTTCATAATAACTCAATGAGTAATTCATCGTTGATGGCCGAGATATATGATTCAATTAAAAAAAATTACATACATTATGTGATAACAATGGATAAAGTAAATAATGTCATATTATTGTGTTATAAAAATATTTGAGTAGTATACTAAATAATTTTTTTGGGATTCGCTTTAGGTTGTTTAATACATCGTGGTAAAATAATTTTGTTGAGGAACGCATCATTAGAAAAATAACTAATACGGTTGCTTTATAAACAACTAAAATGTTAAGTTGTAACATTTCATATATATTAGTGACTAAAGATTTTTTGTACTTACTGTACTTTGCTATTACTAACAAGGAGAGTAAGTATAAGAAGAAGCGAAGTGAATTTGGAGAAGTGTTTTCAAAAATTCAGATGCCATAATCAACTATAGGCATTTTTTTTAATTATTGAGAGGTCAGATTTTACTTAGTCAACGGCGCTTACGAAGTACGTCTGCTAGATTCTCATGGACTTCAAATGCATGATAGCGGCTGAAATTTTGCAAGTGCTTTTTACATCATATGTATTATAAGCAAATACCGAAAATATCACGGAGGCTTCCGACCCGACAGATCTGACACTCCAAAATAACCGACGTAAGTCTTAAGCCCCCTCGAATATGTAAAATGTCGTTTTTGGACGATGTTTAAGAAATACCTGCAGTTGATCGTGGTAGCTGAATTTTTGTGGAACTATTCTACATATATTTGATTAAGAACTTGTAAAAAAAAAATTAGGACAGGTTTCGACTCGACAGGTCTGAGACTCCAAAATAATGCTATCGAATAAGTAAAACCTTTTCGATGATTTTTCAAAAATACTTATAGTTAATCATGTCAGTTGAATTTTTGGGGAACTATTTTATATTAGATTACGAACTTACACAAAAAAAATGAGCACAGGTTTCGACCTGGCAAGACTGACCCTCTCCTTGTAAAATGTAATATCGATGTGTGGGTTGTACTATGATACATACAGTGACTCAGAAATTCGATCACCTTGTTAGCTCGCATTTTGACACGACTGCACCATGGAAGTTAGAGCCAGTATGCGAATGAAATAAGAGTCCTAAGGTGTGTCCTCACTCGAGCAGTAAGGAGGAACATTTTGTTGCTCATTGTTGTTGAGTGTTTTGGTATTTTGTTTATACTAAAATCGATATATGAGCAATAGCAGTAAGTTTTGTCGCTGACAATAGAAATATTAAGAGAACTTTAAGAAATATTCATCAAAATTTGACACCTTTTTCAAGAAACATTTAAGCATTCATAATAAGAAGATGGCTTTCTAATTTCAAAAAAGGGAAAACAGTTTTTTACAAGACTATTCGTACAATTTAAAAGTTCGTGAACGATTTTCTCAGTGACTGTACATACAGTGAATAAAGAAAAGTATTCGTACATGACTAATTTTTCTTGGCGTAAATTTTGATATAGATGAAAGTTCTCTTTTTAATAAAACAATATCTTTTTTGGAAGAATACAGTTTCCTTTTTATGGGAGTCAAAATTGTCTTAAAGCAGGAGGTTTCCTTTAAGGAAATTCACTTCGGAGCATCTGTGTATTCGAATATTTTTTTACCCGAGTATAAAAACATAACATGTTTGTTTGCATGTAAGGGATAATTTCTGAAATTAGTTTATTTATACAATAGATAAAAAAAAATACTCGCACATCCGGTATTTTTGGAGCAAATTAAAGAAAACTCTTCTCTCCGAATATAAATACATATTCTTGAACAAGAAAGAGTCATTCTTGAGAAAAAATAAATTCCTTTAGTGGAGACAGTTTTCTTCTTTAATACTTTTTCCTCTTCACTCTTTTTTACTGCATATTACAGCTATCTGCCCTAATATGTATAAAGACGTAGCATGTCTGTTTGGATGTAATAGGTAATCCTTGAAACCACTCAACAGATTTGAAGAGCTTTTTTGACTGTTTAGAAGCTTAATTCTTTCCGAATAACAGCTGTGAGTGAAAGAAAGTATTCTCACACACGGATTTTTTAACATAAATTTTCTTAAAAAGGAAAACCTGCTTTGAGAAAACTGCATTTCACTGAAAGGGGAAATTTTCTTCGTTGAAAAAGGAATTTGTTCTTAAAAAGGAAACTTTTCTCCGTATGAAAATTTATTTCAAGAAAACCTGGACGTGTGCGAATACCTTTTTTATATTCGCTGCAGGCTACATATTATTACGGTACAATAAAAGGGAGATGCAGAATGCACAAGAATATAAAGCAAGTGGCGAATTTCACATGTGCCAGTGGCACGTTCCGTTTATCATTTACCTTATAGTAGGAGTATCTACAGGGAGTGACAAAAGTATTCGTAAATAACAGTGTGAAAAGAGCAACATTGGTAGTATTTATTAAAATATTTTAAATATGTAAACATATGTTATGATATTATGAACAAATATACTGTGAGGATTTAAAATATACAGTACAGTAAGAGTATAAAAACAACAAAAAATTAAATTTGTTTACCATTGATTGTATTGACAGATATTAATCTAGCTGTTCTAGCCTTCATTTTGGCTTCATGAGGCGAAATTTCCTATGCACGTTAACAATATTTTAATTTAATCAATAATAGGTTGTAACATCTATCTTCGTTGAAATATCTTGTAACAATGTGTAACTTAATTTCTTATTTATATCGAAATTTTGGAGTCACGTTTTAACAATTCTGTATAAGTAATAACTATTGCAATATTTTATAATTTATGATTTGCGCAGATGAGAGCTCTTTATAGGAACGAAAATTCTATATAAATCGGCTCAGAAATTTTCGAATTCATCTTCAACATTCAGACAGGAAAACAAACATTGCTTTTTGTATTAGTAGAGTAAGTTAATCTTCTCTTCTCTTCTGTACTGATATTAACGACAGCGTTTGTCCATGTATCAACCTGTTTGAAATGAACTCAAAAGCTCCTGAAAACATTTTAATGCAATTTTCTCTCTTGTCTAGAGTTATAATCAACATTTTGCAAAAAATAGTCAATCGTTAAAGGGTTAAAGGAAATCAGTATTAATTTGTGGACGAAATATAACCCTAGGAAAACCGGATAGAACAGCTGGTACTACTGTACATAGAATGTGGATTATTAATGGTGATCTAGAAATTCATTCAAACAACAACAAAAATAACAGGCCGGAATAAATGCAACCTATCGGTTTGATTTTGTAAAATTGCTTGATGGTGAAAATACTTGCTGACTCCGAAACAAACGTGTCACCCTATAGATAATACACTTTCTTTTGCATTCGGTCGACACGCCATTCTCATGAAGTAGAAACCATTAGCGCTGCGTAAATAAAAGTGTAGAGGCTACGATTTTCACGGTTTCACGTACGATCACTTTTTCACGTATTTCAGTTCAGCGTTTAATTAACTATGTTTACATTTTTATTTAATTGTGTTCTCTCAGAATACAATAAAATGTAGAGCGAACCAACTCCAAGTTTGTTATAAAGCTCGGAATTCAAAGATTTAATCAATAATTTAAATCTAACGCAGACAATTTTGTGAAAATCTGAATTTTGCAAAATGTAGGGCAAACCAGCTGCGAGTTTGTTATAAAATATGTAATTTAAAAATTTAACCAGAATAAGCCAGAACTCATTCAAACTGCTTCATGAAAGTCAAAATGCGGAAATGTAGGACAAACCAACTCCGGGTTTGTTATAAAACTTGAACTTTGAAGACTTAATCAGATTAAGCCGGAACTTATTCAAACTGCTCTATAAAAGTTAAAATACGAAAATGTAGGGCAAACCAACTTCGAGTTTGTTATGAAACTTCGAACTTTGAGACTTCACCAAGAAGTCAGAGCTAACCTAAACTATTCCGTTACAGTCAAGATATGTATATCAAGTAGCTTAGTATAACATACTTCGTTCAATTTATGAAATTCTTTAAGCGAACTCATAAATTATACATATTTCCAGCAGAATGTACGATAACTTAATTTGATTTTTTGATTTTCGGTTTCTGAAACGTTTTCGCGGATAGCCATATTGCTGGAATTCTCAGTGAATATAAAAATCCAGAAGAGATCAGTGCAAATTGAACGAAATATTGCATTGTCATGGCAAAATATGTACAATGGAGAAAAAAGTTATACGGACATCCAGTGTTTTTGGAAACAATTTTTTTATAGGAGAAAACTTTTTTCTCTAAGTAGAAATACATTTTCTTGAACAAGGAATTGTACTTCTCAAGAAAAAGTAAACCTCCTTTAAAAAAAGGGTTATTCTACAAATACTGGGTGTGCCAATATTTTTTTTACTCGCTGTGTATTTGCAAAATTTTAAGAAAATTACATTTGCGAGGGTAAATCAGAAATTCGTTTCAAGATTTTTCACACGCAAACCAGACAAACTCTAAGCTATATAATTTTGCAATATTAATCATTTAAACAAAGTGTTCCAAAAGTAACAGCAACTTTCACATGGTGATAATCAAACTCCACAGTATTGGAAAATATTTACTTACAAGAAATGTAAATGCAACAACAAATTAAGTTATTGTTAACGTGCATCCGAAATGGCAAAGCGGCTAAAACTGCTATAAATAATATAGTTTATTATTATACACAGAATATGAATAATTATCAATGATAATCTACAATGATAATCTACACTGAATTCGCGCAAACAACAACACAAACAATAAGCGGGAATAAACTCGACCAATCAGTTTCAAATCTATTCAAAATTTCAATTTCTAAAATTTTTTAAAAAGTGCAAGGTCAAGCTTAACCTTGTCAAAAGATATTTAGAATAACGCATTATTCTTTAAATCAAATTATTGTTAACGTGGACACGACATGCTACCCAAGTTAAACTATTTGTTAAAGTTATACATATGTATAATAACCTTTAATAGCAAAAGTTATTATAATAACCTTTAATAATACTAGGTCAGTTTTCTCGATAGCAATTAGAAGTTTTCAAGCTCGAGCGGCAGCCCTTATGCCAATCCAGGTTATCGGTGGCCTGGATTTCAAGACCTTCGAGTTAACAATGCTCCTGCCAATAACACGATCTGGCTGCTATCGAATTTGCATGGGTGCGCTTGTTGAATCTACGTTGTTTGTACCTCTTATCAACAGACTTGTGTGTCTTGTATATTATTTACATCTCTTCTCTTTCCTATTTATATAAAGGACAAACAGTTTGGCTGTCGAAAACGCCTTAATCCTAATCGTACCACGTGTTTGTAAAACGAATCATACATCGACGTGATTCTCAGTCACTTATGAGAATCATGGGAATAATTAAAATCGTATTGTTTTTGTTTATAGTTTAAATTCATTTATGTATCCAAACAAGCTATATATAAACAAAATATTATACACAGGCCATATAAATTATTGGAAATGGAATATGAGATAATCAAAAAATTTAAGTTCAATGCTGAAATGTGACTCACAGACACATTGTGGTACGATTAGAGTTAAGGGGGTACACACACCTGGAACGCAAAAATTTAAAGGTTAACTTTAACATTTTGGAACATGTAAACAACATTTTTCTTTGCTTATACAATTTGTGTACGAGTACACGATTAAAGGTATATTATAAATTAATTTCAATAATCTATCGGTCATAATCATAAAATTATGGCCACAGATCTTTTTTACAAATCAGGATTAAGATAAAGAGTTTGAAAACGTTTGTGTATGATTAGAAGTACTATACAGTTTATAAATATTTTATATTTAGTATACTTTATAATAGTGTATATTTGACAATGATGGTTTAAAGCTGTTAAATATCAAGATTGTTGATAATGCGCGCGTTACCTTCTTCCTGACTATCATATTTTTATTACCGAGACAGGTGTGTTCGGGCAAAGTGAATTAGTGCTAACTCCAAAACGCGATATCAGATAACACAATTCAGTGATATTTCAGAAGTAAAAAGCTTCCTTTATAATGCCGTGTCACTTTCACGTGTTTGCAGCAAAAACTCGCTCACAATAAGCCAATTAGAATTTTTCAATGTTTTCTGCCATTCCAACGAGGTGAATGTCCCAATTTATTTTTGCTTGTTGCTCACTGGTTGTAAGTTGCATTACTTAAAACTGCATTCTAAAATTAACTAATAACTTCTCTAATTTTGTATAAAAATTATTGCGCTCTGTCAACGATGAATATGATGATTAATACTAATTGGTAGCATTTTATTACTTTGCCCAGATTATCAGCCAAAGTCGTCCTAGTTTTCGACTAAATAGTAAATCTTAATCTTTCCATTTCTATATCTCGACTTTTTCATCAACGCATAATTACTTAATAAGCAAAAATACAACGAAAGTTCTTAATGATTCTAATAGTTTGCTCTATCACTTTCATTGACCTCTTACAGTGTATAAAAAGTGTACTCGCAGTCGCAGTGTTTTTGAAAAAAAAAACTTCTTATAGAAGAAAACTCTTCTCTCTAAATAAATATAAATTCTCTGGAACAACGAAGTGTCCTTAACACAATAAACTTCCTTAGAGAAGACAAGTTTTCTTTTTTCAGAAAATTTATTCTAAAAATATTGAGTGTGTGAATACTACATTTTCTCGTTGTATATTTCAAATAGTAGGTGCTTACACATGTACACGTGCGTATCATTCCAGACGAGTGGCACTGCCAACATACTCGTGAATATGTGTATCATATGTTTGCATACCGAAAGGTAAACAAAAAAATAAGTATGGTTATGTGTCGCTTGGCGTCGGTTCAATGTTCCTTTCAGAAAGCTCTTTGTTAAGAGAGCTATTCACATGGGAGCCGCTTGAACTCTCAAATATCAAAGACACCGTTGCCGCGCCCCTTTTGGAATTCATCCAAACTAGTTCTCTCAATATTGTTAGCAATGTCGCAGATACACACGTTCCAGAATCAAAAGTTATTCTTTTGGAAACATCGTCTTGCTACACGAACGCATTTTCTAAAGTTCTAGAAAATTGCAAAAAATGTCAGACCGAAAGTTCGCATTATGTTAGTTTCTTTTCTCTTTTGTTCACTTATTCATGATTGAAAATTTCGACTCTTTTCAAATGTTAGGTCACAAAGATAATGCCGGATAGAAAAACATTTAATATATAATAATAAAACAAAAATAATATTATACATAATACAATATATTTGCTTAATACTTAATCACTGCTTGACATTTTCAAATTTCCCGCCAAACCACAAGCTTCTTTTTATTGCGAAATCTGTGGAGGGAACGGGTGACAGGACGCATAATAAATGGTACACAACACGTTTGCTCACTAACAAAACAACGTAACGAAATCAACTGTAGGAAAGAATAATGAAAAGCGCAAAATTGAGGCATCGTAAAACCGTCACCTTTTCGATAACGTGAACGTGATGCGATAATGCATTCTTATCTTTGTTTACGCTATTCTTATCGTTAATGATCGATTGTTCGTACAAGATATCTTTGTTGAGTCACGCCTCCATTCTTCATTGGATCAGTATTCTTATAATATTTTTTAAATATACGCGCGGAATTATGTGCACAAAATGCAAAGTAGTGGGGGAAATACATATGACGATTACCGAACACATACAATTAGCCAATTAACGTTCACGTTTTTCCCCATCTGGTGGACAAAATTGCCTCTTTTTACTGAATGTTGATAGTAAGTTATAATACATTATAAGATAGTTTTTGCATTTTCAGTGCTGTTGGGGCGCCAATACGAGAATCTAAACAGAAATTAATCTTCTTAGTTTCTATTGAACAAAAGTAGTAACAATACATTGCGCAATAAAAAAATATATATTTTATTTACAAATACGAAAACCTGCAGTGTGATTACTGTCTGCGACTGAGTTACTGACAATGCTGGTTCAAAAGCAAATGATTCATATGGTATGCTAACTTGATCATTCAATCAAACAACGTTTTATGCTGTACAATAGAAGTCGTCCGTGTCAGACACGAGCATAAGTATTAACTCCGTGCCTGTGAGTGACACGCATAGAGCCGGAAAAAAGTCGTGCCATTTTTGTGTCACGACACTTATAGGGGCGTCTAAAAAAAGTATGTTTTTACTCTACCGATTAGATTGCTCTTGAATTTCTTATTGTCGCAGTATTTGGTAATTCAAGTTTGCTTTATATCCTGTCTGGATATAAAGCAAACTTAAATGTCTGGATTTATAGGTTATGGTGCCAGTTTTGCGACCTCAAACACCAAAAGACACAAATGTTCGTTGAAACGTAACTATCTTTCGAATTTGCACTCGCTGTATATTCGAGCCGCCATTTTGAATGTCGAAAATCTATTTCTATATTCGAATTCTGTGACCTTAAAAGTTCTAAAATTGATATCGTCAGGTAAATTTAACAATTTTTTATTCTGACACAAAATTGACACGAAAGCTTCATTTTCGCCATACTGCCAAGGGCTTAAGCGCATTATCAGTATTATTCTTTATAAGAGAATTAATCTCTCGTGCTTTGGTTTTTGATATTTACATTAGCAGTAATTTCGTAACGTGTGAGGAATAGAAAATCGTGCTAGATTCATCATATCAACAACGGTCTCTTTATTTTAGTATGTTACTAATTTGCCCCACTCATGTTGAATGATTTTTGCCCTTTCCCCTCGGAGTGTTGTATATTCACCAGTAACAAACGCATTAACAATAATAATCTTGCAATGTGAACAAATAGGATCCTGAAAATTCTATGTCGAATATTAGAATATTCAACATAGAATTTTACAGTATAATACTAAACATATTATAATAGAAAAGAATAAGTGATTGAATAATATAAATAGAACAACATAACATATTAGAATATAGTAAAATTTAATAGAGTAACGTCAGAGTCTAAAATGCGTGTATAATTAAGAATTATTCCATTGATTATAATTGTTATAATTAACAGTTATTCAATTTGACAACTTCTCGCTGATGTTTTTTAATATTGAGAAACCTTTGAGAGTGTTACATTTACTCGGCCTGGTCGTTTCCGACACTTTTCGCAAGAATCGAAAGTGTTTTTATTGACGTGCATTCACCTCGGGCGAATCGCAGAACTATCAGACAGAAATCGCAAAATTACGCTCGCACTTACAGTTTTTCATGCTTCCGATGGAAATCGCTGTAATGCAACCGCAAGTGTCACTCTTCCTCGAGATTGGTATTCCGGCTGTAACGCAATATCGACCTTGGCCCATTCCAGATCTCTTATTCGACGAGAGTGCAGTCACTTGAAAGAGAAAGGATTGTCACGTCTTCATTTTAATATCGCGTCATGTGCGCCACACTCTGCTCTGCTATTGTCGCCCTCCATTGTGTCTCTGTCACTTGAATAATTAGAATGCGGATGTTTGCGTACTTTCATTTATTTATTCATTTGAAATAATCCTTGCCCTTTGACATAGGATGAATTATTCTGTACATACAGTGGATAAGAAAAATTTTCGCAGAAACAAATTTTGTTAATAAAGATAACCGTTTTCTCTGAGGAAATTTATTTTTTCTTAAGAAGGACACTTCTTATTTAAGAAAATATATTCTTAAATATACAGTCTACCGTATGCACAGGGTGATTCACTTGCATTTGAATCGCCAATGATGGATATAGGCCGTTGAAAATGGTATAATTATACGGTGTTGAGTAATTTTAATATAAAGGACTATTTACCCAGTTTTTTTCACGCATTGATATTTATTTATAATACCAAATTGTACCAATAATGGAAATAATTGGAACTCGAGTGTGAAGGGGATGATTAAAAGGCAAGTGACTCACCCTGTACAGTGGGTAAACAAACATTCGCACACACCCCTTTCCTTAGAAAGGGGTTAAATTTTGATACATATAGAAAAAAGTTTCTTTTAAGAAAAATGACTTCTTACACAAGAAAACTTCCCTTTTAGGGGGAAATCAATGTTTTCAAAACAGAATGATTTCCTCTTTAAGAAAATTTACTTCTGAAAATCTGAATCATTATAATAATAATTTACTATTTGTTAACAATCTGATTTTGCGTCAGTACCTTTTCAACGAGGTTTTCCGCACATTTGCAATGCCAATTCCTGAAATTATTTTTCGTCGTACCAAATTATACTTACCATATTCGAACAACTTAAGTCACATCTACCACACAATCCACGTCACTCACTATTTCAAGTAGCATCCGCATGATTGCAAAATTTTAAATGCGATGAACTTGTCTCTGCCAGTAAATTCACTGCCAGCTTTTCATGTTTGTACAATTGTAATAAGTATACTGCTCAAATTTATATAAAATAAAGCATACTCGCCTTCTCAACGATAAATTATGCAATCTAAAGAGCAACAATTCTTCCTAAAATATGCAATTCATCATATGAAGGACGTATGAAAAATTAAATAATCGAAGTTCTGAACATAAATTTGTAATACATAAATAAAACTCTATATTTGCATAAATATCCATAATCGTGGAACAAGTAATGCCGAGGATACTTATTCCGAACTATGGCGGTTTTCGGTCGTTACAAAACTTTCACCTTAATTTCTGAAAATGTTACGCCTCAAAGGATTAACGTATGAATTCTGTATTTTATTGTGTATATTTCTGAATCGAATAAGCTAAGAAACTAGCGAATTACTGCATTCGTTCAGAAGTTATAAATTTACTTTAAAAGTTAACTAAATTCGAATTCGAGCAATTCCGACTGCCCTGCTAGCACAGTTCCAGCAATATCCATATTCACCAACGCGCTCTTCTTCGGAAATGACAGGATAATTTTTTACATTCAGAATTGATTCCGCTAATCGCGGTGGGAGATATGCCAAGCTGGTAAGGCAGGCTTGAAGGACGACGCAGTGACTCTTCAATGAACTAAACATTCCGGAAGCATCCGAGTGGTGGGGAAAGTGGGCTTATTCGGGTGCAGTAGTGTAACTCGAGATTATGGTGTCATGAGCAGCGAGCCCGAAGATCGTTACGATCCACGCAGATCCTCCCGACAGTGGGAAGACAGGTTTTTTGAGGAGTCTTCCAGGATCATAAAGGATGCGTCTAGTAGCGACTTGCAATCCCGGAGGAGCAGGGATGAGGACAAAACCCCAGTGGCTGCAGGGGGTGAAGAATCATGGTTTAAATCAGCCTCATCCGCCGGAAGCGTTGAAGGGAACGCTAGTGTAGATAAAACTAGAGGAGGAAGGGATCCAGATCTTCCAAGTGATATCTTCCAATCAGAGCGAGCTCCTTCGCGTCCAGATCGATGTCTTCCAATCGGCTTTCAATCTACAGAGGAAAACCAGCGTGAGTACTCCATCTGGAGTAACAACGAGAGTGATGAATCCGACCCAATTAGGTTCGGTAGGGTCGAAGGGGTTAGCTGGCTCCACGAAGGAGCCAGACCTTTCCCCGGGTCCGGACCTAGATCTGGATTTGGACCCGGGACCTTCTACCACCCAACGCGGAATCCTCTTTCGGAAAGAGACTATCTCCACTCTTCGATAAATAGTGCGCAAGGTTTCAGAAGAGGATCAAGCGGAGATTCCTCAAGGCCAGGCAAGGACCAAGTGGACTATTCTTATCAGCATCAAGTAACCTCATCAGAGAGGTTACAGCCAAATGAAGGCGGGCATCATCAATTGCGCTACGAGCGACCTGCTTTGCACAGAGCAGACGGCATCGACTGGAACACTCAGTCGCTGGATAAATATAATGACACTATCGATGCAGTGACGTCTGACATCAGGTTTGCTCCAACGAGCTTGGACGCATCACCAACGGTACAAGGAGGGTTTCGATCGATGCCGACATCATTTACTCCGCGTAGGGCCAATGACAGGAGTTCAGCCCGAGCACCAGCCTTTACAGACCTCGCTTTAAATGTTTCTTATTCCGGCCTCGATCCGTCCTCGCCAAGCCTGCTGCAATGCAGAAGCAGAAAGCCGACCCCCAGCAAAGATAGCGAGGAGATACCCGAATTCTGGGAGGACTTGGGCGTTGTCGAATGGTTGGACACCAGACTGGTCGCCCCGGACGAGAGCACGCCCGACGAAAGAGTCGAATTCCTCAAGGAGATTCTCCAAGAGAACGACATCCTCGAGGGACATGGCGTTGTGCCAGACTTCCTGTATCACGTCGCAAGAACGAAGCACGGCAAGATTTATATAAGAGTGATTAGGACTTTTTTGCTCAACAAAGGTACGTTTTTGAGTCTCTGCCTAATCCAATAGCTCCTTGGTGTTCCGACTTTACTCTGTTGTGTTACATCATTTCATAATAGTTATTGTTTAATTCAATGCTAATGGTAAGCAATAATGAACGTTACCGCGAATATTTTTAATAGTTTTGAAAATTTATACGCTGCACAGAAGAAGTGAAACTAAAGAACTACTTTAGTCAATATTTTCTACTTAATAGTATATTTTATTAAATGAAAAATGTAATACTACAGAATCTTGTCATTTTACATACTAGAGAAGGAAAATTGATAAGTATAATAATTTCATGCGCACTGTCCATTTAAAAGTATGTTCGCACACTCCTTGAAATATCGCAGATTCCAAAGAGATTTTGAAAAATTTATCTCTTATAAGGGGGGCGATATAAGTTTATTTACTTGCAATGATAGAATTTTTTTATTAACTGAAAAATACACATATATGAAATGTAATGCAACAAATACACCCGAACGATATAAAGAAATTTGTCTAGTAGAGTGGTTGAATCTTTGAATAATAACAAGTACACATACACTATCCCTTGTAAGCATATTAAAAAATGTTTGGATCAGATCAAAATTTATTCGCTGCACATTTAGCTATTTGCGTATCTTATCATTCTGTATCAAGTATCGTAGTATATTAATTAACGAAGTACTAACTCCCCACAAAGTTCTATACTGTCAATCTGAAGAATGAATATTTATTACGGTAATTATTTAGAGAGACGGCTCATCACTAATAATTTATCATTAATAATTATTTATTTAGTGTAACAGTAAGTAAATAAATTAAACGAAATATTTATATTCCGAAAACCCGTGCAGCTCGATCACTTTGAGCATCATGTAAACGCTTTATTGGATTCCAATCAGATTCGATCGTTGCATTCCGAAGAAAATTGACACTTTTTCTGTGATGTTTCACTCAAATTTTTTAAAACTTAATTCCCCGAGTAAAAAACGACATATGATAGGAAATAAATATAAAGTTTAATTAAATCGATGAAGCATACAAAACATATATTTTCATGGCAGCCCCGTTAAAGAACGTAGAAAACGAGAATAAAGAAAGAATCGTATGCTTTTTTACTACAATATTAATAATAACAGTAACGATAAATAAATATTATATTAGCAGGAAGTTTTAAAACGTAAATAAAGCTGAAATCGATACGTTATTATGAAGAAGTAGCATTAGGAAAGAAAGAATTACATCTTTCATTACTATTACAATAATAATATTAGTACTAATAGATAAATGTTATATTAACTGGAACTATCGAAGTATAAATAAACTAGAAATCAGTGCCTTATTATAGAGGAGTAGGATTAGCAGTTGGTTGTGTGCCATTTTTAGATATCGATCCCGGCCGCTTTAGAAGCTCGGCCGAGCCTACAGTTGCGGATACTCATTCACTAATTCAGTATTTGGTCTATTTACATCATAGCAATTCTCTTCTTTATCTTTGCCTCGACCGATGCAGCACTCATAGAAATGAGATATTCTGGACATATTGAACGTATACAGTAACGAACCTAACAATAGCAATATTCTGTTATCATAATTTAAACAATGTTATATTGTAAATAATAAGCGAAAGTAAGGTTGAACGATGCTACATATTTTTGTTCGATATTTCTATCCTTTAGTTGCTTTCTCAAAATTTTAATGAAGACAAGGAAACTTCTGATCGAAACTAATTTCTACCAAAAATTGTTTGATTACCATTTTCTTGAAACTGTATAGTATATAGATAGATATATGCATTTAGTATACGTATGCGTATCTATATACACAGTACGTGATGTGATGGTACCTTGTTTAAAATATTAGAAGATTTGAGAAAACCGAAACCATTTTTTTAAATAGCCAACATATAAAAGAACACCACTCCGTAGGTGATTTTTAAAATTCTTATTTTTAACAAATCTATTACAAATTTAAGATTGCTACAAGGCCTTTATACTACATTTAGTATATAAAAATCTATTATTGTAACTTTATAAAAAGAACTATTAATTAAGCCTACGATGTCCATCACGCAATTGTTTTAACATATGCCTTCACACGAAAGTGTATATCGCTAAGGACGTGTATCATGTTCTGAGAGGATTAAAAGCATCACGTTCCCGCTAAATCAATGACACAATATCTCAGGTATATTATGGCGCTTGTTAATCTGAAACCGCCCGGTAATTATAGCGTCTAATGAAACGACGTCAAATGACACAAATGATACTAGAGCAAATGGTATCGCATTATGGTATGATATTCAATAATGAAGCCATTTGGAGAATAATTACATAATGCTCGTTCAGTATAGCGTGACATTTATGAGGTTATATCCTGATGGGATGAGGCTCTGCTTGTATATATGTACAGGACTATGCGTCTGTGTTAGAATCAGCACGTATTTTCACCCAAAATTAATTTTGCAAAATAGTACAGTTTTATCGTATTTATAACTGCCTATTAGTTACGTTCTTGTTCGCACAAATTGCTAGGTTGGCATTGGTAGTCCCCACGTTTTCAATATTTGTAATACATTATGTCTAATATATTACTAATTCGTATTGTATTACAATACCGACATTGTTGATTCGAAGGCAAAGGTATTATACTCTTTACAGTTGCTCACAAAAGCTTCCGACCTGTTTAATTATTACGTTAAGAACTGACCTTTTGTTTTCATTCGTCTAACTATGTATTGGTTTTGTTAAACCATCTTCCTTAAACATTTATAATACTATTTCTTAATGGTCTTTCTGGTTATAGTAAAGTATACTGCTCGTTAATAAATACATTGATAATAATTATTTTGCAATATATTGCAAATTCTGATTAAGTTGAATAGATATTTTATTTCCATTAGTTCAATGTCTTAGTTATTAGTAATTCAAAAATACTGAAAATGTATTTGAATTTGAATTAAAATAATATTTAATATCATGTAAATATTCATTTATATAAAAATTTGTACGACATGTTATGGGTCGATACTATGCATTCTTCGAATATCCATAGCAGATTTGCAAATATTTCTTTTCACAACATAACAATATTAATTAGGAAATAAATAGTACATATTTAAAAATTCGGCTAAAGCTAACCTATTACAAACAACTTGAATTTCTTGAGAAATAAGGAACTTTCCAATAAGAAGTTAAAAAATGTTTTTTAACAACAACAAAAATCGCATGTTGGAAAACATTTCATTATTGCAGGTCCCTTTACAATAACAATGAAGGTATTATATAGTAAAATAATATACAGTAAAAATTCCGTTGGCATCAAATTGGCTCCTTTTCGGGTGGCACATCCACTAAATGGATCATTAGTTCTTTCTCATCCTTGGGGGATGACACACGTACTCATTAAAATGACATAAGAGCATCATTAAGACGAAACCTCTGTCACAATCGCAATGTACGAGTCTTAAATTCCTTATTCGTGCTGCCACGGACTCGTCAAGAGTGCTAAATCGCGTCAATTCAGGTTTCAATTGAACGTCGCACGCTACGTAGTTGGCTTCGTGCCAGTTTCTTTTGGACAATACAGTGGAAGCGGTCTTTAATTCTAAAAGATGCAGGTGGTACCAATTTCAAAAAAACAAAGAGTCTTGGTGGAAACATTTAGTGCACATCGAGCTTACTTTAATTGCTTTACACATACATATGCATAACAGCGTGATTCTCGTACAAAAGAATTCTCGTGGCAGACAAGTCTTTGATATTAAAGAGAGCAGCCAACGCCAAAGTGTAAAAATCTGTTTCAGTTTGAGTAAAAGTCAATTAAGTTACTACGAGAGAACTAAATATATCGTTGGGTGGGTCAAAATGACTATTTAGGAACAATTGAGTGTGTAAGATGTTGCACCCCAATAATGATTGCTTGCGCAGAGAGGACATAACCTCTATTTTTTAGACGGACAGGAATACTAATTACAAAAGAATGATTCTACCATTCTTTGGTTTTTGTCTAATGTTTTACACTTAAAGTAATTGCAAGTTACTTGCCATTTTTATGACGTGTAAAATAGAGTATTACTTCTTACCTAACAATTGAAATGACTTTGAACTCGACCGACACATGCACATCATTTCAATGAAAACATTACACGTTGTATGCGCTCTCTAAAACCAGCAGATGCAATTACCACATTTTTAATTTTAACATCACAATGAATCATACAATTTAAACAAAAAAGAACAGACTTCTGGGAAAGTATAATACGAATACTAGACAAAATATTCGAATTTGTTGACCGTTTTGTTAAACAGATGTAGTTCTCAAAAGAATGTTCATTTCTTATGGAACTAAACTTGCATCATTACTGCGCCGCTTAGTCTATGTTGCGTGGGTGTATCCATATATGGGAATTTCCACACTAAATCATCGCATCCCATAAACACAGTTTCTCCAAGACGATTTTTCTTCGAAAGTTTTTGCTCTGTAACTATGAGAGATTTCAACAACCAGAAAACATTATATTTTTCGAAGAGTTATTTAAATAATAATAATTTGAATGTAGATTGTTTGTTTATAAGTAACTCCAATAACCATGATTTTATTTTTCTGAAATTGGTTTGATAAATGCACTAGACTAGACTTCCAAAACGTCATATTGTACAGAAAAGATAGAACTTTCGAAAAATATTTAAACAGTGTAATAGTTATTTAAATAATTATTTTCTGTATAAATGATTTATAAATACCTCCAACAGACATATTTTCATTTTTATGTAATTGATTTTATAAATACACTAGTGTTCTCTAGTGTTATCTAGCCATCCTCAAAATTTCACATATGTGTAACATTTCTGTGTGTAAGGGTTCAAAGTGTGCCAACGTATTTAACAGTTTCAATCAAAGATCAATGTACTGCTACGTGCACATATGGTCGTAACGACCGGTATGATTACAATCGCATCACGTAGCAGTAGTATGTAATCATCATCGATCACCACGATTAAGTGGTGATTCAGTATTAGTGAACTAGTCGTTCCTTATCTGTGATGTTTGAGTATAATGGTCCATAGCGCGACTATTACTTTACTGCAAATAATTCCAGTAGCAAATCGAAGTCTTTACTAAACTTAAAAAGGCCAATAAAGTTATCATTGAGTACACCTGCAAGTTTTCTTTTAAAAGGCATTTAGCAATAACAAGCAACAAAAGTTCCATCAATGAATGTGCTCGCTGCTATCCGTTCGTATTTGTTCGGAAGTAATGTTCATTATTTAAGTATTTAATATAAAGACATTCACATATATCAGGAAGTGTCATAAGAAGTTTAATGATACTATCATTCAAGTATACACACGGGCATTGAATCATTGTGTTGATTTGTAATTCAGAAAGCTGATTAAATGAAATCAATGATACGTAAACAGAACTGAGCTTTGATGTACCAACCAAACCAAAATGGTACCATGTGTTTTCATTACATTCGTATTTTCAATTAACTCTTGATACGTTGGATCAAATTGTATAACAACAGTTCGATTATATAACAAAAATATAATTTCTACGTTTCAGTAAATAGAATTACACAATACTAGGAATTGCAAACATAGAAATTATAACTAAATACAGTTACATCTTTAAATTAAACTATTTTTTAAATTGAACGCAGATTTTCTGAAGTGAATTTTCTTGAAGGAAAAAACATTTTGCTTTGAGAATATTAAAAAAAGAAACTTTGTTGTTTACCCCTTAAATTGCTCTCGACAGCAATTGATGTGCGAACCTACAACAATTTTTGTATTGCTTATTCACACACTTTTATCGGGCTGTTGTGTGTTGGCGAACGCCTTCAAAATTACCATTCCAGAGCAAAATTGAAAACGGTAATAATTATATTCATAATTAATTACTATTTATTCGTATATGTGGTATTTTATCTGTAATGATTCTTAATTTTTAATGAATGATAATAGATCATTGTCTCCAAAACGTGTTTTAAATCGCTTTTTACGATAGGAAAATAGAAATGAAATCTAAAATTCTAAAAAAAGAAAATCCTCTATATCAAAATTCACTCCAAGAAAAAGGGATGTGCGCGAATACTTGTTCCATCCGCTGTATCATCAAGTGCACCCGCAAGCTGCAAGCTTTCGATTTTCCCTCCACCGCTTAACACGCGCGCGCGCCTTCTCGCATTTAAGCGGCGCGTGCGCGCGCAAGCGATCCTCCGCGCCGACGGCTGCTGTGCACGATACGAGCACACCCAGAATGCACACGGGAGGCACACTCACAACCAGATGTTTCCAAGATGGCATCGCCGCCTTTCGTTCTCGGGCTCGGAATGCGTGTCGGCGCTCGGCATTGAAAACACCTTCGAAACTCGACAAATTCCGAGCCGAGAACTGTTGCAGTGCGAAAGCAGTGTCGGAGTGCTTGCAAGGCGAGCTTGTCAGGGAAGCGTAGCAGCGAAAGCGAGCCGTGCGCGAATCAGTGCGATGTTTCCGGCATCTCGGTGAATTCGCGTAGCTTGACGTCAGCCGCGCCAGTCATTTCTGTCGAATGGTAAGCATTGATTGTCTTCATTCACGCGGCAGTTATTCCGGATAGGTAACCTTTCATTCCTACCTCCGCGCAATTGTCGTCGATCTTACTAAGAGTGGTGACAGACACACACACATACTGAATGCTGCGAGATTTTTTCATAGATATGCGATCGTATCATGATTGGGAACTGTTTATGCTCGAATTAGACTCGTTTCACACGCAAATGGGTCGAAGTAGCAGTGTCGGATCAGTGCGAAGGGAAATAGCGTTCTATTGGTTCCAGTATTCGCACATGGATACGTAGCGATTATGTATTGATGGTAGATTGCGTTCACTGGTTTGTGTAAATGGACCTTTACGCGTAAATGCGAAACATTAGGGTCGATTTGCACGTGTCCGTGGCGCGTCGGTGCAGATCTTAAATTTAAATCTATTGTTTTTAAGTACACTCACACGTGTATACTTGCATTGACACGTCCATGGTATGTGGAAATACACTTTTATGGTCGATTTTCACATACACGCGACGTATCAGCGCTGTATCAGAGGAAATGGCTAATTCTATTGTTTTTGTGCACACGCATTTACTACATATGTATATGATACGAGTATCTAGTGACACGGTCCTCTCTGATATGTGTAAATGAACCTTTAATCAGTGAACGTAATGTGCTACTACCAAACAGTGCCAATAAATATGCATTCCGTATACCTATGTAATTATGTGACGTTTAAAAACCATAGAAACATACTAACCATCTGCTTTGGTGGTACACCTATATGTGTAAAACAATAAGCAACTGTCGAAGCAGATGGCAAATAGTTCTATTGGTTCTAAGCACATGCTGCACATGTATGTGGTAGAAGAATGTATTGTACTACTAATGCTAAATATGAGTGATATATCTAAATTAGTCGTGTTTCTAAGTTTTTTGATCGGCTATCTGTTTATACTTTAGAATCAAATAACTGGTTTTGGGATTCAATTCAACAATGCACTTTTTTTCGTTCTTAAAAACGAAAATTTAAATACATCATTTTTGCGTTATTTTTTAAGTGTTATTTTATGCATCAATTATCGTATTAAATTGACAATTGCTGGTTATGGTAGGGACAAATACGTATAAAATGCCAGTGCGTTTAATATTAAAGTATGTTCTCACTGAAACAACATGGAAATTTTCATGCTCATTTCTGAATATTTTTGTATTATCTTTTACATTATTTTGTATAATAATATCGATATATCAATACCACATTAAAAGTACCTTATTGTACAATGTTCAGAACTAGTGTTGACCTATCTTTTTCTTACGGGTTTGAATTGTAGTATATCAATACCAGCTTCACAGCTCTGAAACTGTTGTAATTTAATCTAGCAATTTTACATGTCAATAAACAACGTTCAAAGTCACCGTTGTATGAGTTCGTAGCTTAAGGAAGCTTTAAAAAAACTTTCGAAACTGTCAAGGTTTTTCAAGAAACATGAAATAACAAAATATTTCCGGTTGTTCAGACAAGAAACCTCTTTCGAAACAAAAACATTTGAACAATGCAACAATAATTTAAATAGTAATAACTTTGGTATAAATAATTTATTTGCAAATACCTGCAATAGTCAAAATAGCAAAAGAAATAACAAAAAGTTCGTGGTTGTTCGTCCAGTGAGGACGTAGCTTTAGGATCGTCAAATATTTCAGGCACACTCGCCGGAGTTACGTCATTGTTTGACAGCAGAAGGTCTTCGTAATCTTGCTGACGCCATTTTTCACGAACTTTAACCCTTTTTGCACTTCAATTGTACATTGCTTTTTCACTTATCTGACACGTGCGGTTTTTGTACTTGATATTGCGAGTTTTGATTATCCGGCGTTTTGCTCGTGCGGATAACCTTGTCGGTGAGGTTAGCCCGACGATCATGTGAATGTTAAATCAACTTTCCTTTACTTTCTAATTCGCCAACACAAATTACAACTAATTACACTGCATATGATTGATTATAGAAAGGACTTTACTTGTCACAGTAAAGCATACCAACGAGTAACACATTGACAATAGTCATTTTGCAAAGTTCATACTTTTGAATTGAGAAATTGTGAAGCGAACGTCCATTTGTGTGGAAATGGTAAAAATATTAGAACTGTTTTTATCTGAAACCGTGTTGTCCGATATCAGTATTATTCAAACATTGTATTTAAATGTTTAGTTATTCGAACACGCTTATATCCATTACATTTGTTACCCATGTTTCGTGTTGTCTTAACACTTCGTTACTTGAACGTCAGTTATCCAATCACAACTACGTACACCATTCAGTGTCTATCGTGTAATATAACCAGTCACAACAGAGCTTTGATAATTAAAAAGTTTCAGCAGCCATAAATCTTGATGCAAATTATATTTAAGATTGCTATTTGTCATTGCTGTTATTAATATTTGTACTTTGTTTTAAATATGCGGCGATCAATGGGAAGAGACTAACAGTTCCTCTACACTAATGTTACTTTATCCGAATAGACGTGTTTCCCAATTAGTTTGGATAGCAAAGGTTCCACTGTAGAAGACGATCGCACAAAGGCAATATGCTCCAGCTTAATTTATATTTCTGCTTTATTATGTTAATTCTGTCAACTTTAACATAATTATTCATATAGTGCCACCTGTTCCGCTGTACAGTAAAATCATGTTCTTAAATAGAGTAACTTATTATGCGCGCAAGCTGCTATTCTTTTTCAAGCAAGAGCTTATAAGTAAGCAATAACATTTAGAGTCTTAAAATAAAAGTCTACAATACCCTTGGGCGCAATCGAGATGTTCTACTGTGAATTTAAAGAGAGAACAGTTCGGAGAAATTGATACGTACAAGGAATAAAAGCAACCTGTGCTTAATTGTTAGCATAATTTCCCATGATAGTCGGGTATGTGTTTTGTGACCAACAGTACATACTATCCCATTGTTTTACAATATTTGTTTTCCCAGAAGTCTACATGGACTGAGCGTTGCAACATGTCTGGGATTTCAGTACATATCATCTTCTTCCATGTTTGTTTGGCTTACACGTTTAAATTTGTTTCAACCTCTCATGAAAAGAAATTCAATAACGGTTTCTTTGAAGTAACACATCCGCAATTTCTATTGTCTTGTGAGAAAACAAGGCACTGTATAATAATACTAAATACAATAGTGAGCTTAAAAATAGTTGTTTATTTAATAATATAAAATACTTTTTATTTGTCAATTTCATATGTTGTTTTTACATGAGATTCTGTAGTCAAACGTCTCAAATTCTATGTCTACTTAGTATTAGCAGACAGTTTTGTTTCCAAAAGTCTTCCAGTGTGGTTCAAAACATTTAGGCTGTTTTGGTATCATCAGCTGTTTGTATCTCCATTTAGATGTCTTAGGAAGTGTTACCATATCATACCGCATGACATCATCATCCAACCATCTGACACGCAGATATTCGGTTATTCTATTGATTTGCAGTTCGGAGTAGAAATTGTGTTCTGATTGGAGAAACAACAAGGAACTTTTCATTGATGTTCCATGTTTCTTGAAAAGTTCACCGTTCTTAGAGATAATTTCTCAATGTTCCTTAATGATTCTGTCGCCAGTAGTAATAGTTGCTGGGCATTGCTTGTATGTATAATAGCAAAACATTCAATAACAATGAGCAAGAAAAGTTTGTTTAATGAAGGCGCAAGAAGACATTCATATTCATTGGGATGTGTCATAAGAAGTTTGATGGTATCATCATTTAAGCGTTTAACACAAAGACATTAAATCATTGTATTCGTTTATGATTTGAACTAAGCGTACGCATTTGTCAGGAAGTTTCATCGTAAGAAGTCTGATGACATCACCATTCAAGCATTTTAATCATTATGTTCATTTGTGATTTGTACCAGGCATTTGCATTTATCAGGAAGTGTCATAGGACGTTTAATAACACTGTTTAATAAAGCTGATAAAATGAAATCAATGGTATGTAGAGAACACTTCTAAAGTGAACTAAGCAAAACCAAAATAGCATGATGTGTATGGATTCCATTTGCATTCCGGGTTAACACCTGATAGATTGGGTTAAATTATGTAACAAAAAATGAAATCTAAAGTTTCTAGAAAGATAATTCTCCATTCCATTATTATACTTGTTCATGACAGTAAGTGTTACACGTTACATTTGTTTCTTTTATTCTCATTATTATACTCGTTTGTAATACTCCTTTATGATTTTTTATTTTTTCTTCCATTACTGCATTTGTTGTCACGGATGGGATAACCGAATATTAACAATTGGAAACATAGAAACTATAGCCAAATGCAGTTATAATATGAAATTGAAATAGTTTTTGTTATTGTAACAGTTTTTATATTGCAATGAAGAGAAGATCATTAATGTGGTAGTTTGAATAACAACGCAGTAAATTGAAGAAGCGAAGAGTAAAGTAAGATCATTTTCTGTAATTTTGTCCCTGCACGGTGGATATAATTGTCTTTCTTGTACTTGTTCGAAGAACAAAACGGTAGCAAAAAGAAACATATGAAAAAACCGGCTATACCGTAGATTGTTTGAACGAGATTTGTTTATTGACCTATTTTGAATTGCAGTTGCACAGTAAAATCACTAAGCGATAGAAAAATGCGACTGTATAATATAGCATTCGTAATCTACTATATACTGTAAATTGTTTCAACAAGATTTAGTTATTGAATTAAAGTCTTATTTCTCTACAACTATAATTCGTGTAATTTAATAAGCACAGCACGACTTCTCTGTTTCTATGATGTTCAACTGGTTGAATTCATTTTGGGTTTATTAACTAAAACCAAAAAATATTAAATAGTGCTTCAGCATTCTTGCGATTTCTTTTAGTATATATGAATACATGGATGTTACTTCTTGTTTGTTGTTATATAATAACTCCAAAAAGTTTCTGTACAGATATGTAACTCTGTCTAGAAAAAGCAATCATTGACATGCGCTCCTACGCTCAGTTCATCATTGTCTTACATAAGACTTCTCAGTGTGACTCCTCCTTGTGTCACATGACTAAGCTTCGCCTGAAACTATCACTCTCAGCTTACGAGTCATTAGTAACGCTACACCTGTACAGGGTGTTCCATTTTTACCGACTCTTACCGACTTCGAAAAGGAGGAGGTACTCAATTCGACCGCTATATTTTTTCTTTTAATGTTTGTTCGGCCAGATCTGTCAGATGGATGGACCGATCGACATGAAACCTTACCTATGTTATAGAGGAAGTTCACAGTTTGGTCCTATTACATTTTTTTTCGAAATTATTTAACGCTAATCATTGTTATTGTATAAAAACCGATATTTCGTGCGTCCGGCGATAATCATATAACGAATGGACCGATTGGGATGAAATCTTTCCTATCTTGTAAAGGCAATTCCCGAAATGGTCTCACTAGAAGAATTTTAGAAATTGTTTAACACTAGCTATTGTTATTGCACAAGAACTGATATTTCGTTTCTCCGGCGATATCTCTGCGGCGGATGGACTAATCGGGATGAAACCTTTTCTATCTCACAGAGGATGTTCCCAAAATGGTTCCGTTCTAAATTTTTACGAAATTCTTCAACATTAACTACTGTTATTGCATAAATCCGAACTTTCGATTGCCCGGCGATAGCTTTGGGACGACTTGTGTTCGATCGGGATGAAACTTTTACTAACTTACAGGGGAAGTTCTCGAGGTACTCCTTGCATAAATTTCGCAATGTACAAACTTTTCTTTCTTCAACAAATTCGGCTACATTTGTTCATCTATAACTAGTACACTAGTGCATCAATGAAATTCAAGATGAAATCAACTACGAACCATCGTTCTATTCATTTGCTATACTAAAAAGCATAAATAAAAATATATATTTAAAAAATGTGACCCGCAGAGAGCTGAAAATGAAAAAAAATAAGCAGCACAAAACATTCCCTGAAAAGTAAAAAATAATTTGTTGTTTCATACTTACAGACATTGGTAGTCATAATTATAATTAAATAAGCCATTAAGCTTAAATATACTGCAACTTTTCGGAGGCGGCACAAATATAAGTAAAATGTTACAAAAGTCACGAAGCCCTCACACTGAAATCTTCTCGAAATTTGCACTTTTGTGCTGTCTGGGAATACTCGTGGTCTCTGTGTACATGTATATCTACAAGTTGAACGGATGAAGTATACCCTATCTAATATACTAATATTGTTAACATTAACTGGTATACGATAATTCCGTATAATTCATATAACAGACTGTTGATCGTTACTCACGTGTGTATCATTTTATCTTCGTCTATCATTAAAGTTATCCTGTGGTTGGATAGATAGATAGATATATAGGGATAGAGAAAGATCCTGAATGAGAGAGTGGCGGGAAGGAGAGTACGAAAGCGAGAGTAAGTTGGTGAATGAGCGTGAGTAACTGGGACGGGGCATAGGGCACGGGTAAGAAAGAGATGATTGCCAGTAATATTTTACTTATATTTGCGCCGCCTCCGAAAAGTTGCAGTATATTTAGGCTTAATGGAGGATGGTTGCCAAAATCGTATATTGTAACAGCAAATATCTGTAAGCATGAAAATAACAAATTATTTTTTACTTTTAAGGCCACTTTTTGCGCTGCTTATTTTGTGGTTTTTATCTCTCTGGGACGCTGCCAGTTTTCGAAGTCGGTCACATTTTTTTTAAAAATATGTTTTAGTCAATGCAGTTGAATATCTCCGAAACTATGCGAGATACAAAAATTCTGTTTTGTTCAAGTTGCAGAGCTTCCATTTCATTTCATTCCACGCCTTAATTTAAACGATGTTTTCGCAATGCTTTCTATACTAGTTGCAAATTGGCATTGCTGCAATAAAGAAGTTTTCGTTAATATTTCTAAAAAAATTAAAGTTATTTTTTGTAACTACTTGATTTTAATCGATCCATTAAATGTGTATTATTTATTTCTAAGTTAATATTAATATATTTGTGTAACTGTAATGGGAATTCAGAGAATACATCGCATTACATTATTGATATAATGTTATGTGAAAAATATATGTAACATATCTGAACAACAAATAATTTCGGTTAAATTTTCTCAAGCACTAGTATCTGTTTACATCGTCACCATCGTATGATAATTAGCTGTCAAAGAATAAAATGGATTGAAAGGCATAATATAACCGATTTCTAAAAACGCTGTGTATAGGAGATTGTCATTTCAAGTGGATATCACTAATTAATAACTTTTAAGAAAATGATTTCCTTACAATTACCTTTAATGATGTCTTTCATCCGTTTTAGTTCAGAAGCAAATTATCTTGCAAAAGCAATATGTTCGACATACTCCTCTGTATTTTGAGTTACTCTTTATTTTTTCCTTAAAATTAACAATATATCTTCTAGATGTTTATCCCTGTTTCCTCCCAGAAGTAATCTGTGGGTTTTGCCGAAGACCAAGAGCCTATGAAATCATCATAAATATCAAAATCTATTGTTGTTATTTAGCAGTACTGTTTGTCAAAACATTTAATAAATCATTTTTATTTGTAATCGTCCAATGCACTCACCTTATGATTTCACCCCAATACTAAAATAGTATCCTCAATGCGTTTCAGTGCTTTTAAATCAACTTTCAGCTCTTTCTGTAAGTGATATGTTTGTATGCAGTACAGTTGAATTTTAACATGAACCAAAAATAAAATCCTCATCTTATCACGTTACCTCTTTTAATTAATCTTGGAGCCCGAGGAAACTGAAATTCTTAAGCCTTTAAACAAGTTTTTAGAAATTTCGACTTTTAAAATACAAAGACGGAAAGTCAAGGCCCTCAAATTACAGCAAAATTTTCAAATTAGACCTATCATAATCACTTTTCGATATATTATTTGCAAAGAAAACGAATCTTAGAGTCACGTGTTTTGGGATTTTGCATAGTCTTTTTGTTTTTATAATATTCAGAATTTGTCGATTGCTTGGAAAAGAACAATTGCAATTAAACTTCCATCCAAAATGAGAGAGAATTTAGATTTTATATTTTCGCTAAATATTTGCGAACATATTAAACTACAAGAGAAATAAATTTGCATCCCATAATTGATAAGTATATCAACTACTATATTATCCATAAGATTTCTTGAATTAATTATCGTGTAAAGTCAACAAAAGCATTGTGTACAAAAACTTTGGAGTTATAGCGTATTGGATTTTGTAAGTATTTGTAACAACGTGAAGGATTTCGAATTCAATAGAAGAAGTTTACCAATAAACAATTTCTTCATTTTAATTTCGCAAACTAGTCGATCATACAACTTGTAATTTTTTCAACCCGCCTAAAATTAGTCGATCGGTAGTCAGTATAGTCTTTATCGATTTCAGCCTTTCCTCGCATCGTTTCGTTTTCTCTCTCACTCTTCACCGCACGCTACTGGTATTTTATGACTAGTTATTCCAGCTTTTCTAGGATTACGTAGTTCATTTGGAATGCTTATAATATCCTCATGTCCGTACGTCCATCTGTCAGAGTCAGAGTGTACATCTCTTTAGTAGTTTCGTTTCAAAGTGTTAATCCGTTTGTTTAAAAATTTGAAATAATTTATGGAAATAGTCTTTAGTGAGTACGTTTAAGTAAAATTCTAATAGTCACTGTAAAATAATTAGTTTTGAAACAAAATAAGATAAACTGTTTTCAATTTGACAAGGTTCCACCTACCATATTTTCCACTCAAATTGAGTAAAATTGTGTCTTTTTGCGTACCAAACTACCGAACTCTAACTTCATGCGTGGCCCGATACGTACTTGCTCCTAACTGCTTGCCCGTCGACTCATTCTATTGGACAAAAAAAATGTTGCTTTAAGAAGTGTACCTTCGTCTAATACATATGTCCGTCGATGCTAGATTCCTACATAGTATTATTAGTTTACGATAGAATTAGGTTAGTGTTCGACGATTCTATTCTATTTGCGGTATTATTCATAATCATACAATAAAGTAATATAATTGTCGACTTTTGCGTTTTCCGCGGTGATCAAAATGAATATGTGCTACTGCTACCGTAATTTATGACTGTGTGCATAAGTGAGCACATAGTTGACTAGGCAAATGTGCGCACCAGCTTTTTCGTTATCATGAATGTCAGTGAAGGTTGACCCTCGGCATCGGATTACTGTCCGTCGTATATGAGTTTGATCTAAGTGCTCCCTTTTCATACTATCATATTTCAATGTCTGAACACGACGTTGTCTGTACAGAATTTCCTTTAAAACTCAGAATTTTAAGGTTATTCGAATTTGTTGATGTCAGAAACCATTTGCATCAAGATTGTGACAAGTGTGACTATGACAGGTAAAACGGCAATGAAAATGATAGTCTTTACCGTGCATTTGTAACTTGTCGCCACTTCTCAAAATCTTTTTTGAAATTGGTGTTAACTTCTCAATTTATGTTGTTTCACGGTATGAATTTCAAATCGCCGTAATTATTGAATCAAAGCGCAAATGATAAAAAATTATTTGGAAATCTTTTTTTATCTTAACCTTTCTACTACAGGTTTCGATTTCTTTTCATTATATCGTTTATAGTCGATTTTTTCAGTCACGATTAAGTTTGAGAAAAGCGTCAAGGTGTGATTTTGCTGAAATCACAAATGGGACATACAATAAATGGGGGGATATACAGTTTTTTGCAAAAACACTTTTCACGAAATGGACGGCGATACTATTTTTGCCGGCATGTTGAGTTGGTCGTAACAGTTTCCGACTATTCGAACCATTATAATAATAATTCACTCTTCAGTTTAACCGATGTGCTTCTGCATATTTACAATGTTATTTTTTGAAATCCTCTTTCATCATACTAAAGGATACTGACCGTTAATGAACACATTCATAATAACCATTTCGCAGTATACTGCGAAACTATAGAAGCCAAGCATCAGTGCATTGAATTAAAAATAAATAAATAAAACGGAAAATATTCTACATGTATGATGATAATGGTCTAAAGAGATTGATGCAAATTGTAATTGGGAAAAATACGTAGGCTGCCGGTCGAACTTACAAATATACTATATGTATACTACGTACAGGGTGATTCAGCTGCCTTTGAATCGCCAATGATGGATATAGGCCGTTGAAAATTGTATAATTATACGGTGTTGAGTAATTTTAATATAAAGGAGTATTTAACGAGTCTTTTCCACGCACTGACATTTATTTATAATATCAAATTGTACCAATATTGGAAATAATTGGAACTTGAGTATGAAGGGGATGATTAAAAGGCAAGTGACTCACCCTGTACATACATATAGCTAATATAGCATATCGTATTGATATACATCTACTCAAAACATATATAAAATAACTGCTTAGATACACAAAGCAAAAATAAATAAAAAACAACTTTCTATAGGATTTCTTCTTCGGTTTTTTCTCTTTTTAATTTATTCAGCTGGTCAGTTGCTCTTATTGTCAACTTTAAACTTCAACACCATACATATATTTTTAAAACTATGTTATCTAACTAATACGTGTTGGTAGGATGAGATGATGAGTCACCGTAATCAATGTTATGTCCCAATATGTATACAGCTAATTTTCAACCCGTCCAATTACCTTTCATGTTGACATTATATATTTACAATTGTAAATATTTATACTGTTTGTCTGTAAAAAAATGTTAGCATCGTTATTGACTCTATTAAAGACTGAACGTGAATCTTGAAAAAATCTCGCTCTACAATTATTGCTCAATATATGCTTTTAGTATGTGTGTGTATTCATAATCAATGTGTATTATAATTCGTAGATATTATTAAATACCTACGAATTTCTATGCCGAGCAGTAGTGTTTCTCAGCCTTTGTATCTCAGCGTCTCGATTTCATTACAAAAGTCTTTTGACATTTGGGAAGACTTTTATTATTGTATAATATTTATCGTAGTTGTAAACAGGAAAATGTATTTTTTCTCTATGAATTGCATGAGACGTCAGTTGAGAAACATTGCCATACAGTCATTAAGATTGGGATTTACCTGCTTATTTCTTATACAGGGTGATTCAAAGGTGTATAACGAATGTTTACAATTTTCGCGGCAATATAATTGAACTTCTAATTCAATCTACTTTTCCAACTTCTTTTTAGTAGTAAAGAAGATAATCAATTCACCATGTATTAGTAGTTAATAACTACGAGTAAAGTTGAATGTGCTGAACTTGTTTTACTGTCGAATGTATGATCCAATTAGCAGCTTCCATCCAGTTGCGCGTAAGACAAAAAGTGAATTAATCACTCTTCATTGACTTATCAACCACTGAATTCTGATAGTATAATTTTGAATGATCCTGTATGCTACTTTTCAGCTTCCGATGCTAAAAACAGCCGAGTAGATGGTAATAGTGACATTTTGCTACTAGTATGTTCAAATGCTCGGTAGAGCCTTGTAGATTTGTACCCGTGCGACTGTATCACTCAACACACATTTCGAAAGGATAAATAATATGGGAATATTCGAAAAACTGTAACGGGTATTCAAGGAATAAGTAGCATTCAACTATATAAAAGTATATCGAAAAATTACGAACGAAAAATAGTTTCAAACAATTTTGACATTTTTGTATTTCTTATGTTTTTCCTGGTAATCGGTATTCTGTGACAACACACAAAACTATGTTATACTACACAGAAAATACAGTCATAATATGTATAATAAAAATGTATTAAAATGCTTCCCATATTTTTCACGGGATTTAAACCCCCGCGTGTTAATTTCAATCAATAACTCTTAATACTAAAATAAGTATATGCGGTGCAAAATTTTGGAATTCGCACTTCTGTTTAATAATTATAACAAATCAAAAATTAAAGGAAGTGTAACGGTGATAAAATTTTTTTTCGATCATCAGATTTATAATGACAAATCAGTCAGGTGACTATTAACAAAAACTAAATAAAATTCGATTTTTCATTTCTTTTATACATCAGTTCGGTAAATCGATAGACACAAGGTTATCCAAGTTCTTATAGTATTTGCGTAGTTACGTAACTGGAGTTCTCAGAGTTCGTGAAGACTCATGGAAAAACTCACTTGCATAATGATCGCTGACAGATACCTAATCGAAAGCAGCAGTCAGTCAGTGCTCATACGTGCCGCAATCTGCTTCTGGTTTGTTTTACTAGTTATTGCTAAGAAGCGGATGTGCGCATTACGAAATCCTTTGGTACGTGAAATTATCATTGTCTTAACTCCAAATTGATGGCTTAAGTTAATACATTGTTGACAGCATACTGCGTGACGCAATAAAATGCAAGGGGAATTGACAAAAAATATACTAGTAAAAGAAGTGTACAAAATGCAAGATAACGATTTTTTTCCGTCAGTAATGTGTTTCTTAATGATATATAAATATTATTTTTATATTATTGTCCATTATGGAATATGACGATTTTATTTGGTGCTAATTTAAGTTAATACATTGTTGAACGGTATATTGTGCAACATAGTAAAATGCAAGTTGATGTTAGAAATAAACTAATCAACAAAGAATAACCTAAAATGTAAGACACAGTCGGTTCTCCTGCCAACAATATATTAATCATGCATAAATATTATTTTTACATATTGTTTTCTATTTTACAATTTAACGGTTTAATTTACTGCCAATTTGTATTATTTTTTTGAATCGGTACAACTATTACTATTCTAAATACCAAGCGTGTCGAAACAAGGCCGAAGGATTTAAATAACGCGCCAATTGTGGGACACCTAGCGAGAGATTTCAGAGTTACAAAGTATCTTAAAATTTGCATCTAGTAGCCTACCTGCATTTGATTGAATCAACAAGCGTGCGTGCTGTCGATCGCGAGACTAGAATTCAATTGCATGACCAATATCGGTTTGGAATCTTTCGTGCAACAAAGTGAGAGTATCCTGAGCATACATTACATTACTTATCCCCGTCACGATCAATGATTCTAAGATCTGTTGCATGTCATAATGTCTAACTGTCCGTTTCCTCAGATAGCAGTTTAGCTTTCAATACCGCACCTTTCATTCAATAACTTATATTTTAGTACATTATTAATTACATTTTTATCGTTAACATCGACCAATAATCAAGACCATGAGCAATCAATAATTATTTTCGCAAATTTATATTTGAATTCTTTCCACCTTTTAAAACGTTCCAATGGTAAATATACTAAAAATAGAGTACAAGAACTTGAGAACATTTAACAAAAATTTTTTTCTATCCCTAAATTTTAGATATGCTTTTGCATAACATGATAGAGTTGAATGCTACATATTTTTGTATAATCTGAAATTTTATTAAATAAATTTTTATTTAATTTACGATAAAAAATATAACAATACCTTTGTTCATTCCAAATTTTATTATCGTAATACTTATGAATCAAAGTTTGACAAATATTCCGTTCCACAGCGTAATAATATTAAACATGTAAATGCTTGGCTAGAATCAGCTAGTAATAAATAACAAAACTTTTCGAAATTTTAACAAATACATCATGACTCTGGCAATATTGCAAACTTACAACTAGCAGATAAAACATAGCAAGGAACATCGTTCAATTATATTTTTTTAAATTTTTATTAGCATAATATTTCATGATGAAGACAGAATCTTTCTATTCATATGTTTACCATTATATGTATATCAAAATCAGGGATTTCAAACCGAGTTAAAACCCCACACTTTCTTTGAGAATTTAAAAAGCTACCGTGTAAATTATATGGGATTTTTAAGGTCAGCTCGTGACCAAATCGACCAACTTAGATGTTCCGTTGTCTTGTTCCGGAAGTCTTAATTGTCAAATGTTCCTTTCATGAATACGCCTTAATCTTTGTTCTAAACGAAAACTTAGTAGTTAGAAATCATAGCTGATTTTTATCGCTGGTAGTTAGAAATCATCTTAAGCTGCAGAAATGGCCACACTGTTGGGGGCATAGTGATGAAAGAACTATCATTATTAATTCATTGCGATATTGTGTAAGAACGATTCTGTTCGAAATCAAGATACTAATACTCACATAATATAATACATAAAAAAGAACATAATACAAATAACATCAGAGACACTCGCGTCCGAGTTGTCTAACCTTACTCTTACCCTTACGATACAAACGCACGGGTTCCTAGAATGTTATACATTATACACTTGTTAGTTCAAAAAAATATGTTGTATAAAAATAAGAAAAGTTATGTGTAGTAAAACTGTCTCACAAAAATAGCATCGATATATTGGAAAAGTGTTTGGAGATGTTTGAATGGTTGGGAGGAAACTATGATTTATGTTATTATTTATACTCTGTACATTATTGAATAGTGAATTTGTAATTAAGGTGGCCAAATTTAAAGCGTTGCACGATCATTTGTAATTAAAACTTGCTAAGTACATATCTTTGCAAAGAGGCATTATTACTTACTTATCATACTTGATCATATTTAATGGTATATGAATTTCCTAGACATCATCCACAATGAGAGGGAAAGGAAAATGCTTGTTTTTACTATTATATCTGCACCGTACTATTACAAAATAGAGGTTAAATTCTTACGAAATAAAGAATCACAAAATAGTTTGTTGATCCATGCTCTTTAAACATTGGTCTTTAGGAGAAAAGATCGACAAAGTTCGGCCTTAACCTTAACGTTGTATAATCTGTAAATTTTTTAGGTTTCTTTAATCTTAAGCTTTACTGTATTTTTCATGTTACTAATATATAATAGTGGCGAATATATAAATAGGAACATTTTCTTTTCATAATTAAACCATTGAACCCATGTTATACTGTTAAAAGCAAAAAATAATTTGATCGAACATGACTATTGCGCAAAAAATATGCAAATATCTTGTTATTTATAAATAGCTGTTTTGCGCCAGGTATTTCATATAAATCTGTTGTCTGCAAATTAATATTATTAAATCGTAGAAGAAAATTTGCGAATGAAAAATAATCTCATTTATATTTGGCCTACTACTTGTAGATTACATTTTCTCAACTATCTATTTCTACCTATTTATTTATACGCTCGCCACTGTATACCGTAAGAAACAGTTCCATGTTTATCAACATTGGATTAGTTTCTTTAATATTATTCACTTATTCATTACTCAAAAATTCGACCGCAGAAGAATGTTATGCCGTAAAGGTTAAGGGCGAAATTACATTAGTCATCTGAGTTAATCACCTCACATGGACTATTTTAGACGTTCAATTCGGGGAGACGTCACGTGAATTCATGACAGTTGATATGCTCGCGTGACTAATACAAACACGCCCTTAAAACGAATTTAGATTATTCATGTGAGCTAATCAACTTATTTCAATGTTTTTTGACAAACATAGTGATGCGTTTGTCTTGGAATCAGCAAGTTTGTTTCATATTCAAAATCGTTTTATATTATATTTATTATATCCAGCAAAGTACTGGATAATCTATTGTTATTTGCACCTTACATTTTTAACACTAAACGTATCAAAACTTTATAGTGGAAGGTTGCAAAAATCGCACTTTCCTAGCATTTTTAAAAAAAAAAAGAAAAATGCAATTTAGAGAGCCTGCAATTGTGGCAATCTTTCTTTACTTATTCTTAGCGTAACCAGTTAAATGATCGGTTATAAAATAAAGTTCATTGTTTTCCAATTGTCCAATTACTAGTTCATTCTTAATCTAATCCGAAAACTAATACCTAAAATAAGATTTACTTTTAACAAGAACTAATAGCATTTGAAAATCGGCCATTTGATCAGGCGCGATACATTTAGTGTTAACATGTCTAATATAATACAATCGAATCACGAACTCGGTATTTCCAATATCACTATTTCCACATCAAATGCATCACCCGGTACACGTCTCTCATACAAACACGACATGAATCATTGCATTCAGACATTCAATTAGCGGACATAATCGACTTACAGTGAGTTGACGAGTACACATGACTAAGGTAAAGCGAGGTGAACGCAGAGAATAACAAGGTAAATTGACTAGAAATCAGGAAAGGTGGTATCCTGGAGGAAGCAGGAGCACTCCGGGAGGACCGGCTCTCGGAGCCGGAGCAGAGCAGCGGTGAGGAGAAAGCGGGGGAGGAGGATCCGTACGAGTATGACGAGGAGATTCGACCGAGCGTGTGTCGACAAAACGCGCTCGACACCGGCGAGCAGGGGGATTTATTGTTGCTGCTGGAACCGGAATTGCGCCCGGAGCTGCGGACGACGCATCTTCCTGCGCCCTGCTGGGGCTGCAGCAGATGTCAGCATAGCTCCACGTCGATACTCCTCCTTTCCTCGCCTACTGAGACGCCGTGCACCTGTGTCTCTTGTCAGTAACCCATCTCTCTCTCTCTCTCTCTCTCTCCATGTTTTCTTATCACTGTAGTAGGGCCATCGAGAGAACGGAACTTGATTGGGGGGATAATAAATTCGTACTAATTTTTACTGACTTCGAAAAGGAGGTACTCAATTCGACCGCTATATGTATATTTTTTTTATAAACGCAAAAGTGTTTTCGATGTTTGTTGCACTATTATGCTCAAACGACTGGACAGATTTTCGTGAAACTTTTATATTTCCATGTTTTATCACGATGGATAACTTAGTAAGTGGTTGAAATTGAAATGGTACTTAAACTGTATTCAAATTTAGTTATAACTTTAAGGCATCAAATAGAGCAAACAAGACGTGTTTGGGTATGTACAGTCAGTATTATCAGTGCTATTTTGGCTAGGTTTGGCAGTAACGAAACCTGGCACCGAAACGACCGAGTGCACTTTTCCCGAAAAATATTACTCTTACCGTGAATAAATCACATTGATAGTAGTTAATGCATTTCCATCAGTAAAACAAAAAATTCGTTCATTTTCACAGTATTTCTATACATATACTCAATATTATCATATAGAATAAATAATTATTGCTTATTGATTCTTTAAGTCAAATATCATCTGGTTCTCTTAGTTAGTTCAGTTAACATGTACGACATGGTGATATATGATAAGTTCAAAGTAAATAATTTTGTATATAAGACTAAATTAGCCGTTTTACATTTTTATATACAAATTTCGGAAATTTTTTTCATTCATACGAGACTTTTTTATTGGGGACTCATGATACATCTGATAAAGTATAAAAGTATTATGATTTGAGCTAATTATCTTGTGAATTTCATATAAAATCTCTACCATAAAATATTTCTGGCAAGAGAAAGAAACCATTCAGGCAATAAATGATTTCTATCTGCTTTTGAGATTGGCGCCCTGCATTAATAGTGTGCCGGTCTTAGAAAAAGTTGACACTTTACTACTCAAGTACGAGTTCCCTAAGGCTCGAAAATCATATGTTGCGTTTCTGTCGTTCCAGTTTATGATACTGGCGTTGAGTGAAGTAGGATAAAAGACAGATTCATGCTATCCATCCTACTTCACTCCCATAAACCAAAGTGGCAGAAATGCAATATGTGATCCTAGGCTGAAAATTGGCTGCCGGTTCAGTTTCGTAAAAGTCAGAGAGTTTTTTAATTCCAATTATTCATTAATTTCACTCGTTAATTAAAATGATAACAATCACTATAAACTAATTAGTTCTGGAAAGAAAATAAGGAAAAATTAAGGACAAGGTTATAGCTACCATATTCTTGATATAATTTCGATAAAAATTACAGTTTTTTTGTGCTCCAGACAATGAAACCCTATTTTAATACGTGGTACGACATACACTTGACAGCTTTTTTAGACTTGTCTCTGGAATTGATAGTTGAAAATCTCAAATAATATGTAAAAATAGTGTTTAGTGAGTCTCGCGAAATTAAATTATATTAGCTACTATAAAATAATTAGTACTGGGAAAAATCGGAAAAACGATTTTTAATTTGACAAGGTTCTGCTTATCTTATGTTCGACTGAATTTCAACAACAATTAACATTTTTCATGTTCCGAACAACAAAATATTATTTCATTACTGTACTAGTTATTCTTAGGTCAGCTTTATTACTTGTAATACATTAATTTACCAATAGGAAATACAATAAAAGCAACTTAGGAATACTTTAGTATATCAGAATAAATAAGATAGTCGCCACAAATGGCACATCTACCCTAGTTTATCTTTGTACAACTTAGGGCTGACCTTATGGGAGCGCGCAATCAATAATGATCATACGGATGCATAATGTGGAGGTCATGAGACATTCCAGCGTAAGGTTCGTTTATATTTACAGGTATTGAACGTAGCGTGGCACGCAAGACAAATATTCCTTACTGCAGAGTATTTTAGCGTATTCCTGTTTTGCGTAACTTAGCCGTATCAGCACGTACAAACACGTTCATAGTATACTAATTGTAAGCATTAAACAACATTTGTCATATTTGCCACGCTATGTTCAGTGTCTGTAAATAGTATAAACGGATCCCAAAGGGTGGTTGCAATGTCTTTATAAGGGGGAAGAAATTTTCAGGTCCGTTCTCTTGCCGGTCCTACTGCGCAGGATATCCCAAAAGTTTCCATATACTGTTTAGTATTAGGTTGACTCATAAATACTGTCAGTTATTTCAATTCAATAGAATTTCATTTTAATACAGAACGAAAGAAATTAAGTTTATTTGTAATATTGGGTTAATGCATATCTACTATCGGTTATTATCTAACAGACCTGATTATTGGATTGCAGAACTTAGGAGCCGCGTTATAGCAAGGCACAAGTATAGCGAACCACGAGAACGCAAATTATGGATTTATACTTTCCAATAAACTACATTTTTCCCGAATTTAGTTTTGGAAGATCAGACATTCCCTGTATCTCGTGTGTGAAATTATTCTGTTTTTGCTATCGAGCTGGAGTTCTGTGTGCATGGACATTTGCCATTGGGTTGAGTTTCTATTAGATCGAATTTTCATCCACTCAGTTTTTTAAATACCATACGTATCATAGCATACCATAAACAAATATAACCGATAGTATTCATGCATCAAATCAATATAAGTTTTCATTTCTTTTGTGTATGGAGCCTTTTGAGACGCCCTGTAGTTACACCTTCGCTATCGACAGAAGTGTATTTGTTGCATTAACCATTCGCTTTAGCACAAATCCTTACTCGCTGTTATCGGTTGAACCGCAGCTGGAAGTCGTATAATCCTAACTCATAATCGTATTACATTCTGTACAGTTTCTACCTCTTTTTTTTGTAAACCCTTTCGCAACTGCAATATTGTCTGCACTTTCAATTCCGAGAAGATTTCTATTTAAATGTTAGTTTATTAATCCTGTATGATTCAGTTTCTTTTTCACGATTGAACAAAATGATGTAACGTCAAACTGAAAAGTAACCTCCAAATATAAATTAATAATTAATCTAGAATTTTCAAGTATTTTAATCTAAAAAGTATGAAAAGTAGGTGCTGAAAATCGCGATAAACAATTTTCTTGGTTAGGAAGGAGAGGTTATGAAACAAGATGCGTACGCCATATTGCCGTCCAAAATTGAATTAAAAGTAAAAGAATATCGATATATCGATGGTGCCAAATAGTATAATCACGGAGCATATTTAGAAAATATAAAGCATATGTAGATAAATATATTGTTGCTTCCTAGCGAAAGGGTTAACTTAACCGTGGCTTCATCATAGTATAACCCCTAGCACCACCTTTCATACATCCAATAATAATGACTTATGGCTAATAAATGAGATGAGTTGCGGTTTGACCGAGTATAATCGAGTACGCTTGGTTTTATGTTAAGTCTGTGTTATGCTTTGTATTGTCAAACACTGGTTAAGTAAGATTACATAAGATATACTGCCCGTTTTATGTGACATTAGAACTACCAATGAGGCCAAAATGATTTGTTTATTCATATTTATTAGTAACTTGAGAAACATTTGAATTTACTTAATTTTCCCTGAGTTTTATTGAAATATGTAGATGACTATAATTGTGTAAATCCGTTTTCTCTTTCATGCTTTTTTCCCTAAAATATCTATGTGGTACTTAGAAATACTGGAACAGGTCATTTTGACTGCTCATAAGATGTGGCTAATCTTGATGACATTCATATTTTAAAAATCTCTTCTAAATTTATTTAGTATTGAAATTCTTGGGAATAGTACATAGAAGTTGTGGAAAATATATATGCAAAGTACTGATTGAATTATGAGTTGCTGAAAAGTAAAATATATAAAAATGTTATAAAATACATATACATTAATATTCTTTCGATTTTTCAGTAGCGTGCCTTTTCAAAAACAAATCGTTTTCATCCTCTCGGTAGAAATAGATGTAGATTAAATCTTCGATAGTTCTTGTGTTAACGTGTGATTGTCAATCTGAGTGTCGAAGCATGGAAAATTCTTGGATATTTAATAGATACTGTGCGAACTAAGAAATTATTAGTTAAATCAATAATTTCTCTAAACCTACTGAAGATTTCTTAATTGACACCGTTGCTTATTGTCAAGAAGTCTTCATCAACAGGCACGTGCATTTTCTCTCGAGCAATCGAAAATCTGCTATCATATTTGTATCATATTTGTATTGTAAACACTTTTACCATCCGATTTTCCTGCATTCCAATTTATTTCTTACTAATACAAAAGGCAAGTTTTTAATGCTATTTTCTTTTCTGTACAAAGTTATGATCAACTCAAATTATAGGCTACAAAATATTGCAATATTTATTACTTACGCAGGGCGCTTTGCAAGTGACTCCAAATTTTTGCAACAGAATTGCAGCAACCAATTATTCATTAAGTTGAATTATTCTTAACCTGCACACGAAATGTTACTTGAGTGAAGCCGGATAACACATCTACTGTATATAATATAAAATAGAGAAGAGTTGAGAAATATTACTGTATAATTGGAGCTATTGAACAATGTATAATTATCGTGTATCTATATCATCACGTACATAATTATGTATTATAAAGTGGGAAGAGATTTAAATAGACAGTGAAGGACATTCTTGAGAAGCAATATCTATTAAATTATTATTAAATATTGCAATATTTAATACTTATACATAGTGCTTTGAGAATAACAAAAAAATGTCAGAAGCAAGGGAAGTTGGGCTATGCATTGTTACAAGATAATTGTAGCAAACTATTAAGGGGCTTCTTCACGATGCGAGTAAAATACTTGCAGCGAGTAGAATTAGAATTGTATATATGGTATCAGTGCATTTGTACAAGCGAGACATTTTTACTCCAGGGACTTTTACTCGCATTGTGGAGAATGACCTTTATACTTTCTATTAAATTATTGTTAACATGAAATATTTATCCCGGAATAGGAAGTAATCTCTGAAACTGAATAGATTTGAGTAATTCCTTCACTGTGTAGAAACTTGCTTCTTGCCAAGCAATATGCGCTGTACATTATCACAAGTTGAACAGAAAACTCTCAAATAGTTCAATCTTTTACTTCTAACCTTGACATTTTAAAATAAGCTCGAAATTGTATGATTGATATTTTGCCACCCAATTGCTGTTGTGATACCGCTGTCCTACCGGCAAAGCTGAGTCATTTTCACCTATTCGTTATCATTTTGCCCCTCCTTGAAACACCGCGCCTTAAATATCGATCATTGTCAACTATAACTGGGGTAGGTTCACACCCCTCATAAGTTTGTATGAATTAGAATCTCAAACGATGGAAGAAGCTACTGCATCCTCAAGATTTTCAGCAATTATTATTAATAACAAACATTAACTATGAAATTGATGAATAGTTTGCAAGTTCGTTCATTACTTGTAAGAGACAAAACATTGGTCGACAAATACAATGCTCCAAATAACACTAAAACAGCAACAACAGTATATTTGCTGTTGTAGAGTTTCGATGGTGTTATGTTTTGATTAGTGAAAAAATGTCCTTGGATGGAGGCATCGAAGTTAAAGCAAGGTCATCAGGTTGTTTAAATAGAACCATTGTTTTTTAAATAGCTATGTTTCTAGCTCTTCTCAATGCAAATTCAACAAACTGTGACTCAAGGTCATTGAAGTTCAAGTGTTCGAATGCGAGATTAAAAACCCATCAATTTTAAAATCTCGTATTGTTTCAGAGATATTCAAGTGCGTTGATTTAGAAGGGACACCCCATATGTATAAAATGATCATTGGAAAGTAAATAAAGTTTCCAAACTTGCATTAAATACGCCATAATGCGGGAGATTTGGGTGTTAATTTTTAAATCGACAAACCAGAATATGTTTAGTCCTACATTGTGAAGACAAACAGTCATAATTTAAAATGATAATTTCTCTGATATGTTGGTAGAGTGACGAGAAGCACTGAGAGAATCAAAAATAATTTTAATAAAACTTTAAGAATACCAAATGATTCTCGAATACTAAAAGAAGGAAGTTTATAAGAAAGGGGTTTATAAAGTCCATTAGTTGACTGCATAAGTTTCAATATTAATATAAAATAAAGAGGGTTATACCGATTCTGGGCCACAGAATGGACCATGATCGCCAAAGCTTGTCTCAACTTAGGGCGATCAAGGGTTATTCTATAAATCAGAATCGGTATACCAACTTATAACAATCGTGGTACATTCTGTGATTCAGAATTATGAGAATCGTGGTGCATCTTGTGGTCCTGAATCGGCATAGTCCTCTCTATTACATAAAATATTAAATCTCAACACTTTCGAATAATTCTACGTTAAAGTTAATCTCTTAATTAAATAATTAAAATGAAAACAATCGTTCGTACAGTCTGCACAACGTACATAAAATCCATTTAATAAAATCTCCATATTTGCTGAAAATGAAACTATTTGTTTACAACAAGAATATTGGCTTATCGTTAGTGATTAAACTAACAGCCAATTACGTAGTAATTATGTGTAACTTAATTACTTTGTTGCTGAACTCAAGGCGCACATGTATGCGATTCTGTCGAGTCCATGTGCCAATAAAGGTGGGTTCAGATTACATGGAATGTCGTTATGAAGCAGACCAGCAAGGTTATGTGATTGTTGCTATCAATTCGCACTATATGTTTAGCAATATTGCAACATCACGCCAATATTACTCACATTTATTTATTCATTTTGTATATTGCACTTCCTTATGCTAACGTTAAGTTTGCTTGCAAACAATTGCAAGCATTTGCAAAAACCGCCACATAAAGATATTATTTATAATCCGTAAGGTTACCTGCCTGTGAACAGCCGTACCATGATTACTACAATATTTTCACGCAATATTACCTGTCTGAAAAAGGGCGCAATATTTGACCATTTTTCCTGACATACAATATTTTTTATCCAAAATCCTTTATGCATTTATTACAATATACAGTGTGGGTTAAACGTGCTGTAAATTTCATTTTGATAGTTGCATTAACAAATACGCTATAGTAACATTATTAGAACATGGTTTGTAGTTAGAAAATAAGTTATACAATCTATTTAATTTAATAGTTCAATTAGGTAAGGTTCAATTAGGTATAGATTTTTTGAAGTTTTATTTTTACCAAAGATATCATTGCTTGAAGTTACCGCTGATTTTCTGAACAAAATTGAGCAATATCTTTTATGCTACATAATCCATGAAACGCACTGAAAAAGTCCTATTATTTCTACTAGATAATCTTGTTAAGGAGATTTAGTCAAAATATCTGCCGCGTTCATTGGTTGACAAGTTACGGTGGCCATCCTTTCAACGGTGATATCTCGCAGATATTGCTTAGTGTGTTTATTATTGCGAATATCGTAATTACATTTTGAGGTTAGTCACTACAAAGTAAGAAAAAAATGGCCAAGATTACTATGTAGAACCGCAAAAAGATGGCAAATTTTGGCCACTGTTTCCACGCTGATGTGGCTATATTGTTTCTTATTACGAATATCGAAACGAAATTTTCAGGTTAGTTCTTCCACATTATGTACTTTATTAAATACATTAAGAGATCTGAATATAAAAACATTGTGTGTCAGAAAAAAACTGTCAAACTTCGCCCCCTTTTTTGCAATTCTACGTATGTTAAATACTTCAAATTAAACCTTCGACTTTCGAGGTTGAGCGAGACGCGAATCTCGTCTTAGAAAATTACACGTATTGAATCATTTTTACTGCGCCACTTTGTTACTGCTTTCCTATTATTTTATGCTGTCGTTTGTATTTGACGAAGTGTTGCCGTAGTTAGAAAACCTCAGCGTAGCGCGCGGCTTGCGCCGAATTTCGAGCGGTTCTGAGCAATATCCTGTTTTTATGTTACAGTTCTATGTAGCAATCGGGTAAGCCAAATGACCAAGACCTACAATGATATAGAGGCGGTTACAAGGCTTCTGGAGGAGGTATGTACAATACATTTATTATTACACGATTTTCTTTTCAATACTAAACATCCGAGATAGCACAATGTCATGTTAAAAACGTCTTTAAAACACCCGATAGGGATATTCACATCGTCTTTCGGTTCTCCGCTAATGTCCCAAAAACATCTCACGTACATTTCAGAAACATCAAATGTTACAAAAGGGAACATTTTAAAGTCGTCCATAATACGTCCAAAGGGACATATAAAAACGTTACAAATACATCTCTAACGCGTCTAAAACACATTCTGACTAACAAGGAGAAACCACAACCTGAAAACGCTACTTATTAACGGGATAGGGCTCGAACAGTCGCGGTTTGCGAATACATGAATACCCTAGAATACTAGATGTATATGAGCAGCCATTTTTGCACAAAAATTATTTAAATAATGAAATTCGCAGGTCGTGAAAACGGCTTGAAAAAAATATTGTACTCTAGAATGTGACATGTGGGTTGAAATAACCAAAAGAAAAGATTGTATTGAACCGCTGTTTCTCAAGCTGATTTTCAATCAGCCCCGGGTAAAAGATACTACAAAATCAGTGAATATGCTACGAGATACACTGGAAAAAAAATTATTTTTTCTGACGATATTATTGATTTTTTGAAAATATCCCGAAGAGCTTTTTCAATCTTCTTGGTATACTCTATAATACAATTTTTTTTTAAGTCGATTTCACGCATCCCAAATTTTATTATTTAAACAATTTTTTTGTAATAATGCCTGCTCATATACATCTGGTATTCTAGGGTGTTCATGTATTCGCAAACTCCGACTGTTTGAGCTATATCCCGTCAAAAAGTAGTGTTGCCAGGCTGTGGCTTCCCCTTGTAAGCTGCAAGGAGACACGTAGAAGCCGTTTTAAATATATCTTTAATATGTGAATGACAGAACTTTCAACATATATTGGATTGAGGAAAACGACCAATTTTGAGATTGTACATATTATTGGAACAATGTTCAATAACCAAACCATATTAAAGGCATTTTAAAAACATTCAAAAGATAAAGTTCAGATGTTACTAAACGTCTTTTGCTCGACATCTTTACGACACTCTAAGAATACCGCAGAAGCAGACGTAAAGATAACGTATTGGAGACGTTTTAAAAATGAAAAAATGTGGACATCTTTGAACGTCTTTGGTAGAATATTTTTAAAACGCCCTACGAATGTCTTAAGACGTGCCGAAACGAAAATCGTACAAAGAACAAGCCTTTAAGATGTTGTGTGCTATTTGGGATGTTGCGGCCGGTCAAGCAACTGGTATCAGATATCGATTGAATTCTTGTAGGGGTGTAAAATTAATGACGAATAAGTATATACATGAGAGAAAGGAATGATTGGACAAACTGTATGGTATGAAAAGCGGGAAAATGCAGAGCGATTTCTCTGAATACACTTCGAGTGGGTATGAAACAATGAAGATGCTGTGTAATTCGTGTTAGAAAACCGGAAATAGGCATAAGAATGCACGTATAGAGCAGGCTTCGTGGAGGTTGTGCAGGGCACCTCTTCCCTTCAGGAAAAACTCAGGGTGTCATTAAACCCTCCCCCAAACCTAGTCACGTTGACACAGGTAACCTGACGGCGAGCGATGTGCGAGAGCGTCACTCTTGGACTGACTTCAGCCATGACACCACTGTATTATGATTCTCCATATTAATATACTTGTATTCCGCATATTATTTCATCTACTCCAAACGCGTCGCATTTATTTTCCCACACACACGAACTCGAGACGTACTTTAGTCTTACACTTATAAAATATATGTACAAGGTGATTCACTTGGCTTTGAATCGCCAATGATGGTTATAGGCCGTTGAAATGGTATAATTATATGGTGTTGAGTAATTTTAATAGAAAGGAGTATTTACCGAGTCTTTTCCACACATTGACATTTATTTATAATATCAAATTGTACCAGTAATGGAAATAATTGGAACTCGAGTGTGAAGGGGATGATTAAAAGGCAAGTGACTCCACCCTTTACAAGTCCGTGATTTTCGGTATTATATTACAAATTAATTTCAATAATCAATCGGTCATGATTACAATATTATTCCCATGAATGAGACGGTGGTTTGCAATTCGGGTGAAAGAACAGGGTGACTGCGGCAGTGAGATTCAAAGAGTGACCGTTAAGATGAACGTATACAACATCGAGCGGCCGTTATCGAACGAGAGTAGTGTGACTGTTTCTGAGAATGACCGTGGACAAAGCGGTGGTAGAGTGAAGAACAAAAGAAGTGCGAATGTGTCTGTAGGATATGAGGTGCCGGATTTCGGGGCGACGAAGGAGACCCGAGCAAAAGTGTCGTGGAGTAATTAGCTGAATAGAGAGCTATAGAGAGAAACCTATAAATGAAGAGGTTCTTGTTAACATTAACTCCTTGCCTTACAATTTAAGTTCCGATGGCGCGGACCATAAGTAACTGCACGGCCGATCGTACGTCGAGTGTGATCGATAATTAACTTTACTTTGCAAGATGTCTGACAAATAATTACGTGTAATTGATCATTGAAGAAAAAAGATTTATGCACGTCTCTGAGACGTTTTATTTACATTTATCGGAGCCGACCTACCACGTCTCTGATACGACTTGTTGTTTCGCCCGGTCGACATACTACGTTTCTGACACGATATTGTAAGCTAAGGGGTTAAGGCAAAGTATTCTCCGCGAGCACCCAGATATCCTATAATCCTTACACGATGCACTTGTCTTCTTCGTTCGTAATAAAAATAAAAATAAAAATAAAAACATAACATTTTTGGGATTATCATTCGATATTATTTTCAGCATTAGTTTTGGTGTTAAATTGAGATTTACTTGTACTAGAATCAGAAAAAATATGATCTTTATTTTCATAAACGGCCATTGAATTGGTAACAATAGGAATAACTGTAAACTGACGATGCGTTTGTAAGACTATACGGCGTCTTAAGTTGGTGTGGGTACTTGTAAATAATGTAACTCGTCAGGGATCCAATTAACAAACGTAGAGTACAAGTATATTGATGCGAAGATCATTGATACAGTGGTGTCAAGGCGTTGAAGTCAGTCGAAGAGTGATGCTCTCGGACATCGCTCGCCGTCAGGTTAGCTGTGTCAGCGTGGCCAAGTCTGGGGGTTTATGACACCCTGGCTTTCCCTGAAGGGGAGAGCTGCCCTGCACAACCTCCACGAGGACCGCTCTACACGCGCATTTGCATGCCTATTTCTGATTTTCTAACACGTTTTGTGTTAATCATTTTTATTATCTTTCGAGTTGATTTCCGTGTAATTTCACACGCATACAGTGAAATAGAAAATTATTTGTACAGTAAGATTATAAAAATTTTTGTGAAAAGAACTGTAGTCTAATATAACTGGAATAATGCTAACAGATATGTATATAATGTTGCTGTATAATGGCTATCGAATACATGTCAATGCGCTTAATCCTAAATAAACTACAGTTCTTTTTATTTTCTCGTTCTTGCTATTCGAATACTTTTGTCTCCCACTGTACGTATTATCAATGACAAGACAATATTCTATCAAATTTGAGTTGGTTTCCCTCCGGGCTGATATAGTAACAGACAACCCCATCAATATGAAAAGATGATTCATCACTTTTTAAATAGTCTATGGAGTGTTACGCAACTTTCTTTATAAAACGTTTACAAAAAACGGTCTACTCCGTTGAGTTAGCATTATTAGTAAAGCTGTTGCTTCGCTTTAGTGTTCTGAAGAAGAAATCCTATCTACTATTTTGATATAAAAATCTCGAGAATTTTCTTCGGTTATCTTAATATATAAAAGACAAAATATGCATGTATGTATTTTATCCAAAGGCTCCTATACCGTTCAATGTATCCGCATCAAATTCAGCAAGAGTATTTTTTAATAATTTAGAAAACATACTCTGGGGGTCCCCGAACAACCCCTAAATCCCACCCCATCATACTGAGAGCCGAACAACTTCGTGTAGTAGCTCAAATAATTTATTTTCACTAATTTTATAGAAGAATATGTGAGGAATATAAATGCTATTAATCTCGAGAGATTTAAATTCCTTAAAAAATATTGTACAAAGTACAATTATTAGCTTTTATTCACCTAAATCCCCCTTACAAGTCCATACAACGCCAAGCACACTAAATGCCGCTAAGACAAAGCCGGGTAAGACAGCTAGTATATTATAAATCTCGACAATTTCCCGTATGAATAAAGATTGGTTCTGGGTTCCAGTACAACTTAACATAAGTACAATGAAATAGTATATTATCTTTAATGCCATTCCTGTATCTTCTTTCAATACGTGTCATAAGTCACTGTAATGATAGTGAAACTGCTTGAATATCACGTCACGCGACAGAGTTCTTTCGCCCAGCGACCGAAATAATGTTATGACTAATTTATAAGTGTCGAAAAACAGCCATTTGCGCAGCGTCCGGATATCTTTTTGAAAAATACACCGCTCACAATGAAGCCTCTTCTACTTTCTAGAGAGAACTACCAGAATGGTCTGGTTGTATAAAAATTTCGAATTTAATTAACATTAACTATTGTTATTCCATGAAAGCCGATTTCTCGTTTGAACTGGTACAGCTTTTGAACGAATGGCCGAATTGATATGAAATCTTTTGCGTTTTGTGGGGGATTTTCCCGTGGAAATCTCCTTTGAAATTTGAAAGGAAATATTTTTAAAAAATGTGGACTCCCTTCGAACGTTGACAACACAAAAGCACGCTAAAAAGTACAACATTATTCACGTCTTATTGATATTAAAGAATATCAATAAGAGTATATAAAGATAAGTAAGAGAATATATATTATTAGAATAAAAGTCTTCATTTTGCGACGTCTCCGGAACGGGAGACATTTACTAAGTATAAAGACGACAGAGATTATATTATACTTTTTAGCACACGCTTGTGTTATTCCTTTCGAAATCGGTTGATATTTTTGAAAAACAATTTTTGTGAAGCGCAGATATGTCAAATCTCTACTATCCCAACACGTTTTCTATGTATAGAGTAATACGATTGCTTTAGAACTAATGATGTTACAAATATTAAAAATGTGGGAACTGTCAATGCCCACCCGGCAGTTAGTTTAAACAATACCGCAACTAATAAATTGCAGTAAATACAATGAAATTGATTTATTTCGCAAATAGTGCGTGAAAATATTTGTTGATTCTAACAGAAATGCATCGCCCTGTACACAGTTGAATGACTGATTGTATAAGATGCAATTTCGCTAAAACTTCGAGTAATTGATTTCTGTGAAGGACACTGCGTGACAGACATTCAAATCATTTAATACGTCAAGCTGTCGTTTCGTGACAGATTCATAACGTGAATAAATTACAAGATATAAATATAAAATGTAGAACCAGTGAAAGGGTAAATAGGCAGTAACAATCATGGCACGCGAGAAAGCAACACGAGATTGGGTAAAGAATTCTGATACTTTGTATAACAATTGGAATAATACTAACATATTTACTTTCGAAAATCTGTACTGGGTATATAATAACGATAATAAAACAATTTCGATTAGAAATAGAATCTTTTTATAAATAAGTTGTACAAAGTAGAAAGGAACAGGGAAATGTATGTGTGTGTGTCCATTCTTTTACGAGCCCCTACACACTCTCCCACGCATTCCCTCGGTCCCTTTCATCCTGTCACTTTGTACACGAAAGACGATAGCATTGATAGTACGCGAAACACCATTTGAAACCAAATGTTCCTGTCGAATGGAGCTTTTTCTTAGAAACAATTGTCATTCCTAAATTTAGTGGTATTGTTTCGCGCGGTAATTAGTTACAAAAGATGCTTCATGACCAATTTCGATTGAAAGTAGTGTGTTTTGAAAGCAAGTTCTGACATACAGTGAGATTGATGGAATAATTTTTTAATTTATGTTTGAATAATCTTATGTTAGTATTTACGTTTAAAGCTCTATTGATCTATCTAAAGATAACACTAAGAGACAAACAAAGATGTGATTATAAATGTCGCGAATGAGTTCAGCAATTCCAAATTCCACGTTTTTAATGCAGTTAGAAGAGGGTGAACTAATAAATTTAAGTAAATATAATTTAAAGTCAATCTTAAATCGTTCTGTCCTTTTAATCAAAACCAAACTGCCATAAACGACAACTTTTTTCATGAATATCTCGAAAACTAGAACTGAACTAAAACCAATATGGATACAAAAAAGTTACCGTAAATCATTTCCCTGGTCACATATTTTCAAGGTCACCGAAATCGGTGCTGAATCACCTTTCGTCAATAATTATTTTTTGCGCCGCTAGTATTTCAACATGAAATTAATGCTTCCATTTCTTCGTAATTTCAGAAAGAAAAAGATTTAGAACTAACCGCACGCATTGGGAAAGAATTGCTCTCGCACAACCAGAAGCTCGAGAATACAGTGAGCAGTCTTGAATCCGAGCTAAAGGAGGCAAATGAAAGGATCACGCAATTGAGTCACGAGCTCGCGAAGAAAACTGAATTAATACAAGTATTAACCAACGATGCCGACGATTCAAGCTCGGAGGCCGGCACTCCAATCGGCCTCCGAGGCATCAATTTGGATATGATGCAAAGAAAGATCAGTACGCTCGAAGAGGAGAATAAACAGTTGCGTACTGAGTTTACAAAATTAGTGCACGAGGCTGATGACTCCGAGGAACAGGAAGCTAGACTTGTAAAGGATATCGCTGCTCAACTAGGTAAATCTTTGGACGATATTGCATTTGACTTTGTCTCATATCGAACATAATTTTTGTATTCATGCTTCTCAAGATTATCTTTCGCCGTCTATTTAAATATCTTTCCATTTTATGATACATATTTATGTACCAGGTGATGTAGGGACAGGATAATTATTATATTTGTTTGCGTACATTAAGAATAATTTCATTTAAAACATGGTAGGTTGTTGCAATTAGCTTAGAAGAATCAAGTATTCAAATTACTCTTAGAACAGCCAGTATAATTGATGAATATTGCCATGGTAGATCGAATGACCGATTTTAAAATTCGATTCAACTATGCGTTTCTTTTCTTCGTCCTTAAAAATAAAAATAAAAATATTTTTTTTAGTATTACTATTTAATGCTACTTCGTGTATTATTTTTTATATTAAGTTCAAAATTACTTATATACATTTAACTGGCCATTTGACCGGATAGAGTAGGAATAGCTATACACATATATAAAATGCCAATACGTTTAGCGTTAAAGCATCCTTAACACTAGGTTTACGGGAGCCGTCATTTTGACGGATTTCAGAATTCATGAGCAAAATTACAAAAACAATTACTATTAATTTTTTTTCAATTTATGCTGACAATTATTGATGTAATGAGGCAAATGTATACCCAAATTTATTTCCCCCTCAGCCATGTAATTTCAAAATTCTGTATGATGTATACCTATCTCTACGGATATCTGTCAAAATGACGGGTAAGCTAGTCTCATAGTTAATCGTAATAAACCTTTTTTTCATGAAATTAAACTGTTTATTACGATTAACTATGAAAGTAGCTTATTCGTCATTTTGACCGGTATCCGTAGAGACAGGTATACATCATAGAGAATTCTAAAATTACATGTCGGAATAAATGTACAAACAGTAAATGTTTATATAAGTTTGTGATTATTTATGCAATCCTAGATTGCATAAATCAGATTGTAATTGCTTTTAAATTAAATTAATCGTTTTTTTAAAGAAAATACGTGGTTTCCTTTACCCGTCAATTTGACGGATGTCCGTAAAGATAGGTATACAAAAACGTTCGTAAACCTAGTGTTAAATGAATCACTCATTTCATTTTCAAAAGATTATTTCAACCACTCATCACTGTATCTTTATATTTTCAGCAAGCGCAAACATGGAGGTGGACGGTATTGCCTTAGAGTTGGAGCGTCAGAGAGAAGAGAATCGATTGCAACATGAGCAAATTGTGAGTTTGAGCGCTAAACTGGCGGAAACAGAGCTCCGTTTGGCACAACTAGTTGCAGAGCATGATGAAGTTGGCGCCACGCTTCTCATCACGCGCGACAACCAACACAACCTTGCTAATGAACTAGCAGAATTCAAAGACCGCTATGCTGAGGTTTGTAGAACGTTGATATATTTTGTTTGACACACGGGAACCCGTATTAATATTCGAACATCCTCACGATTGAGAAATTATTGTCGTGTACAGTTGTTTATAGTAGAGTTAACTAATTGATTACTTTTTACTGAATTCAGATACATATTGTTTCGGGAGAGATATTGTTTATCTATTTCGTTTCCCTCCCTTTTTATATTACAAGCGATAAACTAAAGTATGCTCAAAACTATCCAAAGGTTGTTGCATTAATATTCGAACATCTTTATGATCGAAAGATTATGGTCGTATGCATTTGTTTATAATAGTGTTAAAGTATGATTGTTAACTTGTCAGTGTTAATCCTGCATTGAGGTACATCTTGTAGTTCTTGGAAAGTTATAATTTAGCTATTTGATCTCCATTCCTGTTTACAATGCGAGGCATAAACTAAAGTATACTCAACACTTACAACGCAAAAATATTTGGATGCATGCTATACCTATTAGACGTTTATTTTGATGGAACGGAAATAATGTAAGCGTTATTTAACATAGCTTGTTGCTTTATCCTTTATTATTGGGCTGATTGGGTACGATAAAGAAAAAGTACGTTTCTCCAGTATTAGTTGCAGACATCGCAGCGACAAAATGTTAACAAACGTTTTCACTTATCACTGATTGATATAGAATACAGGATATATACGTGAAATATACGAGTGCCCGAATATTTATGCGAGTCAGTGTACCTTTACATAAAACACTCCCCAAAACAGATTGACTATTACCTTCTCAATTGCTATTATAGATTTGCAAAATCAAAGGAGCATTAGCCGCACGGTCAGCTCTAATCATAGTCACTTCGCGGGAACTTCCCACCCTTCTAATTTTACACTTTTTTTGTATAAAAATCGGAAATAGTTGGTGAAAACAGTCTTTAATATATACATTCGAGTAAAATTATAACGGTCACGGTATAATCAGTTTTGGAAAAAGCATAAGGAAAACGGTGTTCATCTTAGCAAGGTTATAGCTACTATATTTTCAACATAATTTGGATAAAAGTTATCGTTTTTTTGCGTTTCAAACAGCGACCTGACCCGGAGACCGATAGTTAGGAATAGTAGCAAACACCTGTCGGTGTAAGTTCAAACCTGGCTATGGATATCGAGCGCCTTGAGGATGCCATGCACATTCCGGAACGTTGCAAAATTCACCTCAGAATTATGTGTATTGGAAGGATCATTAAATGTACTGTTATGATGCAGAAGACGTTCGATAGATGGATTCCAACGAAATCACTATTACTCTAAACTTTGGCACTAAGTTAGATTATTTATTAAATCGGACGTTAGCGTATAAGAGAAGACAGCACTTAATGATGCTTGAACAACGCTTGGTCTGAAAAAAACGCGCATTCGGTTTAGAGCAAGGTTTGCATAACCCTTATCGAATGTTTTGTTCGATTATGCATCCTTTGTCTGTGAGGATGATCGCATGCCTTTAGTACGATTATACATAGAAAGAGATACAAATGAAGTGGGGTTTTTTATTTCTACTCGGTGATTACCATATATCCTTTGACAAAATTGTATATATTGGGTAACATAACAGTACCAATCCTCCAAAACGAATAATGCCACTTAGATAATGATGAGCTTGTGTAAGGTCCGTTTATAAAGGGTGTTCCAAAAAGAACGCACGTTTGCATTCTTTAATAAATCGCATCATTCATTTTAAAATTGCTACTATTTTTATTTGAAAATATAGTACACAGATTGACATCAGCCAATCTATAATAACTTGCTCAATAATCTCAATTAATTTACCCCTACATGGTTCACAGCGAGACGCTTCTTCACCTGATTCATCGAGAATTAAATGTGACGCGGAATATCAGATAAATAACCTGATCTGCAGCAGCACACTCGTATTTTTCAGTATTGTCGTAGGAGCGCATAATTTTCTGAAGGTTAATGGCAATCTGTGTACTATAATTTAAGATAAAAATATTTGCGAATTTAAAACAAATGATGACGAATGACTGATGAACAAGTAATCCGATTGGCGCTAAATTGGAACACATTGTTGAAAATGTCTAGAAAACGATATGTATTGATTTCCAAAGGTTCGTGATAGAAATTAGACAAACTAAGAACATAATGTGATTTCTTGAAACTATGTTGATACAGAATTACTACAAAACACCAACATTATTTCTTTTTCTTTGCTGTTCTAATTTCTAGATCACAGTGTCCTCTGATCTTCCAACATTCGTAATCTTTTTGACTTCGTTTAGACTGCATACTAAGAGTACGGCCGTATACTATTAAATAAGGAATATCTATAATGTCTGCCGTGTTACGAATGTTTTTAAATATTTTTACATCGCGAATGCGGCGTAAGTGCTCAAATGACGTAAAAAGGGAACGGAATTTATTGGCAGTTCGACAAGATATTCGCACCACTCGAGATCTCGGGACAGACTCGTTTGACCAAAGTCGGTACGTCCAAAGGGGTGACGTCCAAATAACTGTCGAGGCCAACTTTAGAGAGGATGATTCAAGGAACGGGTTGTTTATTGGAACAGTAACGATATAAACGGAACAGGTGTCAAAAGACACCTTTTGGTCGAAATAGGTATACGCAAAATCGTGGTGGAAATAGTGTTAAAGAAGAGATTTGTTCACTCTAAATAAAAATACATTTTTTTAACAAGAAGGTGTTCTTCTTAGGGAAAAATAAATTTTCATAGAGGAGATAGTTTTCTTTTTCAAGAAAATTCATTCCAAAAACACTGGGAGCGCTAATACTTTTGTTTAACCATTCTACTTTATATGGGTGACGCATTCCGATTATTATCTAGAAAAGTGCAAATTACAGTAGAACCTAAGCATTCTTATCCAAACTGGTCGAAGGACGGCGGGCGTTCGTATAAGAGAATTTTAGACTAATAAAACAATAATGGAACAATATTTCAAGAAACATAAAAAATAGAGCAGTCGGATAGTTCGGGTAATAGAATCAATATAGTTCCGATAAGAAAGATTCTACTATACAGAATGATACGTTTGCGATTAGAATCAATAAATATTTTCATCCAGTATCAATTTTCCGAAATTAATTAGTTTTATCATATTTATACCTATCTGTTAGCTGTGTAATTCAATGCACAAACTACTAGATGATCTTTGGCAATCGCCACGTTTTTAATATTTGCAACATATACAATACCGATATCGTTGCTTCCAAAGCAAAGGCATCACCCTGTACCTTAGAACGATCCTTTGCCGAACTGTCACCGTCAACATGTACAGCGAGAAGACGTCCATCGTAATGCCGAAAGGATATTTGCATCTCTTAAGCTACTCCTTTGTACGTTGTTCGACTCACCGAAGCTCCTGAAATGAATTATTCAGAAGTGCTTTGCCTACATTTGATCTTGTCGGACGGAAAGTATGATGCTTCACAATTACTAAAGGACAAAAGTAAACTTAGTTCTTTTATTGCTAGAGGGCAGCTCCTCAGGCCGGCAGAAAATTCAAATACTCTTGTCTATCAGCTACGTCCAATAATTCATTATTGGTCAAGAGGAATAATTCATTATGTTAGGATCGGTGAGAGACTGGACTTGGAAGTTTCCCCGCCCTTGCGTAGGGTCAATCATTTTCCTTTTAATCATCATTGTTGAGCATATTCCGCTGTAAATTAGAAGTATTATAAACTATAAAGTATTATATTTTAATAAACTAGTAATAGTGTTTTAGTTTTAGTCTAATTCCATTTCTTTTAAAGATTGAACACGCACCTCGTTTTGTAATCTATCTTTGATAGATAGTAAAATTCTTTGTAGAAGTTATTATTTCCCATCTCAGATATCAGAGTAAATGTTTTCGAATAGTGAAAATTCGTTGTTGAATTGATAATGTTGCACCAAAATAAACAAAGATAGTTTGCTCTGAAATAGTTTGAAATACATAGAAAAATATTGTCCTCGTAGAGACAGAATATCGCATAATATAAAAGAATATGTTAAAAATCTGGTATGTAATTTTTATATTTTTTTTCTATGCGGTGGTCGATCGGTAGCGACGCTAGATCAGGCAGTTCCTTATTTTATGATTACCTTTAATTTCAGATTACAAATACACTTTCTTTCATTCTCGGAACAGGAACGAAATCCCTTTAAATATATATGATGATTATGGCACAAGTGAGAAATTCCTGATGTAAGATTAGCCTCTTCTTGTTAACAGGTAGTAAACTTGTTGGCGGAGACACAGGAACAATTAAGGCGGCAGAGGAAACGAGGAATGCCAACCGTCAGAGGTGGCTCACTATTTCCTTCTTTAGGAATGGCTCCTCAGCCGGACTCAATCGCTTCCGAATTGGAATCCTCTCTTTATTCAGAGTTAAGCATGGACTCTGGTATCAGCTCCGATAGAATGTAAGTAGGTTTATTGATTGGTATTACGTTTCAGAACTAAGTGTCTACCAACACGCGTCATAGGATATATCCGTATGTGTTCTTGACTCAATTTTTTCGTTTGCTCTCGATGTTTTTTTTGTTTCCGTTTGTTACACATTTCGCTATAAGAAACTTCCTATGATTTGTTGTCAATGAGAATAATCTTGTAGTTTATGGTACCTATTATTTTCCTGTTAACCATTGGCGAAGCATACGATTCAAAAATTAATCTTGTGAAAAATATAATATAGTGTATTAGGATAATCTGAAAAAAATAGATTTTCTAATGTATTCACAAACATACGTTATGATGGGTCAAATTTGACCTGGCTGCATCTGGCATCAAAGTGCAGCACAACAAGTTTTCTTCCCGCATGGCAAATCAAACAGAAATGCTAAGCCTCGATGACAAGGCTAACACCTTTCTATTTTCTTTCCTTCATAAACACCCTTGCTATACCATGGTCTTTGAGAAAAAGCTATACAAGGTCGCGTGTTTACTGATTTAGTGCATAACTTGTTCTAATTTACACCCCACATAAGCATATGTAGTTATAAACGCATTACTGACAAAAGTCAACAACAATATTTTATGTCTTATTGACGATCTTTCTGCACTAAGCATTTGCCATGTTTTCGTTGTTTAAAGCAGGGTAAACGTTATTCATTCCATAATCATGAAAAAGCTAGATTGTTCTAGGAAAAGCATAATCCACTTTTTCTACCTAGTTGTATTTAATTAAAAATGTCCAGCGGCCAATTATTTATTATCTTACATTTAATTTTGTACTTTCAGACCTACGTACAAAAAGGTGTTCGAAACAGTAAGAAGTGCCTCTAGGAATTACAGTACGGCTACATCCGATCCGAATCAGTTCCCGAGAATAGGCTCCATGACAACGTCAACTTTATCGAGTAGCTCTTCGGGTCCGAGAATGAGTTGCGGTCAAATTAGGCCAGTTGGATCTACATACCCAGGTTCGGATTCAGCAGGTCAAAGTGACTCAGAAGGTGGTCTTATTACTGATTGCGAAGACTATCCTGGTGCTCCTCAACCTGGTGTGCCTGGTGCACCAGGTGCTGCGGATTTGGAAGCTGCACTGCGAAGGTTAACCCCGGCCGAAGTGCTGGCAAGGCGAGCATGCTTGAGCACTGGTACCGGTTATACCTTTGATTACGATGCAGGACCGAGATCACCATCTACTTTTGTGCCGCATGGATGTAGAACGCCCGACAGTATCATGTCAACGGGGAGCAGTGGAAATCTTAGCGGATACAGCAGTGGCAATGCCTGGCGTTTACCTGAGAAATTGCAGATCGTCAAGCCAATGGAAGGTTCGCAAACACTTCATCATTGGTCGCAGCTCGCAACACCCACACTTGGTGGTTTGTTAGAGGAGCGGCCTGGGGTGAAGACCCGAGGTGGTCGCGGATTGGAAGACTTAGGACTGGTCACTTTTACCTTAAGCGATCTAGAAGAGGATGAAGAGTTTGCAAATCCGGGAAAACTATTTCAAGATACTGGATCTGTATATACTTTTACAAATAGCACCGTCCTACATCCGGACGATCACACGAGTGTCACAGGAAGTATAATTGGGAGCAGAGTGGCTACCGCACCAAGTAGTGAATTGAATTCGGGTATGAGTACACCAAGGACTCTTAGCAGGCGTAATTCGACATCTACGTTCTCCACAACGCTCGGTCTAGCCAAAATGCTCAATGAACGAGGCATTAAGGCTATCACACCATCCTCTGTTGGTACACCGAATACTGATAAAAATTTCTCACCTACTGCAACCCCCTGTAATAGTCCAGATCGAAGTCCCGCAGAGAGCCGATCAACCTCTCCACCCCCAGAATCTGCACTACCTTTTGGCCTCTTCTATAGCGGTGCTGAGTTATTGAAAAGAACTTTCGGAGTGGAACAACCAAGTAAAAGGCCCAGAAAAAACTTGCCCAGGCAAGAGAGGAAAGCTGTCACGGGAATTCGTCTTGTCGAGAAGTTAGAAAGAATTGGAATCGATAGTATCATGGCGACAACTGTCGGTTCTACGATTTCTCCTTTGGCACTCCAAGGCTCCCTCTACACAAGAAGGGCTACAGAAAGTCCCATGGCACAGTTAACGTTTTTGAAAAGTTCTATGTCCTCCAGTGGAAGTCAAGAAACACTTTCTTCCTCGTTGACCGCTTCTTCGGACACGCAATCTACAACTTTACGGAGCGATGGCAAGAAAAAGAAAGATGTTACAGTAGGTAGGCAGCGTAGAGGTGGAACTAAAGCTACTAGACCGGACCTTGGGCAGGTTATACCTGCCGTGCCTGTTACTACGAGCAAAGAATCGCCAGCACAAACTGCTCTTGGCACTATTAGCTCTTTGTTATTCGGCCGTAAGGGAGGATTACTGTGAGAGTCACAGTCTTCTTGGTGCAAGTCTTGTATAAGGCATTTTCATTATGGTCAGTTGTTCATTACTGGTTCTTGAGGCTTCTACCAATAGTTTTTTTATTCCTCATTTCCTATGGTTTCTCTGCTAGTACATTGAATTGCGGATTAGGTACAATCAAATATCTTGGTTCAAAGTGAATTTGAATGAATATTACGGGATACTATACAGATATGCACATAATTAAACCTAACCAAAGTTCTTCATTATCATTGAGTACCGGTGTGGTCTTCTTCATGCGTGAGGATGAAAATATTGGTCAAAAAGGGTTCGTACGGGGAGATATCGTCGCGCGTATGAAGTATATGCGTAGAACATGAGATTGATTTTATGTAAGAAAACATTTTAAGGTGTTGCTTGTAAGTCAGTTTCCGGAACCCCTGAAATCTACATCAGTTTTATTAAGGTCCCGTTAGTATGGCATCTTGACATATGAGTAGCTTATTATCAAAGTCTTAAGTAAATCTGGGCTATTGACTGCCTCAGTAATTTGTGCTCTCATCGGTTTTGTATTTATTCAAATTTGATCGAAATATACTCCGTTCATTGCACATAAATCTAAAACTATGTTTTCAATTAAAGCTAGACGTGGTATAAACAAAAGAATGGTTGGAGTACAACCTAGAAAACGTGTAGAAACGCCCCTGAAATTTGCTTTGGTGCTTAAAGGATGACACAACTCGTGCATTGCGATCAATTACTGGTCGTAGGCCGTGCTGGTTAAACTGTTGACACAATTTCAACTAAGTTTTGACATAATTGAGATGACGGCCAATTTAATTTTAATAAAAAAGACAAAACTAGTTTTCTATATTTGGGATACAAAGCTACTGCACCATGAATTAGTGTCCGTAACCCTTTCGCTACGGAAAAGTCTGGACTTTGCAGCAGTTTGAATGTAAATCAAAAGTGTAACTGTTTTCATTTCAATTTGCGTTTATTAATGAAACTGTGAATCTTTAAAGATAGACCGGACAAATAGGAGAAAATGAACAAAGGAAATAAAATGCAGTTGCAAACTATGTTTGGGAAAAACGAATTAATAACGCGATTAATTGTCAAAATAATCATTGGCTTTCTTTGAACATCGTTAACTACCCTTGTACTCCCACTGTTTGTTCGATTGTCTACTGCAGTACGCTTGTGTCTAAGAACCTAATAACTGAATGTAATAATGGAACCATAATGATACGTAAAGAAAACCAAGGCCCGGAGCACTAATCGAGCATTTATCGTTAGTATTTACTACTGTCAAAAGACATTGGTGCATAGGGAATATGCGTTACTCGATCAATGTTTCATTGAGAACTTATTTATTGTAATTGTACATTTTAACACATCGAACGCTTGCATTACGATGCGAAGATGAGTAGGATTTTATTTAAACAATTGTACAAAGAGTCTAGTGGTTGGATTCAATAATTTGTTATAGTAGAGTGGAACGAATTAAATGGAGATAACAGGAACGCTTGAACCGAACTTTTTTCAAAGGTGCCTTTCCTTTTGAATGTTAGAGTTAGCGTTAACCTATTGGCATCCATGATTAGACACTGACTTGACGACAGGCACGCTATTTCTACCTATAACCGGGACTTCGTTTTAAGCAAAGTTAGTTTACATTGGAAACAATTCTTGCCGGCCGACATATCGTCATATAGGTTAAGCCTGGTGTATGTGTGTAAAAATGATACAGCTCATTTTGAAGCAGATTTTCTAACACTTAAATAATCGTGTGATGCTAAAGAAAAGGTGTTTAATTTCGCGATACGTTTAAGACTTGTCTCAAGAGTTGCATGCCAATAGGATAATAGAATTTCACACTACTGCGTTATAATTCGTAATATTTTCATCGGAAATGTGCGAGGACTGTGTAGAAAGTACTGGCTGGCAAAGAAACTTTTTGAGTTTCTGTTCAAAAATTGCATTTTCGGATAAACAAATCCCTTAAAATTATATGCATGTTAAATCGGCAATTGCTTTTGGTTTATACTCTTTGCACGGTCCTCTCATGGCGATTACCCTTCAAGCTGAGTTTCACATGGAATCTTTCACTGGTCGTCTCTCTTGCGAGTATTATTGTCGAGGAAGAACTATATGGCTCTTAGTTAGATTTGGCAGAGCGGCTAGTGGAAGTTCTTACCAATTTGGTGGTTGTAGGTGCACTTCAAGTCGGGAGTACCAATTCCTAACTGCACGACGGACTACTGCATCAACATTTCCTTAACAAATTTGTTTCACGCGTGTGTTTCTGCCATAACGACCATTTTGCTTTCGATAATAAAATAGTTTTGCGAGTAGTTCCAGAGAATGAGACCAAAGAGCGAGTATTAGAAGAGACGCGGTATGAAGCACTTGTCCTTTCAGCGTTATTGAATCCAGTACTTAAGTTACTTACCTTAAAAGAACGCGCAAGTAAAACCTATACACGACGGTAAGAGCGGTGCACAAATTGCAACAGCGTCAAGAGATGGGCATGAGATTTTCGCATGTGCGATTTATATCTAAAACGGGAGATAAAACAGGGCATACTGATTACACAAAAAGAACAATTTTTGAGAGAGACCAAAAACCTGCAAACCACGTTTCAAAGTTACAATTAAAACGTAGGATGGATTGTTGCTTAAGGGAAAAATGGTCACTTTTGCAATGATCCGCTTGTCGGTTAAAAAAGCGAGAAAGGAAGCAGATAGAAGCGATAGTAATTTTCTATGATTGAGGCACAACTCCTTCGACTCCAGTTAATTTAATGATTTAATTAGCTGAATAGTCACCTTAATCAATCACGCAGTATCAGTCGATCGGGTGAATTACCACTGATGTCGGTCTTACATCATGAGACTACACACCTAGTGGTGATTAATTATCTAAATAACTGATTAATGTGTACCCTGACTACTGTTTCCAATGTGTGCGTGATTTACTGATTTTGTTGTGCTTGTACCAATCGAGATAAACTGGCGCTTAGAATTGGAGTATCGTGCGGAGGTAGAGTTTCATTATTGAGTATTTGCTTGTAACTGCGAAAGTGATTTACCATATAGCAATGTTTGCCAACTTTGTCGCGCCTTGACAGCTACGTGTAATTGAACAGCCGCGTGCTCTTATAGTCGTTAATAAATTTTTATTTGTAGTTATTAATAATGTGTCTTCAGTGTTTATTTTAAATCCACTTCGCATTTCATAGCTAGTCGACTTTATAAGCTAATTTAGTGCCAAGGGTTTTGTTTACTTTTATTTTAAGGCTCTTAATTTTATTGGATATTCGTAACCTTATGTTTGAAAAGGGATAGCAACTTGCGCAAATGTTAAGTTCCCCTATTTAAAAACGTTATTTTACAATACGGTGAAATGAAATGTACTGCTTCGCGTACTTCGCGAAGGTACTGAATAATCATGGCGAAATCAATAGAAGTAATATAACAAAGTGAAAATTGTAATAAACTGCGAAATTTGAATTAGGCTGGGTGATATTGCCCTTCTGTACTCGTCTGGTACAGTAGAACCTTGATTATCCAAACTAATCGGGCATATGTCTGTTCGAATAAAGAAATTTTTTCATAACCCAACAGTTGGTTTCTTAATATTAATTTCATATTTTTAAAAAAAGAATATAAATATTATATAAATATAATATATGAAATATGGCTTAGTTAAAGACTTCAGACTTTCACTGTAGGCTGTTTGTGCTTATGGGCGCTCAAAAAATGCATTGCAATTGCATTTGTTACAACCAACAACTCGTCGGTTGAAATTAGCGTACTGCATTAGATATCGCTGTAGTTAAAGTATTAAAGCTGTGTTGTGATTAGTTACACTAGATATATACTCAACTGTGTATATAGAAGACGTGTTCGGATAACTGATTGTTCGAACCACAGTGTTTGGATAATATATAATAGAAAATACGCGTAAAAGAGGTTCTACTGTATTTTGCAATCATTAATTACAACTTTTACTGCATAAATAATTGCATTGAAGAAATTGCGCATAAAGTACTCCATGATCTGTTGCATGTGCTGCATTCCATTAATGAACAAAGTTTAGAATGACGTTCAAACATAGTTCAGTATGCAGTCGTATTTTTTTCATATTGAAGATTACTTTATAGAACATTCTCATAAAAAGTAATGCTTATCTGCTTAGCGTACGCATTTGGGAAAAGTAATCACTTAAAATTGGAAACAGTTGTTCGGGTGACGAGTGAGATCAGTAATAGGGTAGTGTGAATCGGTCTTGTAAATAGCTTTTAGGCTGTAATATATCACTCCTTCCCTCTTTCCTCGTTCAGAAAAGACTTAGGAGATTCTTGTTTCTTTCGTTCGCCCTTTCCCGACACGAATGTTTACACGCACCGTTATCTTTCTGAGAGAATAATATGTAAGGAAGAGGGAGGACATAGGAAAAATATGGAATAAGCGCGTTGCACTCTTGAAAAGTGTAAATTTCTTACACTGCCGTCCATAACATTCAGGCATAAGTATGTTTACGTAATCATAGTTTTTACACTTACGATTACGACTTTATGTATTCTGTTCCTTGTGTGAGATTGTTAATATGTATAAGCACTTGTTTTTCTCGTCGTAACGCAACTTCTTCCGAGGGCTTGCTTGTTTCTCTGTTCCTACCATTCATTTCGAAACGTAAAGCGTGGCAACGTGAAACTACTTTGAAATGCACTTGGAAAATTTGGATTTAACCTTCTATGACGCCATGTAATTTTAGAGGCGTATACTGATATATCGACATTTTTTATTTCTGTGCATTTTTAGGTCACAACTCGTTCTTTCTTAACCTCTCACATCTTGTTTCCTAATCTTCCCTTCGTAGGCAAGGAATTTCTTTATCGCGATTTTCAATTTCTACTTCGCAATTTTTTTCAAACAAAACGTTTAAAATTGTAAATTAATTCTTGTATCATATTCATAAGTTTAATTTGCTCTCTTCTTACATTATATGCTTTTAAGTCATTAAAACTGCGTTATAAAGGGTTAAATATCGTGTCTTGGTCCAAGTCAAAGCGAATAATCGTTTTTCGTATACACTACGGATGAATGGTGATCGATAGAGCGAATATGATGAACATAATAACACCCCTTCGTTTTTGAGATAAAACTACTGATCTTACCGGGCTGTTAAAAAGATCGTCAAGAGATATCGAGTATAAGATATGTATTTACACGTATAGCACGTTCCGTGCCTGTTCTATCAGCTTCTTTGCAGCTTTAAAAGTAAAAAATCAGTTATTGCCTTTGATAGGCAGATAGAGATCAATTTAGTTGTGGAAACAGTTAAAGAGGAATTTGGAAAAGAAAGTTATTAATGTACAACTTGTCTTTATAATCATCACATTCTACTAAGTACCACAAGAACTATTTAGTTCCTTTACTTCTCCACAAACTTGTATACATATAATAAAAGATAGAGCACGTAAGGGTAGTAAAGGGTAGTAAAGGGAAAGTATTTTTATCTTGCAGATGATCAAGGATAACAATTACTGCTATTCAGTATGCCGATACTGCAGACATTTTATGGAAATTCGTCATATGTGCGGAAATTTATGGGCGGCAGGGTTCATAGAAGCGTACAAAGAATTAATAAATTAAGTTGACAAAATCCACTTTTTGTTTATTTAATACCTCCGAATAATTTATATTTTACTTATTATTTTGTTATTGATGTACTCAAATTTGCTGCCTAATAGAATTACTCACTTCCACTTGCCCCACCATAAAACTTGATCTTTTTTTGCAATATAATAGAGTTGGGTCACTCCACGCCAACTGAGAAGCTGGATTTTGGTGATGTCAGGGATTTTGCTGAAAATTCAGTATGTTGTTCGTGAGATGGCATAAGGGGTGGGGTCCGCCTCATCGTTTCCCCGGATTCGTCATTGGTTGGAAAATACAGACCGCCAAAGTCGACGTTTTCGCGCATCGGCGAAAATAGACCATTGCGGGAAAATTTTTCCTGAAGAAACTATTGGTCGTATCGATATGATTCAAATTTTGTTTTACATGGAAAAGGCCGCTCTATGTAACTATATTTTTTGAATGGTTCGTAGATTAATTATTCAATGCAAGAAACTTGCATAAACTATTGATCTTTAAATAAAATATCGAAGGCAACGCTCGCCGAATCTCAAATGTATTTCAATACGTACCTTGGATCTTTGTCCATCGAAAACTGTTTTCTTTGGAATGGCAAAAATGGTCCAGGTATCGGATAAAGACAATTAACCAGCGACCCGGCCTGGTTCCTGGTTAATTGTCTTTATCCAAAAGTTTATGCAAGTTTCTTGCATTGAATAATTAATCTACGAACCATTCAAAAAATATAGTTACATAGAGCGGCCTTTTCCATGTAAAACAAAATTTGAATCATATCGATACGACCAACAGTTTCTTCAGAAAATTTTTTCCCGCAATGGTCTATTTTCGCCGATGTGCACAACGTCGACTTTGGCGGTCTGTATTTTCCAACCAAAGACGAATCTGGGGAAACGATGAGGCGGACCCCCCCTTATGTCATCTCAGAAACAATATACTGAATTTTCAGCAAAATCCCTGACATCACCAAAATCCAGCTTCTCAGTTGGCGTGGAATGACCCAGTTATATAAGTACATACGGGTCGATACTGCAGGTGTTAACTCCGATACAGGAAAGTGAGGAAAGTTCGATTTATAGGACATGTAGATACTTCCGCTAGCGAAACTTTTTCTTTTGTTTATTTATTATTGTTAACTAATTGCATGGTTATTAGTGACATGTGATACATATAATGCATGTATATTAACATCATTATTTTATTTCAGGTTGTTTTTGATTTTTTACATGTACTATTTGTAGGTTATTCATGTATCCTTATTGAAACGCTATAGGTGGAGTCCTATCAAAGATACTCTAGAAATATCTTTTAAATGTCCTCTTGTAACTGAACCAGTACTTAAAACTAGAACTATGAATGGGGTTAAAATGACTTGTTTAACATTTGTTTATATATATAACATTAGGAAAATATTTTAGGTTATGACATTTTTTCGCATTTTTATTGAAATATACAGATGGTTCGTTGTATACATCGGTATTCTTGTTTCATATATTTTTTTTTAATTTCTATGTAGTATACCCGAATATATCGGAAGTGGAGGCTTTTGTCACAAAATATCAGTAAATCTTTATGATATTCGAATTTTAACAAATTCTTGTTAACTTGTAGGTTTCCTTCAGTACTGAAATACCTGGGAATAATACATAGAAACTGTAGAATATACGGCATATGCAAAGTGTAATGATATTACTTCCTTTCGAGAAAGTATTGAATTATAAGTTGCTGAAAAATAAAATATAAATATACATTTTTTTACATTTAGGCTTTCTTAGTAGGGAGGATGTTATATATGGTTGACACACATATGAAATATATATACATTGTAGTCGGCCTAGCGTTTCGAAATTCTCCCAAGTCTTACAAAATTGGAGTCCCGAAAATAGCCAACCCAATTTTTCCCCCCGAATTCTTTCGAAATTTTTCCCCTCGATCATAATCAACCGGTGCGCATGGCGGACCTACGTTTCCATCGTATCTCGGACGAAGGATCGCGTCGTTTCTGTGTTCAATGGAATCGGAACAGTAAAAACATGAAATTCAAAATTTCATAAGATTATTTTCAAACTTTTTTTCCAGAAATTTATGATCGATCCCTAAACACCAGATTGCTTCATCGTGCAATTCATCGCACAATTCATCTTAGGTGGATCGCTTAGACGCTAGAGACACCATTTTCGAGTAGTTGCCCAGCTGAGGCAATCTGGATACGAACGTCAATTATAAATTTCTTTAAAATTGATTGCGAAAAATTTTTACAAATTTTTGGATTGAATTTTTCGGGGTCTCGATAGCATCAAACATTGGAAAAATGTGATCCTACGTGCGTGATATGTTGTGAGTGAGGTTCTACGGTAAGCATCAGTTGATCATGGTGGACTGAAAAAATCTTAAAATCTAATAAATATTTAAAAAATGTTTTTTTTTTGAGTAACTGTTTTTAGTGAAACATGGGAAAACGCGATATCTTATCTTAATGAATTTGAATTGTGTGACGTAAAGTGTCGAGAATGTGTAATGTTATCAGTGCTATTTCGATTCTATTCCGATCATCAGCGAACTATACTTTTTAGAAGGAGAAGGAAAATGGTTGCTGATGTAAGGTCAATAGGCCCATTCTTCTGTTAAAAACTGCAAAACTATGCTGAATCCCAAAATGTTTACCATGTCCATGGTCAGGTTTGTTTTCACGAGTTTTGGTTAACCTTACAGATGATGAAGGATACACATTTGGAATTTGTATTAAGTAAAGAGTGTTATTATAGTAATTATATGAAATGATGTGACAGTGATTTTCAATTCTAGAAGATATTGGGATTTGGTCTAACAGCGAAACGAGATATTTTCTATGCCCCAATATTTTACGAATCTTACCGTCGAGCGTACGGCATCATTAATCAAACGCTTCCAGTATTATAGAATCTCTGGCAAACACGGCAAGGCATAGACACACAGAGTTTGTTTGTACTGTTGTTCGCAGTAGAACAGTCCTTCCTGTGCATCCTTAGGCGTCTATGTGACTCGAGGACTGTCTCTTACTAGATATGTATAGTCTCAGTCTGTACTAAGGCCAATCGACTTTTGGAAAAAGCATTGCTGTAAATTCTCACACTCGCTTAGGGTGTGGATGGTAACCCATACCAAGTTTCCCTTCTGGTTTCTAGGATCAGGTCGTCGGCATTGATCGGCATACTCCCGTCTTTTGTTCTTATCGCTCTTCTTAGTTCTGTTAAGTAACACGCATTGTATCAGCAAGTTCCAACAGCTTCAACGCGATTTCCAGAAGAAAATTTCCGACTTGCTCTGAGCTACCGACTGATACTCAGTGTTAGCAATTATTTTTCAAAAGTGAGATTTGTTGCTGAGTGCCCAGTTGTTACGCATCTCGCAGAATAGATTGCAAATCCAGTGGAAGCTTCTCATCTCAGTTAGTGTGATTCACTCCCAAATAAATGCCAAGATTAGTTTTTAAAGGGAACAAATTTAAATGTTCACCAAATTAAGTTCTGCACACCAGAAAGATACTTTCTTTCACCAAAATTAGTAAATGTTCCCGAAATCCGTGACCGTATTTAATCTTAAAGTCTCCTCTAAATATTCAGTTTTTACACCAAATTATATTATTTAGCACTAACAAAAAATTTGTGTTCTTCAAAAATAGTAAATTTGAGACCCCATTTAATTTTAACCTGTTCACCAAATATTTACTTTTGGCCACCAGATTAATTTCTTAATCTGGGTCATTTCATGCCAACTCAGAAGCTGGATTTTGGTGATGTCAGGGATTTTGCTGAAATTCAGTATGTTGTTCCTCAGATGACATAAAGGGGAGTCTGCCTCATCGTTTCCCAAGATTCGTCTTTGCTTGGGAAATACAGGCCGCCAAAGTTGACGTTTACGCGCATTGGCGAAAATAGACCATTGCGGGAGAATTTTTTCTGAAAAAACTACTGGTCGTATCGATATGATTCATATTTTTTTTACTTAGGAAAGGCCGCTCTATGTTACAATATTTTTTTAATGATTCGCAGATTAATTGTTCAGTGCAAGAAATTTGCATAAACTTTTGACGTTTAAATAGAATATCGAAGGTAACGCTCATCCAATCTGAAATGTGTTTCAATATGTACTGTCACGAAATTTGTGGTTTTCCGCGACTGGCGGAAGGGTCGGGGTCAGGTAGAGGGTCCCCGGGGTATGGAGCTCCGTGAACATAGAAAAAGAACACGAAGTGCGGAGATCATCTATGCTTCGTAATCGCGGAAACCGATTTTTAAGCTGTCCACGATAAGTGGAATCGTGCTCGGGGCCCGTGGAGAACTAACTGGCATCTGCTACCTATTCAAATAATCCCGATTCGGAAATGATCGTTACAAATAGCCAGCAGTCTCCCGTCGCGTGTCCGAATCGCGTTTACCCGAAAGTGGCGATAGTGGAAAGTCTTAATTTGGTCCAAGTGGAGGCGTTGGTTCGCGAACCGGGCGTTATTGATTCGAATTATGATCCCGTGGCGCAAAATTCCTACTTGCACGAGCCCTTGTCTCCAACGCACTACTATCGTCCGGTGGAGGTGCACTAGGATTGGCTCCATGGAGTTCGGACCCTAACCCGAACCCACAGCTTAGTTGGGGAAAACGATAACTAATTCGAGTAAGTCAGACGCTAGCCTCGCGGAACGGCAGCCACGTTAGATCGCTAATCGCACGGACGATAATCACCCGAGACCGATAATCACACGGACGATAATCCTACAAGTGATAATTATATTCGATACGTAGATCACAGGCTGACCTCCAACTCCTTCCGGATTTTTAACCCTATGGCTGGCTAATTTCGGCAGAGAGAGGGAAATTCGCGACTCAGAGAAATCGAACCATAATTAGATATTATCTTTTAAGTCTCACACTTTCGAAAATAAGAGTGTGGGCGGAAGTCGCCGCTGCTCGCTCCGATACCAAGCGTACCGGGAATGGCGACCGGCGGCCGCCGCGGTATTCAAATGCCAATTACTATACTTTTCGGATGGTGAAGGCGTATTTTTACGATATTCACCGCGATAAGATGATAATCTCAACGATATTTACTGGGATGAGACTATAATCTCAACTATATTCACGGCGATGAGACGATAGTCTCAACGATATTCACTGGGATCAGACGATAATCCCAACAAGAGGGACAGGGACCGGGCACCCAGAGGCAGGTGTCCGGTGACAATTCAGGCTTCCCCTAACTAATCGGCACTAGCATTTTTCTACTTACCGAATTCTTCTTCGAAAAAAAATAGTGAAGGTGGTAGGATCCGACGGCCCTCTCGGTGCTGTAGTGTTTCGTATGTCGGACCCTAGGCTTACTTTACCACACTAGCTCACTGTAGGGTAGAATAATCGTAACAACAGTTACTTCCCGCCGAAAAGTGGTTCCTCATATACGTGAAGATCCTCGTTCTTGGTGCGCGAAGATTGGCACCTTATCACCCCCCCGATTGGCTCAGAAACACTTACTTACTTTCAATGGAACTTCTAGATACGCGCTACTTCTTACAGCGTATGTTCGCGGGAACTCGGTGTCTTGGCAAAAAAAGAGGTGTAATTCTCAGAGAAATCAGCGAGAATAACAAATTCCCCAGGGTGAAGGCAATCCTTTATTTCATTCAAAAATGCGGTCTGCATTTTTGCGATGAAATCATGAGTGCAAAGGCGGGGCATTTTTTCTTCGAGACTATCAACAAATTCATCCGTGGAAATTGTGAGACTTTTTCAATGATGATCGATCAGTGTGAAGCTAAGTCGAATATGTATTGTATTTGCCTAATGCTAAACGATCGCGAAGAATAGTTAAGATTTCATAAAAAGATTTTTTTTTCTTATATAGTATAGGATTGATTGGACAGGTTGCCACTCTCTACTAATTTGAAGTGCGCCAAGCTCCGCGAGCGGGACCAAATTTATAATTTTTCTCCTCACCCGGAGACCGATGGTCGACTCGCCACTGACCGCTGTCCGTCGGGTGGGCGCGTTGCCGGCTTCGCCAGTCAGCTCTTAGCCATGGAGAGGGGCGGGGAACAAGGGTTTCCTCTGGGTACCTGTAGGGAAAAAATATTAGCTGGTGTCCGTTCACAATTTAACAGTTCCAGGTGGACAGACCGTATTTATTAGGTATCGGGCGGCCTCGCGGCCGTACAATTCTAGATTCGCGTTTATCCTACTTTAGACTCGCCTAACGCGCTCGCCCTAGGCTACTTCGAGCCCGTATTCAATCTACGGCGAATCTATTGTCGCGAACGCGAGGTATTCGGAGGTGCGGCTACAGGTCTCACGGAATTGCGGCCGAACGGAGGATCGATCTCGCGGATCGAAGACAAGCTCTTCAACAATGATTGCAAGTATAAGATCTTCGTCGATAAGCTAGGTGATGGCGGCCGCGCCGCGCACCTGGCGAATCGCTCGGCGCACAATTAATTCGCAAAGACTTGGGGAGACGGCCTATCGCCGTCCCAAGATAGGCATTTTCCTCGCTGGCTGACTTCTACCGATTCTAGCAGAGCAGTCAGCCGGCACCGAGACTGATGTTAATTAAAAGATGGACAGGAGGTGCAGGGCTTACCTAACAATCTATGGTCCCCTGGGTGGTCTGGAGCCTCGCTTCCTTCCCCTCGACTGACCCCTCCTAGTGACGCGCACACTCTCGTTGGTCAGCTCGGTCGGAATCTCGGCTCTCCTGATCTTAAGGGGCTAGGGTACCCACGTGACTTTCAGCGAGTTGGCCGCTCGCTGTGTTACCTACAGAATTTGATGGGCGAGATGGAGCTGCTCTCGATGTCTATCGCACGATCCAGCCTACAAATGTGTGTGTGTCAGCTTTCAACACATGCATATGTTCATCTGTTTCAATCCCCTTTTTTTGCGGCACTCGCTTATCGCTTATACGATCTTGAACTGGGGAGCTCCCAGCTCCCGAGGTCCCGAGACTGAGTCCGAGCCGAGTCCCAAGTATGCATACTATACGTATAGTATGTACCTATGCTATACTATAGCATATTATACTATATATGGGGATCGGTGTGTCTCTGTTTCCTTTCGACTGTAATAGACTGTCTCACATTATACGCATGTCACGTATATGTATGTCTATTGCCAAAAGTATAGCGATACATAGAATTCATTGAATGTCGATTTTATAAAAATATAAAGTAAAAGGAAAAATATAGGAAATATAGAAGAGACGCGAATTGCGATTCTGCGCTATGTCTGTAATTACATTTTGGACAACCAAATATTTATGAAACGCCGCAACTATTCTGTTTCATATTATACAATTGTGTCCAAAACGTGGCATTATTACCATTTAAACTGTTTTTAGTATGGCATGAACATATGAGATTGATGGAAAACGAATGTGATCAGACAAAATCTTGTAGATTATGATTTGAATGATTTGTATGACGTTGAACGATTCGAATGATTATATGTATACGCGTATATACTTTTCTACAAAATCAATAACTTTAATTAAAAACAATCCTGTTTTTCTAATAAATGGTGTTTGCAGTCTTTTTTCGGAAAGAAAGCACGTAATGAGAATAGATGAAGCAGTGCCACAGTATGGCAAAGCGATTCGAATAGTAAGTCATGAGTTCGATTCCCAGTGTGAGATGTGTTATGACAGTTTCTATAGATATGCAGGACAAATAATATACATGTATGCGCTGGGAATGCATAGTAATTCTGTTGAGAAGGAATGTTATCATACATCTGTGCTAGGAATATTAGGGTGCATGTATGCATTTCAGCTATGGGAAATATTTGTATTTTGCAAAAACAAATACAGAATTGCATTTTTAAAAATCCCGAAAATAAAATAATATGCCACTTCAACTTGAATCAATAAATATTTGCACAATAATTTGAGGCCTATAAACCTTAAAAACTATAAAGGCATCTACCAGTGCTCACACGTATCTTTGTATTGAAATATTAGTTCTACGTAACAGTCCCCCGATTCTAGTATCAGATATAACAAAACCAAGGATGGTTGATATATTACCTCCAGTCACATATGTTTGACAGTGAAGCATTCAATAGAATGAACAGTACTTTGGCAAAAAGTATGCACAACTCCACTTCATTCCAGTTTATACTATAACGATAAAAGTAACTATAAAATAGCAGATTTCAATTAGACAATCCATTTCACAAAAATCATTTGAAAAGAACTGTTACGCAGATCTAAATGTCTCAATTCAAAGACATGTTTGCGGACCTATAACTTCCTTCTGGTTACTAAGATTCAAAAGTCTCATATTATTGAATAAATATCTATTGATCCAAACTCAAACAGCTGTATTTACCAAGCGTTTGGTTGTTGAATCTAACTTTTTGGAAACATACAATAACTGGAATATCAACTGTTCATAATCATCTTATAGTATCAAAAACAACACAGTTATGTAGGCTCTCATTCAGAGTAGGAACGGCCCAAATTATTACAACAGCTTAAGAATATTTAAATAACAAGACACTGCATTTGAGAAAGACATTGGAATATTGTTGCACTATTTATTAGAATCCTATAAATCCCACAGCTCAAAAACATAAATATAAGGGTAGGGCATTCTTGTAAAATCATATTTTTGTGAAGTATATCCGCATCGCGTGTATGCCTAACCCCAGAACTTGCTGTCAAAGCTGTCAAACAGTGCAGAGTAGCCCTCGCACTTAGGCGCCACCTCGAGGGCGCTGACTGAACTAAAGTACTTAGCTATACCAACCTGCATGTCAACAGCATGGCTACACTACGCAAGAATCATGCTTCGGCAGGCCACATCCTGTGTGCTTATATGAAATGATTTTGGGTTGGGAAAGGTCTCAATCGAAAGATAAAAGTCCAATCTAGCGCGCTACGTTGAGACTTTGCAAGAATTACGATGTTTTCTAGTTAAACTAATGTGCTAAGTTCAAATACTTTTCGATTCATTATGCATCTTACTCAGTGGCCTCGCGCGGCCGGTTAATGGGTTAAACTTATCGCTAGTCGACTCGGACGGACTCAGGTGCATTGTTGCTCGTGACGGATGAACGGAAGCTCCTCATGGTTGGGCTGGAGCGCGTGTTAGAAACTGTCCGGTGGTGAGGGTGGACCGCTTTTTTTTTTACATGGGGGAAATCCTCATGAATTACCCGCCCCCTGAGGAAGGGACGGGGATATGTCGGACTCTTACCGACTAAAACCCCCATGGTGTCCGGCCTCTGGGACCATCCAGAGCGGGTTCTAGGAACTCTGGACAAACAACATCCAGAGCCCGCTCTGCTCGACCTCTCGGTGCGACGCGCTACCTCCCGGGGGGCCCAACGTAGGGTCCCCTAGTAACATGAACGTTAACGACTAAGCGGGCTACACGCCTAGTCGCCCCTCACCTGACCCTTGGCTTGTTCTTGCCAGCATCCGTCCTCTGGAGAATGGGGCGGGACTCTCTATTTATGGCACCGCCGCTATAACCGAAAGTGGTCTTCTGACGCCTCCTCCCGCGCCTCCTCCGTGGATTCGGCGGCGGAGGTGGTCTTCACGAGCTCCTCTGTCTCTCTCGATTCCGCCGTCCGGAAGGATGCCCCGTTATCCGCGGACATGTCCTCCCTTCCGTTGATCTGCCGCTAGTTAATCGCACCTAATGGATAGGATTAATAAAGGGGTCACTCCCAACACCAATTCCCTCCTCTTTCTCCTAGCCAACATTAATCTACTTTATCGACATATGTTTTTACATCTTGTACGTGAACCTTACCTGCGCGCTCTCCGCTCAGCATCTCGCAGTCGTAAACTACTGGTGACAGTTTTTACGAAATTCTGAATGAACCGAAAAATTTGGTTGATAACTTCGTTCGTGCCGATGTTTGAAACGGTTGTTGACAGCACGTGTTGTCGCTTCAACACTCGGTCTCCATCATCGAATTGTTTGTTTCGCCTCTTGTTATTATATTGCGTGCTCTGTCTTTCGTACGCTTTACCTAAGTTCTCTCCCACCCATAATCTGATCTCGCTTAGCCTATTCATACGCGCCGTCCACTCACTCCTTTCGACCAGTGGCCAACGCTCCACGTCACTGGTCGCCGCCGAGATTCAGGGGCTCGCGACCGAGATTCAGGAACACCGGCGACGTCTGCAATGATGAGTATTTGGCTGTGTTATACGCGAATCTAAATTATGGCAGCTGTATGTCCCATTCTCGATGGTCGTTTGTAATGAAGGCTACTATCATTGTCTGTAATATGCGGTTCAGGCGCTCAACCGCGTTCACTTGAGGGGGGTGGTACGGTGGCGTCGTCGCTCTTCGTATACCGTACTCGTCGGCTAATGATTGCAAGGTTTTATTAACATATCCGGTCTCATTATCCGTTAAAAGTACTTTCGATACGCCCCATCTCGATAGTACCATATTTTCAATTGCTTCGCTAATTTGCCGTCCATTCGTTTTTCGCAGCGGGCATAACTCGATCCATTTGGTAAATAGGTCTTGAATGACGAGCAAGTATTGGTGTCCTGCTTTACTCTTCGGTAGCGATCCCATTGAATCGGCAGCTATGACTGTCCATGGTGTGTTTACATAGTGCCGCCCCATCTCCCCTGCCGCCGGAGCTTGGTCTATCTTTGGCAGCTGGCACATCTCGCATGCTCGCACGTATCTCGCTAGGTCTCTAAACATTTTGGGTCAGTAGTATCTTAACAGGAGTCTCTCGTATGTTTTTTCCCTACTTAAAAGACCTGCTTGTGGTTCATCATGGGCCTCAGACAATATTTGTCTCTTTTCTGTGTTTTTCGGTACCCACTTCCACGGACTAAGATCTTCCCCTAATACGTCGTGCTCTAATTGGTTCGCCTTACGATGATATAATCGCCCGTCCTCTATTTTCCAATTTGCAATTTCGGCTGTTTTTGAACGCGCTCGCACTGCGCGTCGTACCGCGGGGTCTGGTAAGGCAGAAATAGCGGATATTGTTCGCGTCGTTTCTCTCTGTCTAGGAATGAATGAGCAAGGTGGTTTTAACCGAAAATAATAAGTGGACTGTATTTGTAAAAATAAATAGGTGTTCTGATTTATTCATGAGGGAATGTCCGGTGGCATTTGCGTTGTTGTGTGCTATTTACAATATGTACATTGAGTATTTACATCATATCGATACAAGCGGCTATTGATGAAGGCTCCATGAATAATGAGATGTACAGGGTCATGCACTAATCGGAGAATCAGCTTTTTATCATCGAATTATCGGTAATATCGACCTTGCGTAATTGTCCTGACGGCCGTGTAACATCGCCTGCGTCGCGTGACGCTGAGTGCTACACGAAATGAATCAGGGCCAATATCGCCAGCTTATCGATCAACGGGAAAGTACAGAATATGTAAATAACATGCTTAGCGTAGCATGCGACAGATGACATAGCCATTCAGTATTTTGTGAAATGAATAATTACTCGTGCTCTCCGATGAATTTGGGCAAAGAAGCGGGCGAGCAGCCGTGTGCCGTCCCTGAAGAGAGATTTCCTCCGGACCAGCTTGTCTTTGAAAAATTTTAGCCTGGCAACGATAAGAGACGTTGATGAGCGGGTGGAGGCGTATTGTCCAGAAAGGATTGAGTTTCCATAGGAAAAAAACTTGGGGACGCAACAGATGTGCAAATAGCATTAATTTTAGTTTGTCTCATTTAATTGCAAAGTTCCTTGGCGGCCGTATTGTCATTGTTCTGGAAATTCACCCGTAGACTTTACGGGATACCCTCCAGAGATCCTAGCAGTATCGTTCAGCAACATCCCGGATCTTCCGAGTTATAAAATAGTAACCTAAGGCCATTATTGTTCTACAACTCTGAAGCTGCAAGTCGTTGCGAACCGAAATTCGCAGGGTTAGCGGAGGACATTCCAGTGCACCTACCAAAGCGATTTCAATAACATGGAAACGCGCTTTTGGCAGATACTTTCAATTGAAGAAGATGATCTGGAACTGTTAAAATTGCAAACGACTGCCCTCTGACTTCCTCGAGATTTTTTTTTTCTTCCTCGAGATCGGAAACCCGATCCTTTCCGGCTAATATGTCGTTTTTCATCTTTCGCTGGCAACATTATGACATGTAGCGTTAATACATTTAAGAGTGCCACGTACTGCGTGTGCTGGCGGGTTATTTGTGTCTTGGAGGAGTGAGAGAGCCGAGGCGAGAGAGATTTAACACTGCTATGGGCGGCGGCATCAACACCCGCCTGAGCGGCTCGGAGGTCAAAGGGCTCCCGACACCTTTGTCTATAGCCGCGAGCAATATGCTTTCCGGGTAACTGGATAGTGAAGATCAACACCACACTTCCCCGTAACTCGAGCAATCCGACATGTTTCCAAGCGATATTAAGTGGGTCTGCCGAGAGAAATGTAGGGAGATATAAATACGTCTCACGGAGATATGTGGAATTAAATAAAGCAATTATTATTTTAACAGTTCTCCACTAAGGCTATTTCTTCACTCTCTCTCTGTTATACTTTCTTTTTCTTTTTTTTAAATAAGAATTCGCCCGTCACCTCAGCGACTATGTCCTTTTGCACAATGGCTCCATTCGGTGCACGGAGGATTTTTTCGAGACACTTTTGACTCGCAATCCCCGTGCAATTTACCGATGTTTCAACAGTTTTCAATTCTGCGATGCGAAGTGCTGCGGGCATAGTCGCACGCGTTCAATGTGCAGTCAGCCTTATTTTCACATTGAGCCAATCACATAATTTTCTAAATATGTTGCTCGGCCGATTCCTCTCGCACTTACTTCACCTATTGCCCGATGACCTGGCCAAGTTTACGATACGCTGGTTACCACAGTTACGCTGCTGTTGATCGTCTCATTTCGGAAAAAAGAACTGGCAGGAGAACCACATGGCCAACAGCAAGGAGCCAGGAGGACGCGGTGAAGGCGGAGGTTAAAACCGCGGCGGTGCCGAGGCAGCCCACCGCCACCCAAATAAGTAGATGATTAGTATTGTCAGACCAAAGTTGGAATAAAAATAATATTTATTAAATTGTTGAGAGCTGTCGGCAACTCAAGTTAGTTCAATGCTGTTGTCTATTCGAGACATAGAATGTGTTCAGGCGCGAAGGCCTGTCTGTACCGAGGCTTTCGCCTATAACAGGAGAGGAAGCGGTGAGTGCAGGCCCACACACTTCCAAAACGAGCGACTATCCACGCTCTACCAGCTGAGGAAGGCTGGCACCCGAGTTGGTGATACGCAACTCACACGCCGGGACCCGTGCAGGTCCCTTCCCCAGAATACGGGGCTAACCTCTGCCACCACAATAGTCCTACCGAGGTCGGCCGTGGTACCAGTATTCGCGGCCCACTGGTCTGACCGTTCGCGGACGCAAGCGCGAGAGCTTGTATGTTACCGCTCCCAATTTAGGCCCTACAGCCAGGCGGACTGGTATGCCAAAAACATTCGGCTGCCCCGTGGTGACGTGAAACACCATAAGCACCAGTAGGAATCAGCTTGTATAAAAAGACAGGCCTTTCCGCCTACGGTACCCCCCCCCCCCCTGCGGGGGTCTATTCGAGACAGTAAATTTAAGGCTGTCGGCAAATCAAGACAGACATGAAAATATTTTTGAAGCTACAGCTGTCAGAGCAAATGTTGGAAGACATCGTCATTCTCCTCTACACAGAAAGCAACGCAACTTCGAAAATTTACTCTTGCAGCCCGTAGCATTTCAGGCGTGACGGTTCGAAACGCGTTCGTGGCAAATGCCTATACAGGGTGTCCCAAAAATGTAATAAAATATTGCCGCCATCATGTTGGGATGGTGGTAAGGAACAAAATGGCAGGTTTGAAAATTGTTGTTTGGCCGCCAATGTCGAGTTATTCAACAATAACTTATGCTCCGCCTCTCGTGGTCTTAGCGAGTCTTGAGCCGCTATCGCTTGGTCCTAGAAAAGGGGAGGTGACGAAAAACATCTTGCCGGTCGGACTGCGAGAATTGCGATCGAGGACCAACCGGTGCTCAACCGCTCGGTTTTCCCGAAACGAGGTAATTGCTGTCTTGTTGCGCTCGCACCGATGGCCCAGCCGGCGGCCCGCTCCATGTGTCGTTCTCGACACCCGAATACGGCACGGCATCACCCGCTTCTTTCCCTTTCCTCTTGCTTTTCCACTTTTTTAATATGTGCTTGCGATAACCAATATCCCTGATTAGTTGTTTGATCTTTTGTATTTGTCGTAAACCCATGCAAACTAATAATAAACGTCATCAGAGCTTCATCAATGTTAATTCACATTTCTTCTTCATCCCTCTTATCCCTTTCCCAATTCCTAATAAATACAATAACAACTATAGGAATATTACGATATAGCTGTCTGCCGCATAATTAACCTTCATAGCTTAATAAATAATTTATTTCGATTAATTACTCTCAGATATATCCTTTATTTGTATCCTAAAGCCATCCATACTCATAGTAGTCTACTCACGGACACCCTATATGTGAGCCTTTTTCAGCGCCCTGGCAGGCGGCTACCTATTTCTACCGCTCGAGCGTCACCAACCATGCGATAACCTAGATGCGACTACCCAACTTTCATTTTCTGCCCGGCGGCCATTTTGCATTTGTGACAAGTATTTTGTCGGATGCTGTACAATTGTACATCATCCGCGTATTGGAACACCTTGGAGTGGGAAATAGCAGAGTTAAGATCGTGGCTGTAGAAATCGAAGAGGAACGGCCCAAGGACGGAGCCTTGCGACACGCCCGAATAGACCGGGGAAAATTGAGAGGTAGACCGTCCGATTCTGACTGCCTGCACCCTATTCGTGAGGTAAGACCAGATCCACCGTAAGACAGGAAAAGAGAGAATGAAAGAATGGAGATTAGAGAGTAGAAGAGAGTGGTCTAGGGTGTCAAAGGCCTTAGAGAAATCAAGACAAACCAGGATTGTGACCATCCCCTAATCAGCAGCAAGACGGACGTCCTCCAGGAGAGTCAGGAGAGCGGTTTGACTAGAGCGGTTTTTGACAAAACCATGTTACGAGGGGTCCAACTTCCCAGAGCTATCGAGAAAACTCTGAATGTCAGTGAGGACCAACCTCTCAAGGATTTTAGAGAGCTCAGGAAGGATCGAGATAGGGCGAAAATCGGCAGGTCCAGAAGCGTTCCGTTTCTTAGGTATAGGCGTAATGTAAGATCGACGGCAAGCGTCAGGAAACATAGAAAAAGTGAGAAAAGAGTTGAAAATTTGAATGACAGTGGGGTAGATAGCAGGAAAAGACAGAGAAAGAAACCTCGCACTCAGCTCGTCCGAGGGCGAGATGGACGAGTTAATAAGGCGCAAGATGTATCGTCAGAGGGAATGTTAGACAAAGACAAAGATGCGGGGACGGCCGGCGGAGATGAGCCGTGAGCCGAAAGGAAGAAGGTATTAAGAGTGTCCGGAGACAAGTGAGTGGGAGTGGAGGTACGCGAGGGAGGAAGGACACCGAACGATTTTAGATCGCGCCAAACTTCGTTCGGGTTAGTAAGGTTGGAGAACTTGTCGAAGAGAAAAGCAGATCTTTTTTTTTTTTTACGTGGGGAAATCCTCATGAACCCCCCGCCGCCCTGGTGGGGGCGGAGGGGGAGTGCCGGACTCCTACCGGCTAAAACCCCACGGTGGCCGTCCTTCGCGCATAATGGGGCGACACCGGGAACTCTAAGCGAACACTACCGGTGCCGCCCCGCGCCCGAGCCCTTCGGGGGGCACTTCACGTTGGGGGGGGGGGGTGGCCATAGCCCCTCTCGCTCGCGCGAGAGAGGGAGGCGCCCCCCTCCGAGCCCGGGAGGGCACGGCTCGACCCGCTCCTAGAGAAAAGCAGATCTAGCTTGCGCCAGGAGAGCTTGAACTCTTTATCGACAGACTCTATATTGTACCTGCAAGTTCGGATTCCCAGTTCTAATATAGGATCTCCTGAGCGAGTCACGAGAACGTATCTCGAGACGGATCTCAGGAGTGATCCAGGGAGCAGGTGGCCGTCTGACACGCAGGGGTCGAAGAGGGGCATGCTCATTCAGGACTTGGAGCAGGCCCGTGTTGTGATTGTCAACCAACAGATCCACGCTACTCTCACAAGCGTTCGTAGTAATACGAGCACAGCTAAGCTCCGAGATATCATTGAGTAGCGCGTCACGGTCAATTGAACTATACCTCCGACGAAAATCATTGAAAGGAACAATGCGTGAAGTTAGTGCGTATTCTAGTGTGATAAAGTCATGGTTAGCGCAGTGAGGCTCTCTACTTTGAGAGAAAGAAACAACCTTGCTAGAATCGTCCACAAGCCCGAGGTCAAGCCAAGTGGAGAAAGTAGAAGTATGAAAAGTGGGAGAGTAAGGAATAGAATACAGATTAAGACGAGAGAAGAGGTCTCCAAGGTAGACAGAGTCGAAAGAAGAAGAACCCATGTCCGCATTCCAATCGCCAAGTACTACCTTATTCGGGTAGTCTGAGACAATGTCAGCGAACATGGGCCCCAGTGAGAAAGAGGAGCATGCGGGGGACGGTAAACGACCCCGACAAGAAGGGAGCCCGTAGGGGGAATTACCACCTTTGCGAAAAGGTATTCGGGACCAGGATAGCGAGACAAGGAGGAAGACGCAATTACAGAAAATGTGAAAGAATCACGAATATAAAGGCATGCGCCCCTACCAATTCTACCATCCCTGTCGCACCTGAGTAACGAGTACCCAGGCACCGCGCACTGGCTGTCTGAAATGGAGAGAGACAGCCATGACTCCGAGACCGCCATAATATCAAGATTGGTCCGAGAGAGAAAAGAGGCAAAGCGGCCAAAATGCACGGTCAGGGATTGGGCATTGACGTGCCCAAGAGTTAGTGCAGGAGGAGGGACAGGAGCAATAAGAGGCGACGCACGGGAGGTGGGCCCTCATGCAAGCTTCGAGGCGAAATCATTCATGGAGGAGATCCGTACGGGGGAGCTTGAGTCCGTCTTTTTGACATAGATGCTCCCTTCGCGGTGCCACACGCGTGCAAAACCACGCCCGCGGGCAAGGGAGCGGCAGCGCTTTAGCAAGGAAGAAACATCACGCGGCAAGCACTCGTTAACATAAACGTGGCGAGACGAGAATGCAGGGTCTATGGAAGACGCCGGAAAATCACGTTTGACGCGCTTTGCTGCAAGCAGAGTGTTTCGCACCGCCGGGGAAACTAGTTTCACATGCATTGTCCTCGGACGATCCACGGAGGGGGTTCCGCGCAGACGTGACACGGCCAAAATGCCAGTGGCATTCAACGGGGCGCCCAGCGCCTGCGCAAGACGGAGGACATAAGACCAGAGATCCTCGCTAGGGGTCTTAGTGTAGCCCGAGATCGCGAGGTCGGCGGATCGACTAGCGACTTCAAGACGAGCTAGTCGCGCCGCGGTGGAATCGGCCTTAGAGGTTAGAGCAGGCCGACTGTTACCTACTTGGTGAATTTCCGCCCGCAGGCTGTCTGCAGTTGTAGTTAGCGTCGTCTTGAGAGAGGCCAGCTCAGAAGAGCTGGCACTGGCTTTTGCCTCGAGTGCAGCAGTGCACTTGCGAAGGGCACTAAGGCTATCCAACCTCGCTGAGTGCTGAGCAGCGGTGGCGGAGAGCTTGTCCAGGGAGGCCTGCATCTCAACTGTCTTGACGCATTGCTCATCCATGAAACTGGCGAGCGCGTCAACTAGGCGATTTACCGCTGCAGTAAGTGATGACAGGTCACTGGAGGATGCGAAGGAAGGCGACGTCAGAGGAGCTGCCGGTGGCGGAGCAAGAGAAGAAGAGGCGCCGGCAGGCTGCGACGTGACAGGAGGAAGCGGCAGCAAGGTGTCCGCAGATGGGACAGCTTCCTTACAGCCCCGCTCGAGGTGTACCTTAATGTAGCTCGGGTGGCCGGAGATATTGCATAAGGTGCAATGCGTGACTTCTTTCTTGATCTCCTTTTGCACAGGTGACAGGAAGGAGAAGTCCGTGGCATTGTGAGTGATCACAAACAGGTGCCGGCCGTGGAGATAGCAGCCGGCAAGAGGGCGCACCGAACGAAGTATTGGCGAAATTTCAAAAATTCGCCGAAAATTAACAGCAATTTCACCACCAAAAATGGGGGTTAGAAATTCTGTCATAGAAAGTTACAGAAAAGAAAGATCGAAATCTCGTCGGCTAAAGAGAGGCCGGTAATGGTTTATAGGCCAATGTAAGGCGGGCCGATCGAGAAATCGATGTAAACTTGTAACAGGCCCCACAGGGCAGATAAAGGCAGAAAACTGGTCTGAATAGCAGGAGCAACGCAACGCGTGTATGTAGGTACTCACAGAGAGAGAGAGAAAGAGTTGGGGGGGGGGGGCAGCAGCCTATTAACCTGTTGTTTCACTTACCGGGCTTCGTTTCCTCCTCCACCTGGCCCGTTTGCCCTTCCTCCTTCATCGTGCACTTCTTATTGTTAGTGTCTGCCATGGTGTTGTTTGCTGTTGGCAGAAATGGAATGGGATTAATTAATATGCCGCGTGTTTAAAATGAGGGGTTAAGGGGACCATTTGTTACTTACGTCTTGTTGGTTGGAGTTTCCTCGAGCGAAAGGAGATTGTCAAACATTTCGTAACCATGGAGGTACTTCATATCGTCACTTACCGGGCTTCGTTTCCTCCTCCACCTGGCCCGTTTGCCCTTCCTCCTTCATCGTGCACTTCTTATTGTTAGTGTCTGCCATGGTGTTGTTTGCTGTTGGCAGAAATGGAATGGGATTAATTAATATGCCGCGTGTTTAAAATGAGGGGTTAAGGGGACCATTTGTTACTTACGTCTTGTTGGTTGGAGTTTCCTCGAGCGAAAGGAGATTGTCAAACATTTCGTAACCATGGAGGTACTTCATATCGTCGAGCAACGTATGAAGTTGGGTCGAGCGGAATCGGTCACGCGGTACAGATTCAGACGAGTGTTCAGATGGCTTAACGTGAAAATAAGAACAACTACAGGACACACCGAGCGCGGGACCTTGCGTCCCGGTATTTGAAACTGGTGGCGAGAAAGCCCCTCACATCGACAGGAGCAATGCGCGCGTCCTCGCACGCAAAATGTGTGCAGAGGGCGAGCGAATTATGGAAGATAGCATTGAAACTTGCCCTCGGCGATCGGTGGAGAATTCTCCGTGCGTGCTCACGGGGACGCAGAGGAAATTCCCCGGCCGGTCGACGCAGTTCATACTCAGCCCTTACTCCAAATCAGCTCTCCTCTCAACAGTCGTAACTCTGCATACCATAATCGAGAGCCTTACGAACAATGCAGCAGTGGTCGTATAAATAGCAATCACTTCAAACAGAACGTCCGGTGAATTGAAAGGCAATATCTCTGAGAGTCGCAGCGTTATTTAACCGATATTTTGTTGAACGATGCTCTAGGATACTCTGTAGTCGCCACGCAAATTTCGTTCCGAAGCTCTGCGGGTTTCTCAAGTTTATGAGACTGTTGGCCGCTGCTGGACGATAGCGGTCTATCAGCTGGCATTTACTGCTGGGTATTGTTGAACATGGATTGAAGACAGAGCAAGGAAGCCAAAAAAATTAGCCGCGACGCCGAGGAATCGAACTCGGATCATCGCGGTTACTGTTTCAACGTTTTGTCACGGCGCCACTTCGGCACTTTTGTTGGAAAAGTACGATAGGCCCCTGATAAAGTTGATTCACTGGATTTGGACGGATTTAGACGGGAGTCGCGAAACAACTAATCACAGATATCAGTTATCGCCAGCGCATATTATAAGAAAGCGGTAAAGCAAGAGCGGTTGAGCACCCGCTGGTCCTCCATAGCAATTGTCGCAGGTCGACCGGTAAGATGTTTTTCGCCACCTCCCTTTTTCTAGGTGCAAAAGATAACCAACCAGGACCCGCCAAGATGTTTTTTGTCGCCTCCCTTTTTCTAGGAGCTAGAGATAAGCGGCCAGGACTCGCCAAGAGCTCGAAGGACGGAATTGGAGACCTAACACAAATTTTTAAAAACGGGATCATCATTGCCGCTCCCATCCCGACAAGATGGCTATAATAATGTCATTCCACATTCTTGGGACACCCTGGGTGTAGCTGCGTGGAGCGAGAGCCTTCCAACGGCATACCGCTCCGCGGTGAGTCTGCGATGACTCGGTGTGGACTAGACCCTTAGCCTTCTCGCAGTGCACGAATGCAGAAGGAAATTGTCTCCGAATATCAGACACTCACTGTCCTCTGCGGTATGCTACGATAAATATATTATTTGCGATCATGCATATGACAGTTAATCGTTAAGTTGCCGAGATCGGCCTTGATTTCTTCTTGGAGGCACGCGGCACCGGTGACGTGACGGGGCGGGCGAGATCTTTACCTCCCCGTCGGTAAACCAATCGATACCCTAAAATCGATGGTAACAAGGTGGTTTCATTCTATCTGTTACACCGGCTTGCTCCGCGCGGTTCTGCACTGGCCGCCTGGTCCCGTCTATAGTATTACCGACCGGTCCGCACTCAGCTATTACCGTCCGCGCTGCGTCGGTCGGTAATACCTGATTCAAAGGCAACTGACTCACCCTGTACAGGCTGTAACAGATAGAATGGAACCAGCTTTTTACCATCGGTTTTTGGGTATCGATCGGTTTACCGACGGGGAGGTAATGATCTCGCCCGCCGCGTCACGTCACCGGTGTCGCGTGCCGCCGAGATGGAATTATGACCGATCCCGGCAGCTTAACGATTAACTGTCAGGTGCATGATCACAAGTAATATATTTATCCTGGCATACCGCAGAGGGCAGTGAGTGTCTGATAATCGGAAAAAATTTCCTTCTGCTGTGGGGAATTTTCCTGGAGCTGCTCGGGGATAGACTACCCGCAGCCAGTTGCCCAGGAAAATGTTAATATAGAAAGCAGATTAGCGAAATCGTAAAGCGATGGAGGCTGCGTTCTTGCGAGACGCCTGAATTTATTCGCCCAAAGCCCTAAGCCCTAACCCTCGACTGCGAATTCGGAAGTCTAGTAGATGGGCGCCAGGTACCCCGCGGTACCACGTAAAACGAACTATACTGGCTATTTGCCGGACAACTTCCGGGGATTCGCAGCCGGATTGACTAACGCGGCAGCTCAGAGGCCGGAATCGAGGAGAGCAGTGGATTCGGCAGGAGACGCAACCAAGACAGGAAATTTGTATTGCACTCGAGGTTTATTAGCTAGTCCTAAGATGTTACAAGCAAGGGGCTAATAGATAGCGGCGGCAAAACGGGCTTCGCTCACGGGAGTTACACGGCGCCCGTGAGGAGCAGATCGGAATAGAAAACTATGGCCTGCGGTGACCGGAACTAACAATGGAGAATGTCTCGGAACGACGAGACTCACGGATATGTAACGGACTTAATCTCGAGAAGGGAACCTCGCGACGCGATACTTAAGCAAGTGGACGGAAAGTGATTCGTCGAGAGGACGGGAGTCCTCCAGGAAGGTCGACCGGATAACTCGCGGATTCTCTGCAGTGCGATTCAACTACGAAGGGAAGCACGAGGACGAGACGTGTACACGACTCGGTCAGGACAATCCCCTGACCGGCCAAAAAACGTCGAAACGAAACTGAATTTGGCCCAAGGAGGGTTCGCTTACCGACTTTCGTAGAGGAGTGGTGTGTACGGAACACAAACTGATCACTAATGAGCACACTGAAATCTACACGACGAGTGTTCGCTCCTTCCGCGCGCGGGACTTTAATAACCTAATTCTAATTTCCCCCTGCACCCCGGACGTGGCCGATATTGTCACCAAACGCAGTCCGGACTCCAAGGCTTGGGGAGCTTCCGCAACAGGGCCGTGCCCCTGTGCTCTCGGAAGATCCTAGCGGCCGCTGCCGATGAATCCTTCCGCTTGGATGTGCCTTCCCAACCGCCCAGATTTCCCGCGGTGTGGCCAAAACTGCATGGAAAATCCTTCGTAGGCTGCTACCATCCGCAGTGGAGTCTCTACGTCGAGCCGAAGTCTCGTGGCTGCTGGTGACGAAACTTAAGATAGGTGCCAGGATGCAGGTGGCGAAGCGACGTCCCTGGTCTATGGTGCCTAAACGGCTCACGCGAAAATCAAATAGCATTAAGAGCGAAACAAAGGTTTTCAATTGGCTTAACTGTCGACCTTGCCTGGAGGCTACGTTTTTCTATTCCCTAACGGCGCTCATGATCAACCTTCCGGTCTTATGTTCGCTAGGAGAGGACACTTCGTCACACCGTATTCGTGCACTGCGAGAAGGCTAAGGGTTTAGTCCACACCGAGTCATCGCAGACTCACCGCGGAGCGGCATGCCTTTGGAAGGCTCCCGCTCCACGCAGCTACACCCAGGGTGTCCCAAGAATATGGAATGACATTATTATATCCATCTTGTCGGGATGGGAGCGGCAATGATGATGCCGTTTTTGCAAATTTGTGTTAGGTCTCCAATTCCGCCGTTCGAGCTCTTGGCGAGTCGTGGCCGCTTATCCCTAGCTCCTAGAAAAAGGGAGGTGACAAAAAACATCTTGGCGAGTCCTAGCCGGTTATCCCTTGCTCCTAGAAAAAGGGAGGTGACGAAACACATCTTACCGGTCGACCTGCGACAATTGCTATGGAGGACCAGCGGGTGCTCAACCGCTCTTGCTTTGCCGATTTCTTATAATACACGCTGGCGATAACTGATATCTCTGATTAGTTGTTTTGCAACTCCCGACTAAATCCGTCCAAATCCAGTGAATCAACTTTATCAGGGGCCTATCGTACTTTCCCAACAAAAGTGCCGAAGTGGCGCCGTGGCAAAACGTTGGAGCAGTAACCGCGATGATCCGAGTTCGATTCCTCGGCGTCGCGGTTAATTTTTTTAGTTTCCTTGCTCTGTCTTCAATCCATGTTCAACAATACCCAGCAGTGAATGCCTGCCGATAGACCGCTATCGTCCAACAGCGGCCAGCAGTCTCATAAACTCGAGAAATCCGCAGAGTTTCAGAACGAAATTTGCGTGGCGACTACAGAGTATCCCAGAGTATCCCAGAGTATCCCAGAGCATCGTTCAACAAAATATCGGTTAAATAACGCTGCGACTCTCAGAGATATTCCCTTTCAATTCACCGGACGTTCTATTTGAAACGATTGCTATTTATACGACCACTGCTGCATTGTTCGTAAGGCTTTCGATTATGGTATGCAGAGTTAGGAGTTTTGAGAGGAGAGCTGATTTGGAGTAAGGGCTGAGTATGAACTGCGTCGACCGGCCGCGGGGCCGCGGAATTGCCTCTGCGTCCCCGCGAGCACGCATGGAGAATTCTCCACCGATCGCCGGGGGCTAGTTTCAATGCTATCTTCCATAATTCGCTCGCCCTCTTCAACAATTATGTCGCGGGCTGCACACATTTTGCGTACGAGGACGCGCGCATTGCTCCTATCGGTGCGAGGGGCTTTCTCGCCACCAGTTTCAAATACCGGGACGGAAAGTCCCGCGCTCGGTGTGTCCCGTAGTTGCGTTCTTATTTTCGCGTTAAGCCATCGGAACAATCGTCGGAATCTGTGCCGCGTGGTCGAATCCGCTCGACCCAACTTCATACGTTGCTCGACGATATGAAGTACCCCCATGGTTACGAAATGTTTGACAATCTCCTTTCGCTGGAGGGAACTCCAACCGAGAAGACGTAAGTAACAAATGGTCCCCTTAACCCCTCATTTTAAACACGCGGCATAACAACTAATCCCATTCCATTTCTGCCAACAGCAAAGAACACCATGGCAGAAGGAAACTCCAGCACTAAAAAGGAGGAACAGATAGAGGAGGAAGCGAAGCCCGGTAAGTGAAACAACAGGTTAATAGGCTGCTGTCCCACACCCTCTCTCTTTCTCTCTCTCTCTGCTTAAACCGACTCTAATCACGCATTTCTATCTTATCTTCCAGGGTCCGCTTTAGCCGCCGCGCACGCCGACGTGGCCCTCCTGAGGCAACAAATTGAGGCCATCCAACATCCCCAGGCGGACCAGCCGGCGGAAGCTGCGGGCCCAATCCGCCCCAGTATGTAATTTTAAATACTATAATAAACAAATTATTGCATCAATGAATTAACAATCTCCCATTTATGTTACAGAGCGTTTCAAGAATGGGAGCCGCTCCCGTAGACTGGGGAGTTGGGGCGGCAAGGGGTTTGGCGCGGGCGGGGGCGTGAGAGTCGCACATATTATGTTAATTTTAACTAAATAATGTATTTTTATAATAAAAACGATGTATCTCACAAAATGTCTGCTACGTGTATCATTGATATGCTAACTTGCTATTTTGAATCATTGTTTGACTTGGCGCTTTACAATTATAGTATATAAATCAAGCAAAATGCTCATACACAGTCTAATTTAGTTGTATCTTGACTGTCAAGTTCATTGTTCAAGGAACGCTTCAGCTAAAGAGCTAAAATGATGTAAGCAAGCACTAATTACCAATCACATGTCATTTAGTAATATAATAGCTATTGAGTATCAATAAACAGGTGCTAATTATTACCAATAGCTACCATGCTTATAAATTTCAACAGACTAAAGTTAAAATTTTAAATTATATTAGGCAAGCTGTAAAGTTTCAATTTTGTGGGGAAATCCAACTGCTACTTGGCGCGTTTTCTTACATTTTAATGTTTTTATTGTCCAATGCTATTAGAGTGAGAGTGAGTGAGTGAGCGAGTGTGGGCCGGCATACTTGGGGACCGAATTATAGGTGCCTACATATTTCAAGGTGCGGTAAATGCTCTTACCTATTCTGCATTTTTAAGAGACACTCTGCCAGTTCTTTTGGCAGATGTGCCTCACGCAGAACGCCGCGAGATCATTTTTCAACAGGATGGACACCCCGTGCATACTTCGTGGATGGCCAGAAAAATGTGACCGACTTCGAAAACTGACAGAGTTCCAGAGAGCTGAAAACTAAAAGAGCTGAAAAGTAAAAAACAAGCAACACAAAAATGCCCTGAAAAGTAAAAAATAACTTCTTGTTGTCATGGATACAGAAATTTGGATTAAGCCTAAATATTTTGCAACTTTTCGGAGGCGGCGCAAATACACTTCTCACAACAATTAATGTATCACTTTTTTTGACCGAAAAATTACCGATTTTTGAAGCGGCATAACTCGGTTCGACAAAATCGTACAGCAGTTTTGTAATATTCATTTTACAGCTTGAAGCTTCCTCTTTCAAAGCCTATATCGCATTTTTACTTGCAATAATTTGTCTGTTATTAAACAAATGAAAACTCGAGCTATGTTTTTTCTCTTCGAATTACGCAAGTTCAAGAGAGTTCATGGAGTTGGACATTTTTTTTAGTGAGTTCACATTAATGTTATCTTGTAAAGGAAAGCTTCCTCTTTAAAATGAGCTATTGGAAAGTTGGGTACGATTTTTTAAAAAGTTGTTTATCGCACTGTTATTAAGAAGTGTGTCGCGGGCATTGGAATTACCCAAAGTACACAACGAGGATGTTGCTCGGTCGGACCTCGCGCGCGCGCGCGTGTGTGTGTGTGTGTGTGTGCGTGCGTGCGTGCGTGCGTGCGTGCGTGCGTGCATGCGTGCGTGCGTGCGTGGCAGCCTCTAATTCCTGCAGGATTGTTGGATGTTTTGCAAGATGTCGTAGCTACCACCCTATACATCCCTATGCTCAATAGGATTGAGATCTGGACTGGGTGGGTGCTCGCTTGATTGTTCGAATGTTGCTATTCCGAAGGACTTCTCGTGCGTGCATTGCCGTATGCGGCTGAGCGCTATCCTGCATGATAGCGGGGGAGATTTTGCAGCCACATGTATTGCCGATGCGTAATCAAATCGGCCCGCAATTTTTGCTCATGCAGAATAACGCTCGGCCGCACACAGCAAGGCACACGCGAGAGTTCCTTCAGAGTAACGACATCCAAACAATCGCGCATCCACCATGCAATCCAGATCTCAATCCTATTGAGCATGTGTGGAACGTATTGGGGCGGCAGCTACGAGACTTTGCAAGACATCCAACAACCCTGCAAAAATTAGAGGCTGCCCTTTCGGCAATTTGGCGCGATATCCCTCAGGATGTTATGCATCGCTGCATCAATATGCGGCGAAGATGCCGAGAAATAATAAGACAGCGTGGCAGTAACACTCGGTATTAAACCTTTAAACGCACACGCGTACGCGCACGCGCAAACGCACACACACACATGCGCGCGCGCGCGATGTACAAATCCGACCGAGCAACCTCCTCGTGGTGTAACTTGGGTAATTCCAATGCCGGCGGCACACTTCCTAATAATAGTGCGATAAACAACTTTTAAAAAATCGTACCCAACTTTCCAATAACTCATTTTAAAGAGGAAGCTTTCCTTTACAAGATAACATTAATGTGAACTCACCAAAAAAAAATTCCAACTCCGTGAACTCTCTTGAACTTGCGTAATTCGAACAGAAAAAACATAGCTCGAGTTTTCATTTGTTTAAGAACAGACAAATTATTGCAAGTAAAAATGCGATATAGGCTCTGAAAGAGGAAGCTTCAAGCTATAAAATGAGTATTAAAGAACTGCTGTACGATTTTGTCGAGCCGGGTTATGCCGCTTCAAAAATCGGTAATTTTTCGGTCAAAAAAAGTGATGCATTAATTGTTGTGAGAAGTGTATAAGTAAAATATTACTGGCAATCGTGTGTCTTACCCGCGCTTATCCGCATTTTCTTTCTTACAAAATCTATCTTTCGTGCTTTCCCACTCTTACTTTCGTACTCTTCCTCCCGCCCCTCAATCTCTCCCTCTTTCGATCTATCTCTGTCCCTATAGTATATCTACCTGTGCAACCACTGGATGACTTTAATGATTGACGAAAACAAAATGGTACACAGGAGAGTAACGATAGTTCTATTGCCTGCAGTCTGTTATAGGTATGTGCGTATTTGCTAGATTAACCTACACCTATGAGAGTCGGAATTGTTCGGAATTGTCGAATACCAGACCAGTTAATGTTAACAATATTAGCATATTCAATAGGGTATACTTCGCCCTTTCAATTTGTAGATATATATGTACATAGAGACCACGAGTATTTCCAGATTTGTGTGTGAGGATTTCGTGACTTTTGTAATATTTTACTTATATTTGCGCCGCCTCCGAAAAGTTGCAAAATATTTAGGCTTAATGCAAATTTCTGTATCCATGACAAGAAGAAGTTATTTTTTACTTTTCAGGGCATTTTTGTGTTGCTTCCTTTTTTACTTTTCAGCTCTTTTAGTTTTCAGCTCTCTGGAACTCTGTCAGTTTTCGAAGTCGGTCACATTTTTTTTTTAAATATTTTTTTTTATGCAACGCATGGTGCGAAAGTTCACTTTTCGAGGCCTGCGTATTGTGCAGAAAGTGGCTGATTTCCGCACTGTAATCTATATTCACTCTGTTATTGCATGCGTGCTGAAAGTAGCATTTTATTTCATTTTATCGATCGCTTTACCGTACTAGTGCGGAAAGTAAATTATTACCGCACTAGTGCGGTAATGAGAAACAAACGATTAACGGTATTATATTACATTTTCTGCCAAATTCAGAGACATATGTCAATCCGTCGATCTAAACAGCACCAATAAATGTTATAATTTCTCGAGTATTTTTTTAGGTAAATAAAATGTTTACTATAGATTTCTGCCTTGATAATCTGTTAGGAACTTCGTTCTTTGTGAATTCACTCAAAGTAAACTTTCGCACTATTCATTGCATAAAATATAGTGTCCTACTAGTGCGTAAAGTAGCCAACCTCCAGACGCAAGAATTTACATCATTCGCCTTAGCGTACACGGCATTGACGGGAGGACTCGTGTGATTATCGCACTCGCCTTCGTCTCGTGCGACAACTTCCACACTCGTCCTCCTGTCAATGCCGCTACGCTTTCGGCTCATGCAGCAACTTCACGCGTCTGGAAATTAGCCACTTTTCGCACTTGTATCACAATCTACTATTTATTTAAGGGGCTAGGGTACCCACGTGACTTTTAGCGAGTTGGCTCACCATCGAATACCGACCATTACCGCCGGTATTTCGGTCTCTCGAACGTGTTACTTACCGGCTTTGAGCACCAAGAATAACGCGAGATGGAGTTATTGGCGTTTTCCACCGAGAATATAATTGAGCGAAGAAAAGAATTTATAGAACAGAATGAGGTTACTCTGGGAATACTCATGCTGTGATATCAAAAATTTCTTTTTTTCAGGAAAAAAATTGTATTTCAGGAAACGATAGAAGCATATAATTATACTATTTACTAAAGATTTTACCACCATTATTAGTAAAATGTGAATTAGCAAAAAGGTTATCAAATGAAAGATACTATTTATTAGAAAAGAGATAGAGGAAGAATATGGAGTGAAGGCTAAGGAATTTATAAGCATTTTATTTATATCATTTATTAAACATTTGGTTACAAGAACTATGGCCAATATACACTTATTGATACTAATGTATAAATATTATGTTGTGTAACGTATATACTCTTCCTCGTACGAAGTCTACTCCGATCTTAGATGGATGAATCTCGAGCTCTGGAAATGATTGGAACACAATGGCAATAAGTTTGTTTACCGTGGGTGATTACATACTGGGCATTTCTTGCCAAATTGCCAACATTCAAACTTTCCTATTCTTTTTCTGAGTTACTTTGCATGAGGCTCCGCTAAATCCTCCCTTGGATTGGTCTGTATGTTCTTCCTCAAAGTTACTTTCCAGTGATTACAAGTTACTCTTTTATGAGTGGTGTTGCTGTGACATCAGGACCTGCGAAATAAATGTATACATATCCACATAGATTTTGAATGAGTTTACATAATCTGGATCAGTTTACGTGCAATCTACTTATCTTTTGAAATATTCTGGCAACATTTCCTTTTCTCTATTTCCTGCAGCATGATTAGTCCTTGCAAGCGCCTACAAAACACAAGTAACGTTACTTTCTTCCAGTAAATTGCATACATTGATCTTTTGAAACTACAATAGTAATACGTACCATTTTCATATTCTGTGATGATATTGACCATTTCAAGACAAATAAGGGGTAGCTAAAAATAAAAATTAGTAGAATTATATGAAGAGGCCCTCCGCCACCCCCGTCTGAGACGGTCCTCTTCATTATTTCTGAACAAATTCTTATATTGAAAATTACAAGTTACCAGTAAATTTTCAGAATGTATTGTTTCAGAGTGTATAGTCTCCAATGACCCGGTGTCATTGGGCAGCTTTTCAAAATCAGCTGACCTGCATCCTCTGGTGCAGTATAGTGTCTTTACAATTATTACAATCTCCAATGACCCGGTGTCATTGGGCAGCTTTTCAAAATCAGCTGACCTGCATCCTCTGGTGCAGTATAGTGTCTTTACAATTATTACAATCTCCAATGACCCGGTGTCATTGGGCAGCTTTTCAAAATCAGCTGACCTGCATCCTCTGGTGCAGTATAGTGTCTTTACAATTATTACAATCTCCAATGACCCGGTGTCATTGGGCAGCTTTTCAAAATCAGCTGACCTGCATCCTCTGGTGCAGTATAGTGTCTTTACAATTATTACAATCTCCAATGATCCGGTGTCATTGGGCAGCTTTTCAATATCAGCTGACCTTCCCCCCCTGATACAGTATTACATCTACATATCATCATTTTCCGACATTTCTTCCTCTCTGGCGGTGGGAGGAGGTTTTTTCTTCCGTTCTGTGACCTTCACATACGCGGGTTCTCTAATCGGCTGACCTCTGTTGTACCGACTATCTACGAGTTCAGGAAGCAAGCAATCCTCATAAAAAGTTTTCAACTGTGCTTCCATCTTTGTTTTCCAAAAATCGTCATCTTTCTCGATTTTTGTGATCTTCATTCCCTTTGGTGTCCACAAACAGAATAAGGCATGCTGCCTTTCTGTAATGTGCAACTGCCCTTGCACTTGATAAAAGTAATGATGGGTCTTCCTCAATCCATCGCCTTCGTAGAGCTTTCGTATGCCGTCAAGCTGCTCGATTGCTTCTTCAGGTGTCAAGTCCTTAGCAGAATACGGGCATTTTACTTCTACAAGTGTATCATCATCAATGAGGCCATCAGGTGTCGCACCTAAGTATGGTACGACGCTATCAATGAAAAGGCCGCAAGATTGTACGGTAGTTCCTAATTGTTCTTCCAATTGCCTCAACGCATTTGCTTCGTTTTCTTTTCCATAATCCAGTGCCACTAGACTGAGTTCCTGGCGGTACAGTATGCTCTTCACTTTATTTGCGCGTGGCGTGTCCTTTCGTGCGCGGCATACTGAACCGAAGTTGGATGCAGTCAATAGTTGTCTTCGATATGACTTCCATCTTGCATCATTTGCTTGATCGCGTGTTTCTGCTTCAATTTTCCATCGTGACGTCTGCCATTCATACAACATTGCCATGTGTCTCTCCAACTCAGAAGAGTACACTGCTTCCTCCATGTCCGGTTTGTCAGCATCGGGGCCGTAATCCTTATCACAAGATTGCTTCTGGTATTTTGATGACGATGCTTTTGCTTCTTTCTTGTATTTCTTCGCCATTTCTAATGCCTGTTTACGACGTTGTTCCATTTTCGTCAAAATAACTGTTGGTTCCTTATCCATCGCTGTAGCCAGCCGGCTCAATGTTGCTTTTACGTTGAATCCAACAACTGCGGCAGAAACTCTGCCTTGGTAAGATCCTTTTCGTCCAAAATTTATTCGTTTTCCTCCAATGTTTTTGGCAATAACGCTGTTCAAACTCTCCACGGTATTATTATTGAGCCCATATAACATACTTTCAGCGTTTGCATAAATCGGTCTCATAACATCCTCTATATGCTGGTATAATCCTGTTTTCTTCAATTCCGGTACGTGGTTGATGTTCTTCGGGTCCGAGTATTTCTTACAGAAATATCCCAATTTTTTACACTCTTTGTGTTCACCGAAAACATGGCTCGGTACATTTTTTAAATCGTTCTTGAAGTTGCGCATTCGTTCGGTAAGCGGCAGCTGTTCTGTGTATCGGTATTCTGCAGCTTTTTATATGCCAATGCGCAGGCGAAGAATATTTCCTTTGATGATATCTCGTGAATTTTTAAAAGGTCCTTTTGACACTAATTCACGTAGCTTCCTACAGAAAGATCGCAAGACGTGGTTGCGACATTCAATCTTTTTCAAACGAATCCCGTAGTCTTTATATGGATCATTGTCCGCTATCTTTTTGGTAACGCTGCTGTCACCATCGCCAACTAATATGCCGTATATCAGGCCATGCATTTCGACGCTGCACTTGAAGCCTTCTACAATTGCAGCGGATTCCATACTTGTGGAAGTCGCATCACGACCCCAATTCTTGTAGCAGCGATGCTCACGCGGTGCTTGCTTCTTTTTAGCTGCTGTGAGACAGATCATGCAGAACTTGTTCTTTACATTGTAGTAAAGGGCCTTCCTCGTGGCGTATCCTACGATGGCTCCTACGCCGGAAGTAGAGTTATACTCCCCGCCACGGTAAACCCTTTTCAACCAACTTCCATCAGCAACAACTGAGATGATGGGGGTATTGGTCTCAGGATGAACGTCACCTTTTGCGATTGCTATCTCTCTCTCCTCTTTCGCAGCTTCCTCCATTTCTCGCAGTGCAGCCACTTCAAATCCATCGATGATGTTTTCCTGGCACTTCTCATACATTTTTTTCGACATGCATTCTACGTTCATGGCAGACATCATTTCTTCCAGTTGGTTATATCCGCCACCTGTCACCATTGTTCCAGAGACAGCGCTGTGATTGAGATCCATTTTGTCCTCATTTTCAGGCAAGCATGGTATTCGCTCTTCATATCCGCACATTTGACACTTGGCCGTATAAATCTTGTGTAATCCAATTTTTCGACATCCAATTATTTTGAAATATTGGACACCGCAGTCGATTTTGGAATGAGCGCCAAGATTTATTATTTTTTGAAACAAGTAGCCAAAGTCGACGAAGTCTATGCCTTTCGAACATGGCTCTTCCGGCTGTGGTGTCTGTGCTCTTTCTACCACCCAGTACTCATCGCCATCGTCACCGCTATCATTTTCGCCTATTTCCTCTTCAATGGGTGGTTCTGGATCCACATTCCCCACATCGACTTCTTCTGGTACTATTTCTGGTCTCTCTTCTAAACAATCATCGAGAAGATTATTCATCCAGTCATCATCATCAATTTCCATTTGACTGCTTTCCTCTACAGCAGGAGCATCTACAATTTCTGGGGGAATTGCTTGTGTGGACTCGTGTTGCAATTTGTCCATTATCTCAATATTGTCACGTTCCATCGTATTCCGAATTTCCTGGTCGTCTGAAGTCTCGTCCATTTCTTCGACGATTTCTTCGACGATTTCTTCAACGACGATTATTTCCTCTTCCTCTTCATATCTCGTTGATATATTTTCAAGGAGCTCTTCGTTCTCTACCTGTAAATCCTGTAAAGGGAAGGCTATTGCGCCAGCAGCAGAGGTGCACGGGTCCATTTCTATAGCAGATGGACTTACCACTTCCATCGAGCTACATGCACCGCTGTCAGACTGCGTGTCTGCTGCCGTATTACTAGTATTATTATTATCGCTTACCTGCCGGCGCGCTGCCTCCTTCAGCTGTCGCCTGTGAACATAGATACAATACAAATAAATAAATATTCGAAACTGAACAACGGAAAAAAATAAATTACATGCAAGGAAATACAAAGGAACACTGTAAGATTTGAGATTGTCAAAAGTCAATCAGTACCCGACCCTATTGACAATCGCCGACCATCGGTGAAAAAAAGCTAACGTCTGGGCACCAAGTGTGCACTCGACGCTCGGATCCCTCAGCCGCGACCAGGCCCCATCCCCCGTCATAAATCTATCACCGGACCGACTTTCTGATTGTTGCTTAGTCAAGTACGAGCCTCTCTAAAGTATATTGCCGCTAGCATTATTGCTTCTCGCATCCACCGATCGTTGAGCGGTTTATTGAAAAACGATTATAGGAAATATTCAGAAATCTCGGTAGTCGAACGGAGAGAGACAACGAAATTCGTATGTCGGTGTGATTACCCGATTCGGAAACATACCGATTTTCCTGCGCATTCTGTTCGTGCAAGTAATGAGGGAACAGAAGTAAGAAAACGGTGCGTTGCAAAATACAGAGATGCTTGCAAGTTCCTCTTTATAAAGGGGAGGAATTACCCGGGAAGGGAGAGGTATGCGCGATAGTGGCACACCATTTCTCGCTCCCGGCCAATTACACTCTATCCGATATAGGAATCTCGATGAGTCTGAAATCTTACAAAGTGAATCGGTAAAGGATTCAGAATTATGAACATTGCTTTGCCAAACAATCTCAGCAAATTTTGTAGGACACTTGCTCTCACACTTGGAAAAAAAGAAGCTAGTCAAATTGGATAACAAGGGTCCGTATTGTTAGGATCATGACGTATCTGCAGTGACGACGAAACTTTGCGTTCGTTGCACCATATACCGTATACCTTTCGGCAACAGTCTTCCCGTTCCCTCGCTTACTCGCTTGCTCGCCCGCTTCGCCTCACTCTCTCTTTCTTGCTCTCTCTCTCACTCTCTCTCACACTCACTCTGGCAGACAGGCACTTTTCCATGATACGGTCTTTAGCCCGCTCCTCTCGGTCCGTTCTCGCTCAGCTAGTATAACATATACATGCATACGAATTACCAATACGAGACAGGGAAATTGTCGGCGTGGAATGCGATGATATTAGATATACATATAGAAAGCTAATCATTTGCTATTCGGTACCGAATCGGTAAAGATTCCCTCACGATTTCAGGGAAGGAAAAGCTTCTTGCAAAGCTGTGCAATAATAATAGGATCTTTCGATGGCAAGTGCATGACTTTCTGCCGGTTATGTGGTAGATGTATATGAACATAAACTATTATATTCATGATGTTGGGTTATAGCAAATGATTAGCTTTCTTTCTATATGTATATCTAATATCATCGCATTCCACGCCGACAATTTCCCTGTCTCGTATTGGTAATTCGTATGCATGTATATGTTATACTAGCTGAGCGAGAACGGACCGAGAGGAGCGGGCTAAAGACCGTATCATGGAAAAGTGCCTGTCTGCCAGAGTGAGTGTGAGAGAGAGAGCAAGAAAGAGAGAGTGAGGCGAAGCGGGCGAGCAAGCGAGTAAGCGAGGGAACGGGAAGACTGTTGCCGAAAGGTATACGGTATATGGTGCAACGAACGCAAAGTTTCGTCGTCACTGCAGATACGTCATGATCCTAACAATACGGACCCTTGTTATCCAATTTGACTAGCTTCTTTTTTTCCAAGTGTGAGAGCAAGTGTCCTACAAAATTTGCTGAGATTGTTTGGCAAAGCAATGTTCATAATTCTGAATCCTTTACCGATTCACTTTGTAAGATTTCAGACTCATCGAGATTCCTATATCGGATAGAGTGTAATTGGCCGGGAGCGAGAAATGGTGTGCCACTATCGCGCATACCTCTCCCTTTCCATAAAACCTCGCTAATAAGACGGATAAGGGCGGCATTTGCCCCAAGAATCGGATTTTCTTTTCTAACAATTCAAAGCCAAGTTACTATTTCGAAACAGTTATTGGAACAATGTAATCATTCCCGCGACCATAAAAAAACACGAAATTCGTGTGCGGACTATTCCACGTAAATCGCAATATATTATTCATGAAAGATAAGACTTTATGAAACCGGAAATTACAAGAAATCTTCATTTCATATAATGAACGGCGTATCCGATATCCATGACAACTGTACACGAATAATAATGAGACCATCCATTGGAAACTGTGAAAAAATGCTTCTCCATAGTTGCTTCTACAGAAAAATTCGGACAATCGTAGTAAATACAATTGGAATACAACTTTTTGAGGCATCGCGGGATGTCGATGCTGCAAGAGGTATGCATGCCACTTTTACTGATGCAGCTCTACAGACAAACAAACAGACTGGCAAGGTTGCGAACACGCTGGGACACATGCTTGCGCCTGGGGGAGAGATTTCCTGCTTTCCTCTTCATGCTGTCTCAAGATGAAAAATGTGGGCAACTTTTCCGGCGAGAACACACTAAATATTTCCATAATAAAGTTGAAGAGATCGTGTGTTATTCACAAGTTAATAAAAATTGTCACACAAAGAGCGCCTCATCGTGCCAAAAAGATTGAAAATAAAACTATAGATGAGGGGCAGCGAGCGAGTTGTCATTCGAGCCTTCTAGCACAATCCCGGTCTCTTGAAATCTCATGTATGTATACAGAAGACAAGGCAATACTACCGACAGGGCACAGTTACGGATTAGGATATATTGCATTCCCATGTGTTATAAAGATTTACGAAGGAAGTGGCAATAAAGTTCATTCGTATAGATAGTATTTGCCAAGAAATTAATTCTTAGGTCAATCTTGCTGTCACGGAACCGGAAAACTTTGCTGCCTCGTGTTTTCTCTAAAAATGAGAATGTACAAAACAATCGGAAATGCGTCATGGATTTGGCATAGAATGAAGTCCTATAATACAACAAAGTATTGTGGTGCTTCAGACTGTATATTGGGCCGGAAGAAAAAGAAAACTACTTATAGTACCACCGCGGTACCACCAACGATACTTGAGCAAACAATTGTCCACAGATTATTTTACGTCAACTTATAAAGAGATAGCCAACGGCTCAAGGGGCAACGCGCTATTAGGGAAAAGAAAGAAAGAAAGGGTGAAAGAACCGACGCGAGAGACAAGAGACAAGCATAAAGAAATTGGATGGGTGCGTAAGCGAGAGAAGCGTAATGACGTCGAGTCCTTTCTTCAAAATGCAACAATGTAAGTTTGAGAAAAGAATTATCATCAACAATACTAGCGATATGAACAAGCATTTTTCAAGTTCAGAAATTATGACAGAGGAAAGTGCGAACAAGGCAAAACCAAAGTCTGAAAAATCAACGAAGACTTGGCAAATACTAGTCATGAAACAGTATAGTATATGTGCAATCTGTCGTTGCAAATTCTGTGGATACAGAAAGAAATATGCCTTTTGGATAGTGCACAAGAAATGATATCATTTTCAAGGAGAATTTCAATGTATATTACAGGGAACGATGAAACTTACCTTCGTCGCCAGCCTTTACTCATGGACCTGCGTTTTGTACTCAGTCGGAGGCGGCCTTTCGTATTTTCTCTCATGTTCCGATTGTTCTTCGGAACATTGGTACTATTTTCTTCTTCATCTTCTTCCATCTCTCAGAACTTGCTGAGCTTCACTAGTGAATTATCACTACCACTCGCGAAACGTACCGCAAAACTTTGCGAGATGCGGAACGTGTCGCAAAATAAACACGAAAGTTTAGTGCAACGTTGTCACTAGTAAATCACTTCCGTATTTATCAAGTTCAAGTGTATTGCACGTATTCAGCGTAACGCACAAAACAATGAACTGATGAACCGAAGCAGCGAGATCGTTCGGTTCGCGGGTAGCGGGACGAGGGCGGAACCGAAAGCGCGATGTTTTATGCCTTCGTGCCCGCTCTATTCAAACACTCAAACAGTGCGCGCAAGGACTACCTATGTAAAATTGCATAGATGTGGAATCGTTTGAGTGCGGAAAACCGTGCACAACTGACAATTGGGTTATTCAGTGGACAAGTGTTTGTATACCATTGATTTTTGTGTGATTTTCCTTGCGATTCTTGACCTAGCATCTCAGGGCAAAAAATTTGTCTCGATGCTTCGCGCGCCGTGCCCCGTTCAGTTGACACGTGCGGCCAATTCGTGGCGTGACGTTCGACTTCGGGCAGGCCCTTTGTGTAAGTGAGACCCGAGCTTCAGACGATTTTCAACCGGGTAACTGGGAACATCGTAAGAATCGTAAGTACCCTTACCAGTTTTTCTTTACGTCTACAGACACGCAACTTCCAGTTTCCCTTCAATATCTCTCGCTGCACCTAAATAAACGTCTGCCAAATCTGCACAGTTTTTTCGTCGACCTAGTCTCGTTTTCGCACTGTATGTACGATTTCTGTTGTACTTTTCCTTGTTACATTGTTGAAGAATACATCGGGAACAATGGTCTCTTACACCATGCGATTTTTAGTCATGCCATTGATATTCATGCACGGTTTTCGGTTTTGTCGCGTACTAAAAATTCCCAATCTTAGCACGACACAATGTAACAAAGAAATAAGTGACAGAAATCTAGTCTGTCTTGTAATTAGTGCGGTAGAAAGTCTTGCTTCGGTATCATAGCAGTTGCCCTAAGGGACTTGTCAGTGCAGTCGTAGATTTCAGTTGTTTGGGTGCTATTATTCTGTCTTCTTTCTTCGATTTGACATCACACCTTCTTTCGTTGTTAGGAACAAAGATATAAAACTGCAGTAGGCATATCCACGCGTATAAAATGCACGTTTCATCATTCAACATATTATTTTCTCTTTTTATATTTCAGATGGATCGCAGAAATGTTGCGGCAGAAGTGGGCGAACGCGGGGAGAGAGAGGGGGAGCAGCAGCGCCCACGGGAACGCTCGCCGCGGCGCCGTTCGCGCTCACCCCGGCGCCGTTCGCGCTCACCCCGGCGCCCTGTGCCCGCGCAGGGAAATGTGGTTCCTTATGAACCTCGGGCACATCATGCCGAATGGCGGGCGGCTGAACCGGCCGAAGCTCCGGAGGCTGGGCTGACGCGTAGCCAAGTAAGTATACATACTGAATGATAATGAATTGGATTGTTTCATTGCCTTCCAAACGTATAGTTCAAAATATAATGCTGATTTCTTTCGAATATTTCAGGTGCGGCAGTTGCAGCGACTGCTTCGGGCAAATTTATTTTCCAACCGCGGCAGGGGTGGTGGCCGCGGTTTCGGAAGCGGTGGGTGGAGGGGACGTGGGGGAGGTCGCGGCAGAGGCCGTGGCGGACGCCGCGGCTGGGGCCGCGGTGGCCAATTTGAGCACGGCGATGGGCCACACGAGGGAGCCGGGCATGTCAATGCATATGGCAATACTACCTATTATATTTACAAATAAGAACATAAATATTTCATTTTTATAATAAACTATTTAAAGTTAAATATAGAAAAAAGTCATACTTTTCTTTATAATTTTAAGCTCACCCCCCCCCCCCCCTGCTTAATCCCACTATAAAAGATTGCAAAGTCCTCTATAGAGATCATTATTTCAGACAGCTTCTCTGTAAATGGATAATTTTTTTCTCTTTTATGGATAATTTTTCTGAAACAAAGAATTTTATTATGACATGTTTCTCAAGATATTGATTACCAGCTAATATCTTGAAAAGCAACTGTTCAAGAGTAGACCATAATAAGATTCTTGTTCCAGAATAATCATTTATAAAGGACTCTTGGGTGGTCCTCAAACGTGGTTTTGAGACAAAACTTCCCTGTAACAGTACTCAACAAAGAAGTTCTCCAAATGAATCTAAAAAGTCATTTTTTTGTATAGCTCTTGATTTTTTGTCTCACATATTGTGGATACTAGGATGGATCATACATGAAATTGTTGCATGAATTTTTGGCAGAGAATATATAAGAAAATGGTAGTCAAATGCACTTGGTTCTAGATTTATTATAGTCAATACCTTGAGGAGTAAGAATTGAATAACAGAATACGATAACATTGTCCATTTCAGAAAAGTCATCTGTACAGAAAAGTTATGTAGTATTTGAATTGAAAGGTATATGTATTTGACGACTTGTAATTCCACTACAGTTTTCAACATTTGTAACTCTCTAATCCTCTTGCAAACCTCTATTGATTACAGATAAAATAGCTATCTTTGCCCAGTGTTTTGTTCAATGAGATGTTATAAAGCAGAACATAGCTGTGTAGGTTGTCTGACATACTAGAATTGCATGCTCGGTTGCAGACCTTTGGTGAATTTTGGCAGTATTCAAAATGGTTTAGAACACCATAAATTTTTATAATTCAGCGGCATACATCGTTTCCTGTACTGTCAAACTTTACCAGAGGCCTACAATCAAGCATTGAATTAGTACTGGCAGCATATATCTGAACGCTGACCAAGAAATGTTTATTTTCATTGTATCTATGCTGCGTTCGTACACGTACTGTCAGTATTAAACGAATGCTCCATTGTAGTAAACCTATGCATTGTAGTGAACGAATGCTCCACTGTAGTAAAAACTAAGCTTCATCAGGTAAACTTGACAGTACTGGAAAAGATTTATAATACCCCAAAACTATATATTTTGACTGCATAAACTTTTTCCAGTTTACTCAAGGCCTATAATTGAGGACTCAATTACTACTAATAGTAATACTATTACCACGGCACAACAATATTTCAATAATAAAGTACTGCAGCCGGCAAACACATTGAAACTCTAGGAAATAATGCTTATCCCAAAAAGTTCAAGTTCGCGTCGCTGAACTTTCTTCTTTCCGCGTATATATTTTGTAGCTAAAAATCATAAGTGAGAACAGAACATTTTTCCCAAGTCATATTGTTGTGTAGTGTATCTGCATCGCGTGTATGCCTAACCCCAGAACCTGCTGTCAAAGCTGTCAAACAGTTCAGAGCAGCCCTCTCAATTAGGCGCCATCTCGGACCCAATGGTCCACCTAAAGTACCCAGCTATACCGCTCTGTATATCGACAATATGGCAATAGAGCATCAGAAGCGATGCTGCAAAATCTCCGCGAGTTTCTCGCTTATATGAAATGATTATGTGTTGTGACAGGTGTCAATCGGCAGAAGAAAGTACCATCCATGTCTCCCTGGTGTTAGTTTTTGAGACAAAACTGCTATACTGTCATAAAAACTCGCGAGTAAAAGGGGTCGATCGTTGTCGTTTCGGCCATAATTGGCACATTATTATTACTAAAAGACAGCATAGTCTCATAAAAACAGGACCAGGGAGACATTTATTGAACTTTCTTCTTTCGATTGACACCTCTCACAACTCAAAATCATTTCATATAAG